>PVLD010000017.1:241035-556361 GCA_004027595.1 Dinomys branickii | reverse complement strand
GAGGGAGAAATGAAAGAAAGGGAGAGAAGAGGAGCAGGAAGTGGGAAGGAGAGAGAGAAGAAAAATAGATTAACTGCTCTCTACTCAAGCTTCCTCACATACAAGAGCTGATTGATAACATCTGAACTCCTTATCTCTTGAAATGACTATGAAAATTAGATGAGATCATGTGGGTAAAAGATACAGCACAATCGCCTTTATTAACATGGCTGCTAATAATGCCTCCTAGGAGACAGCACTAAACACTATACAGATCTCACAAATCCTGTTTGATGGTCATTATTGTGCACTTTGCTAGGAGTAAGTCTTCTGATCCGTTAGTTGCCCCAACAAGGTGTCAGGGTTCCAGTGCCACTCCAGAGAAGGGAAGGGGACATTGCAAATGAGTGAGCTGGTCCCAGTGACAGGGGAGCCCTCATGCTGAACCCTTTCCAGATTTGAAGATTTTCATTTCATTTGCTGAAGCAAAAGAAAGCTGCAGGAGAACTAGGGAGCTACATATGCTCCCTGGGGGAGCTCCAGGCAGAAGGGGATGAAAAATTAGTCCTAGGAATCTGTTGTGTTTTGACCTGTTATTCATTCCCCTAAAGAAGGCCAAGCCATGAAAATGCTCTGAGGCCCAGACAGGATAACACAGCCATCTCTATCCTTGCCATAGATTCTTTTGAAAGTAGTTTTCCTGTAACAGAAAATGACACTCCTCCCCACCCACCAGTATACTTCAGTTTCTTAGTTGACCAGGTGATAGTTCCTGTTGCAGTTCCAGTTGCTGCTGTCTCTTAGAAATAGCTGGTCACTGTGATTCATATTATAAGAACCAATCAAGGATAGCCAAGTACTCTGCTTCTGTACTATCTTTTGCAGGTCTCATAAAAACCTCCCTCCCTGAGGCTTTGGGGCCTGACATTTTGAGGAACAATTGATTCCTAGTCAGTGCTCATGTCTGATGTTAAATAAATCTGCCTCCAAATCCTGGGTGTCGTTTCAGTGCTTCTGTTTGCCATTGTGTTCCCACTGTACTTTAATGAAGTCATTGGTTCCTCCCTCATCAAATCATTGCACTGAAATGCCCCAAGAAGATGTCTGATCTCCTGTGTAAACACATTGACATTGCCTCCAACAAATGTCAACAGAGAATTCCCTGTACCTCCAGTGGCTACATTTGCAGGGTCCCAAGCCATGCTTCCCACCATGGCTTCCTCCATGAGGGCTGGTCATCTACAAGGGAATTTCTCCATCTTTAACTGCAATGTGGGTCCCACAGAAGCCTCCCAAGTGGGATCCACAAAGGCCTCCCAAGTGAGCACCAAGAGCTGAGTGCAAAGAGCATCTGAGCATGTTACTTGTGTCAGTTTGTCTTGTGTGGCTAATTGCTGTGTGCAGAAAGTAACACCTGTGAAGATCAGTCCCTCCTCTGAACACCAGACTCTCAAAGTCAACGACAAAGCTCTCTGGGTGAAGCCCGTCAGTAGAAACGCCCGTGGAGACATCAAACGCAGCTTCAAGTGGAAAGTGGCTGAGAGGGAAACTTTAAAGATCAATAAGAAGGCTAAACTGAACGAGCTCCTTCAGGGTCTGAAGAGGGTGGAGCCTGAGGTTGGGGGATGGGACGGGGCCAATGATGCAACGCAAGGGTGAAAAGTGCCTCGCTAAGGAGGCAATTAAAAATCACTGTGGAAAGTCTCACGGAGCTTCTCCCAGATATATGGAAGACTAGGACAATATTAGGCTTTTTCTTCGGACTCAGCTTCTAGCCCTTGAAGAAAATTTAGAGTAGCCACAGGCTTGGGATGGACTTACGTGGTGTATGCCTGGATGACTAGCAAAAAAATAAACTGTAGCTTTAATAGTTTTTGGACTGTTTCCTTTTAAAGAATTTGCCTGCCCAAGTTCAAGGAGATCAGTAAATGGCATCAGAGAGGCCTTGTTTATAGTGAGAATGAAACAGACCACGCTGGTCCTTTAAAGGGGTTTGTGAAGTTCCTTTTTCTCCCTTAACCAGTCGACTGCCTGAGGAACAAGCTTGATATTCTGCCAGCTTTTTAAGAAAATCCTTAAATATCAAAAGTTTTCACTCTTTCTGTGTGTGCAAAATATCAGCTTAAAGCCCAATGGGAGTCAAAGTTCTTGCTTAGCATACAAAGGCTTATGAGTTTTATAGTGTCCAGGACTTTAATCTACAAAGTATAATTTAATCCTCTTTGAGCTATCCACACCGTGCACCCCGGAGCCCTGGTTGTAAATAAACCATATGGTTACAGTGGAGACAGCCGCAGCTGCCTGCTTCCATCACTCACCCTTAGTACATATTTCTGCAAAACAGATGAAATTAACTACTGTAACAGATAGAGGCATAGTTCTCATGGCAAATGTGTCACCCCTGTAGCCATGTTAAAACCCGCCCGACAGCTCCCAGGTGAAACTCAGCCACCTGCCAATACCAATGACTTCCTCATTCTGAGCCCTGCTGCACTGGGAGCTGGGAGAAGACTCAGTCAGGGCACACAAAACACCCAGGGGGGAAAGAGAGAAAGGAGCAGGCTGAATTCCCCAATCCAAAGGGAGCAGATGCCATAGATCAGCGTGACTACGCCAGCACGGTGGGCACCACTAGGGTTGCATCCAGGCCTGGAGAAGGGAAGGGAAGGAAGTCAAGAACAGCTGCTTGTGTCCTCGTGTCTGTGGTTGCTCCAGGTGGAAGGAACCACTGCAGCTGTGAATCCCCCTGTGCCAAGAAGTAGAATCAGATGGAAGAAGTTTGGCTGCCTGATAAACTTGGACTTTGCTGTCCCCTGAGAGAGTGGACCTTTGCCTGAGCGTGGCTCATTTTCCCTATAGATCTGGTTGTATCAAGGGTTAACTTTGAAACCAGGTCCTTGTGGCCAGTAATTATGGGACCTGGTGCTAATGAGCTAGCCTCTCTGAGCTTCGGTTTCCTTCCATCACAGCTTGGGAATGATCGTACCACCGTACAGAATGCCTGTGAGGACAAACCAGAATCATCACCTTTGTGCAGTGAGCAGGAATGACAATGGCATGGAGCTCACACTCCATGGGGAAAGAGGCCGCTGGTTCTGCCCTGGTGTCCTTAGGCCATGGTCTCCTTGGCGAGGCTGTGAGTGCCCATCCCCAGGGCCTAGAGCACCTGATAAGCAAGAGGGACCTGTTCCACGGCGGTTTCAGTCCATCTAAGCTTCCTCTACATCTCAGCTGTCACAGGACTGAGTAGGGGGAAAGAAGACTCCAGAGCCATCCCTAAGAAATAAATCAGAGCCCAAGAGGATCTCAGTAGAGAAGCCCAATGCCTTCCTGTCTCAGTGTCACAATTCAGAGCCAGGATGGTCCATATCCCAGCTGCAGCCAAGGCCAAGACACCCCTACGCCCTAAAGGCCAGCAAGGATGAGCTGGAGTCCCCGAAGAAGGCAGTGCAGCTTCTTTCTTGCACTCCCATTGTATCTGAAAATAGCCAGATCTAAATGGATAATTTTAAAAAAGAGAAAGTTAAATTCAGGGCTACTAAAAACAGGCTTTTAACTGGAACCAGGAATTTTCAAACCAATTGTTATGGTTTAGGTGGAGAATACCCCCGCCAAAGCCTCATGCTCTCAGGGCAGGGCTTTGGGGAGGTGATTGGTCATGGGGACGCTGTACTCACCCAGGGAATCTCATGAGGAGCTCTGTGCTGTTAGGGACCGAGGTCTGGCCGAGAGGTGGTCCTTGGGGCGTAACCGGAAGGGTGTATCTGCTCCCCCAGCTCCTGCCCCGCTCTCTGCTTCCTGGAGAGTGACTTTCCTCCACAGCAGGCCCTCCCACCATGCCATTTCTGTGTTTGAGCCTGCTCACCATAGACTGGCCCTTCTGAAACCATAAGCCAGAACGAAGCTCCCCTCTTTTAATTTGTGAGTGTTGGGGGGGCGGTTTGTTTTGTTTTGTACTGGGGAATGAAACTAAAGACCTCGCACTTGCCAGGTCAGTGAGTGAGTGTCAGGATATTGTGCCTCCATGAGGAGAAAAGTGACTTCAGCTCATACTCACACTGTTTCAGTGATGAGTGAGGCTGGATGGTTCCACAAACAAGAGATGTGATGGGGAAAAATGGTCTACTTTGGAAAATGAAGGGACAAGGAGTGTTCTTGTAGCTCCTGGGTTCCTGCATATGTGTCAAAACTGAACTGCAACAGCTGTCCTGCTCTCAAAGAGCTGTGAGAAATGCTTCCTTTGCTTTTTATTGCGATTTCTGAGCTTGTGAAGAGCAGCAAGTACAGCGTAGGAACTCCGGCACAGTCGCCGTCCACCTGCCCCAGCTCTTTGCATTTTGCCCCATTTACTTTGTCACCCACACCTTCCCCCTCCCTCCCACCCCCTCCCTCTCTGCTTCCTCTCTTCCCCTCCCCTTCTTTCTGTCTCCATATGTGAGTATATGTCATGTATGTGTGTATGTGCACATAAATATGTTTATATGTATATATAAAATCTGTCACAATCATTTAAGAATAAGTGGCTGACCTTGTGCCCCTTCATTCCAAAACACTTCAGAGTGTATTTCCTAAGATCAAGGACATTGTTTTACATAATCACCAATTATCTGAATAAGGAAATTGAACACACACACACAATACCATCAGTTAATCCACAATCTACATTCCAACTGAATCTATTCTTCTGATAAAGTACCTCCCTCCAGAAACACATATTGCCTTTCCTTGTCACATTTCTATAGTTTCTTTTAAACTAGAACAATTCTTCATTCTTTATCTTTTTCTTTCTTTAACCTTGACATTTTTGAAAGGTACAGACCATCCATTTTGGAGAAGGTTACTCAATTTGGGTTTGTCTGATGCTTCCTCGTGATTAGATCTAGGTGATGAATTTGGGGCAGAAACACCCCAGAAGTGATGTCGTGTCTTCCTCAGTATATCAAGTCAGAGGGAAGTGATGTTGGTTGGCGCCATTCTGAGGGATGCTATCTTTGATTGCTTGGCTCCTGGGTTGTACACCAGGCCTTTCCACGCTGAAGCTGCTGTTTCTCCCATTGTGATTAATATGGATCTACAGGGAGATACTTTGACACTAAGTAAAAGTGGTGTGATTTCCATCAAGTATTCACCTTTGAGTTTTAGCCTTAATAGAAGATTATTGCTTGGATCAGTTATTACTGTGATATTTGCCAAATGTTTTTCTAATTTCCTCATTCTATATCCATTTGTTCAATTTTCCCCTCCCCTCATTTAATGATGTGTTTATTTATTCATTTGTATAAATATAAATTCGTGGGTTCTTATAGATTAGTCAGTGGGTTACAGTGCTGTTACTATCCTCCATTTTGACAGTCACGTCATCCCACAGTTGGACAGTAGGAGTCCTTCTGTCCTTCAGACATGTCCTTTATTTTGTCTTTCAGGAACAAGATTTTTGAGGCTTATTTTTGTACCTTACCTTCTCTGGAATCAGCCATTCAGTCATGTCTCAACATCCTAGATCTTTTTAGAAGAGAAAGAAATTTTATTTTATTTTATTTATTTGTTTTTGTTTTTTTGAGACAAGGTCCCTCTATGTAGCCCAGGCTGGCCTTCAACTCACTATGTACCCCAACCTGGCCTTGAACTAGTGGTAATCCTCCTGCCTCAACCTCCCAAGTGCAGGGATTATAGACGTGTGCCACCATGTTCAGCAAAGAGAAAGGCATTTTAAAACCATGATCCGGGCATCAGAATCTTGGCATCAGGACTACTGTGGTGTCATAATTTCAAGGTCTTCTCAAAAGATGGAGAGAGGATGTATATTTTAAAATATAGAGTTGTATTTAAGACATATTGACTCCAATCCCATAGCACTGTAGCCTTCCCTTTTTGTGTACTTAGGGGAAAAACCTACTTCTCCACTAATAAGACATCTAGCTCTCATTTTGGTCAATATATGTATTCATTTTCTCAATACAGGAAGCACAGAGAGTTGTTTTTGAATTGTGCATGCATACCAATGAGGGGAAATCTACTAACTACATTTCTGTTTTCCTTTACACTTATTTTTTTCTTTAGACTACAGATGTGTAGCTATAACTCTGCACTCAAGAATCATGTGGGGCCAGGTGCGGTGACACACACCTATAATCCAGGCACTCTGAGAAGCTGAGGCAGGAGGATCACAAAAATTTGAGTCTAGCCCAGGCAATGTAGACCCTGTCTCAAAATTAGAAAAAAATAAAGGGATGACAATATAGTGCACCGTGAAAGCCCTGGGTTTAATCCCTAGTGCCAGGACTGTCACATGAGATAGATCCCTTCTCACACTCCCTCCCCAAGCAGTGTCTGTGTGTCGCTCCTTTCAAATACACTTTCTTCATTTGTGTCTGTTAGGGGTTTGCTCCCCATCCTTGTGTATTGTTTTTAGTGTGTGAAGCATCAACATGATGATAAAAGTCAAAACTAGTTTAGAAAGGAGTATTTGGAGAAGTGTCACCCCCCAGAGACCCTTCCACTTGGCCCCCACCAACCCTTTGCAAGTAACTATCTCATTCATTTCTGACTTCCTTCCCAATTTCTTCTTGCTAAGTAGATACATGTATAGCCCAGTTCTTCTACTTGCTCATAAAAAAGAGAGCAGACAATAAGTGCTCTTTTGCCCTCTACCTTTTCCCCCTGAATAATATATCCTAGAAATCGCATCACATCATCTTACAGACCTTTTCCTCATTCTCTTGTAGACAACTGGTACCGCACTGCGTGATTGTACCACAGTTTGTCCTGCCAGTCCTCTATTTGCGGGCACTTAGATCATTTCCGGTATCCTACAATTACAAGCAACGTTTTCATGTATAACCTTGTGTATATGTATTTTCGTATTGTTGGGCAGGTATCCTCAGGGTAAATTACCTGAAGAGATTTGTAGAAGTGAGACCACTGGGTCACCGGGAGAACAAATGTGTAGTTTTGATGGATATTGTGAAATCTCCCTCCTTCACTGCTATACAACTTGGGTTTCCTCTCACAGGGGAGGAGAGTGCCTGCCTCTCCTTGGAC
This sequence comes from Dinomys branickii, assembly GCA_004027595.1. Lineage (NCBI taxonomy): Eukaryota > Metazoa > Chordata > Mammalia > Rodentia > Dinomyidae > Dinomys > Dinomys branickii. The sequence goes on along the minus strand of PVLD010000017.1, from coordinate 549,341 downwards.
TCCCTGGCTGCTTGCTAGTATGTGTAAGTCTGCTAGGTGAGAAATAATACTTCAGTGTAGTTTTTTTTTTTTAAAAAATGCTTTGTTATTTAGATCAATTCACCAATTGGAAGTATAAATTCAAAGGATTTCAGTATGTTCACAGATACCTGCAACCCTCACCACAGCTGCTTCTGAAAACTCAGGACTTCCTCTACCAGCCTCCCACACAGTGCTCACACTCCCAGCCCTAAGCAAACATTCATCTAGATTCTGTCTATAGATTCATCTGACCAGGGATATAGCTCAGCAGCACAAGGCCTGCCTGGCAAATGCAAGGTCCTGAGTTAAAACACAGGATTTGATTCCTGGTTAAAACACACACACACACACACACACACACACACACACACACACACACAATATATAGATTCATCTGTTTGGGACAGTTCATGTAAAGCAAACTGTACAATATGTGGCCTTTTCTAATGGATTTCTTTTGCTTAGCATTTTGTTTGCAAGGCTCACCCGTGTCATGACATAGAGCAGAAAGTCATTCCTTCTTATGGCCAAACAGACTTCTACTGTATGGATATACCACATTTTGTTTATAAATTCATCTACTGGTGGGTATTTGAGGAGTTTCCACCACTTGCATACTATGAATAGTGTGAGTAGAAGCATTTATGTTTAAGATTTTGCCAGGACAAAGGTTTTTATTTCTCTTGGGTGTATACCTAGGAGTACCACTGCTGGAACATACAGTAACTTTACAGGTGATCACTTGAGGATCTTTCAAACTGTTTCAGGGTAGTTTTCATCGGTATTTTACTCACTATGTGTGAAACTGAACGTTTTCCTATATTTAAAGCCTACTGTTGTGTCCTTTTTTGAGTCATCTTTTCTTGCCCTTCCCTCAATTTTCAAGATGTCTCTGTATATCTGAAAATTAGCCTTTCATCTGTCATATGACTTAAAATATTCTCTCCCATTTGTCATGTGCCTTTGATTTTCCTCATGGGTTTTTCATACAAACATTTTTAAATGCTTGTCTGATCAAATCGATCAATCTTTTCTTCTGTTGTTTCTGGGTACTGACTCAAGCTCAGAGTCATTATTCCACACGTAAGGGTTCACCCATGTCTCCTTCCATGGTTTATGGACATTTTTTCCAGGGAACTTTCTTATCCATTTTGGAATATATTCTTAGGTGTGGGTAAAGGAATATCTCTACCTAATTGTCCTAGCACCTCTGACTCAAAAGGTCTCTGGCAGTCTAGAAGGATTGTAGGTTCAAGGCTAGCCTGGGCAACTTTGCAAGACCCTCCGTCAAAAGAAGTGAAGAGGGACAGAGATGTAGTTCAATGGGAGAGCACCTCCAGTTACCACATACATGCGCGCACGCATGTGCACACACACAAAGATCCCCTGCACACCAGTGCTTTCCTATGCCAACTTTATTAAATCATACATATTCATCTGTACTCTGCTGTATCCCCAGACTCTCTGCTCTAGTCCAGAACTATGTTCTGTTTATTCTAGCACCAATACCATGCCCTTGGAATTCCAAGTGTGATCATCTCTGAGCATCCCTTCTTTGGCTCACACCCTTGTTCTCAGGAAGTTTCTCCTGGAATCTAAGCCAGTGGTCTCCTTACTGCAACCCAGGTTCCTTTCCTCCCTGAGATGCCCTGAACCCAGAGGTCTTTGTTGGCCTCCCTCTGAGTTGTCAGGTGCTAGGCGCTCTATTTTTGTGCGAATGTGGCCTCCGCTTTCTTCCCAGAGGTGACTCTCTCTCTCTCTCTGACAGCCCAGTCTGCCAGCTGTACGAGTAATTTGCTGAGTTTGTCAAGCCCTGCTGAATCAGCCATTATCGTTTTTGTCATCATCATCGTCAGCTGAGGAACAGCTTCGCTTCCTCCTCCTATTTTTCAGGGCAAATGACGGAGCTGCTCACGCTCAACACAGAGGCGGTAGCTGTGGAACATCGAAAGTCATAGCCCTGGGAGGTCAGTTTGTGTCTGAAGGCCATCACCTAGGCCAGAAGGAAGATTACCACACACCCCCTACTCTTTTTGGTTCCAGAGTTGATTTAGGTGCCAAGAGTTGGGTAAGCAGCCCACCGCCGCCCTAGGGAATTTTCTCTTCTGCTCTTGGTGTGATAGCAAAATGTCAAATGGAGAAAATAAATGTATGCTTAAGAAATAATTGTTAAAATGAATACATAGGCTTTATCATGCCATGTCTCACCATTAGATAGTAGAATGCAGGGTTATATGCTTGTGATAGTTGGCCCCTACTTGAACTCACTCAACAAATACTGTGAGTGGCTTCTCGGTGTAGAGCTTGGTTGCAGAATCTGCGAGGGACTCCACGGTGAGTAAGACAAGCCCCTGTCATCCTGGAGTTCATTCACGGCTGAGGAAGATGAGGAAAGAGAGTCAGGCACATACAAGTTTCTTACAAGACAAATGAAAAATGGGGAAAAAAGAAAGTTACAATATGTTGTGAGTGTGTAGAAGAACTATTAATGCTGGGGCTTCCTCAGAAAATATGAAACTGAAAATTGGACTCTGAAGAATAAGTTGGATGTCCCACCTGGTGCTTAAAAGTTACAGAGGAGGAGACATACATTGTGTTGAACCATATGAAGTTACTGTTTTGCAGGTCAAGGCAGTTCATGTGATTGAGTTCAACCACGTCAAAGTCAAAATTTAGGAAATTCTAGCCTGATTGTAGACCTAGGAGAATTAATTAGACTAACTGGAGAGATGAAGAGTTCTTATACCAAAGAAAAAACAAGGGCCCAGAACATGGATGTGGTAGTTGATAAAGGATGGAAATGAAACCCACTCCAGAAATTGAATTGGCATCAGGCATAGTGACCAAATCAAAGGAAAGTCAAGGGAGAAAAAGGAAATAAAATCTTTCAAATGCCAGCTCAGGAGAATCAGAGGGATTCCAGTGATATTCATCAAAGGATGGATGGATGGATAGATAGATGGATGGATGGATGGATGGGTGGATAGATGGATGGATGGATGGATGGGTTCACTATAAAAGTACTTACTGAGTGCCAACTATAGGATGAGCAATGTCCAAGAGCTAGGCACACAGCGGAGAATAAGACAGTCATGCATATCTAATAGAAAGAGGCATCAGTGACTAAATGAACAAACTGATCAATGATATAATGAGAGTGGCGAGCACTGTATAGACAAATTATTGGAGACATGAGAACTGGGGAATATAAAAATCCCCATAGGATAATCAGTCCAAGGCTGGTCAAGAAGGTAACATGGGAGGAGAGATCTGAAAGATAATCTATCAAGCATACAAAGACCTAGGGAAAGGAGTCCCAAGGAGCAGGAACACCAAATCTGGGGGCCCAAGGCCTCAGTGTTTGTGTAAGGCTCTGGACAGTTGGGCTAAAGCAAGAAATGGGGAAACCAGCAGAAATGGAGTTGCAGATGAGGCCAAGGCTTGATTTCATCCTGAACGTGCTGAATTTTGAGTTTGGATGGATGACCTTTTAAAGTTCATGTGGCTCCTCCATGGAGAACTGACTGTAAAGGAACAGAAAGGATGAGAACTAATAGGGAGGAAGTGGTCAGATTCTGGGTAAACCTTGGCCTTGAAGTCACTAGAGTTGCTGAGGAGTTAGACACAGGAAGACGAGAAGACTAATGCATAATTTCCATCGCCATATCAGGGGAAGGAGAAGGATTTGCAAAGAGAATGTAGGTTTCTGATTTGGATATGGCAAATTTGACATGCCCAGAAGCCATCCAAGTAGAGTGAGTAAGCAGGCAATGGGGGAGCAGAGACAGGAGCTCAGGGGAAATGTGGAGCTGAGCTGCCTTTGGCGTAACCAGCTTATGGACACATTTAAAATCTTGAACCTGAAGGAGACAGGCAAGGATAGGCAAGATTATGTGCAGACGGAGACCAAGAACAGTGCCACAACTGGGCTCTGTGATTGTCCCTAGGTAACACGGAGAAGAGAGAATCAGTAAAAGAGATAGTAAAGGCCAGTGAGAGAGGAGGACCAGGAAGCTGAGCATAGGACATAGTTTAAGGAAGTGGGGCGACCAGCTCCATTTTCCCTGCAGAGAATGCCTCAGGAAGACAGAGAACTGATAAGAAAATCTGCAAGGACATTGTTGGTGATATTGATAGAAGCAGTTTCCATGGTAAGTTGGGAGGGATGTATGAACAGAATGGAAACAGAAAAATATAGATCACTCTTTTTAAGATATTTACAGTAAAGAAAAATAGGAGAAGGGGGTGGTGTTTGCTGGTGGGATGTGGAACCTAAGAAGAGTTCTTCCTCAGGAAGGGAAACCTTGCAGTATGCTGTGTGCTGATGAGAATGAGGGGAAACGTGGTGATTTGTAAGTAGAGGAGAAGGAATTTTAGAAGTGACGACACTGCTGGCATTGACAGGGTCCATGGTCTGCTCGTGGCATTGTTGATATAGATGGGTACAGAAAGAGGACATTAAGAGTGAGCGAGTCAAGCCACTGAGGGGCTAATGCGTTAGATGGATTATCTAGGTGGGTACTGAAGTCATCAAGAATAGTGACAGGCAGTGATGGTGACAATTAGAGTGAGCCAGGCATTAAGAGATTCAGTGAATCAGCAGATGTGCTGGGCCAGGTGGTCGATGGCTGCAGTGAGGGGGCAAATTGGGTGGTGCAGTGTGATGGGCTTTGCCTCAAAGGAGGTTGGACAAGAAAAGTGGCCTGGAAGCAGGATTGAGGATACCCACCCCCTTCCAGGCTCTACAGTCCATGGAATGAAAGGAAAGAGAAAGTGGTTACTTAGAGGGATCTCAGAAGAAGTAGTGGCCTCCAGTGAATACTGTTAGAGATTTACAGAGAAGCCCCGTTAATAGGGGATTCTGGTGCTCACAGGTCGTGAGTTCAGGAGAACATGGTGGGATTTGTAGGGTTTAGGAATGGATGGAAGATTGGGTCAGATTAGAAATACACAGCTCTGAAAGACAAGCATCTATGAAAATACAGATGACCTGAAGGCATTGAGCTTTATGGCCTTTCCTAGAGGAAAGGTGTGAATTATGCCTTGAAGGTCTCTTTGCCATGCAGTGATGGTAGAAAGTGGTGGCCAGACCAGAATGCCAGGGAACCCTGTGGTTATGCCTTAAATCTGTCTGTGGTTGACATTTAGCCTGCATAGGGAGCTCTTGAGGGGAAACAGTGGAAGTTTTGGGGGAGGGAGAGGAATGATGAGAAGAAAATTTGAAATTGTTCTTGGAAGTTTGGTGGAGGGTGTTGACCCTGGAGAGGAGAGGAGGTTGCAAAGATGGTGCAGAATGGATTTTGCCTTAGTGATCAGGAGATTGTGGACCCAGATTTGTTAGGAAGGTTAAAAAGATCATTAGCACCCAGCGTCTTTTCACAGTCCCTTGTGCTTTTCAGGTGCCCAGAGTTATTTACCTGCCTTTCCAGCATCTTCCATGGCATCCAGCTTCCCTTCCAAATACATACAGGTAGACTCCCCAGTACTTGTGGGGATATGGGGATGAATCAGTATAGATTTCCAGCTGTTAGAACAACAGAACACATGGACAGCTGGAGATGGCTAGAGGCAGAACTGGCCAGTGAATTAAAAGGAACAGAATCTGCCATATGCAATTTGCAGACATGTAGCCCAGACATTTCAACACAGTTGCGTAAGTTCCATGGTGATGAGTCCAGCTATTGGGTAAACTGAATGGCAAAACCTTTGGTATATTTAGGGACATTATTGTAAGTGCACAAAATTTAGCTAGGAGAAATGTCATCAATATCCTGAGTCTTCATTGGCCACCAACAGTAAAAACAGCTATCAGAATTGTACTTGAGTCTGTATCAATTACTTTAACTGTAAAATGATAGATGGTCCCATCAGTACCTTAAATACATGAAGTAATCAGGAAAATATTCTGCAGCTGAAAGTTTGCTTCTGGTAATATTAACCAGAGTCAGAAAAGTTATACCGGCTATAAAATAAGTCCTTGGCTGAACATTTATTTTTAAAATGAGTTTATCTTTCAGTCTACAGTGTACTCCTGTGTTTTTTGATTCAGAATTGTAAAATTTCTGGAAAATTTGAAGTCTTTTTTTTTTCTGGGAAAAACACAAGATGTCACAAATAACCCTTGGTAAATATTAATGCAGTAATTATTACTGCTATTGCCATGACAGTTTGCCACCCATTTCTCACTAAGATTTATTAATGTAGGAAAGTGAAATTCACTATGTATTTCTTGGTTTTCCTGAAAAATATTCATGCTTGTGATGTTTAAAGCCATGGCTGTGCCACATAATCGTTGCTATTTGAATGCACCGTTCGGTGTTAGAAACTTGGTTGTGAACAGAGCTGCTGAGTTGAGTTTAGTGTTTTTGGTTGTTTCTATCACTACTCCCCCAGTCCTCCTTTGGTAAGAAACCGGCAAACTCAAGAACAAAACAAGCCATCAACATTAGGATGGAACAAAGGAAGTTCTTATGTCAAACAGAGTCAGAAAGCATTCATCTTACAAACGGACCGAGAAAGAAAAGAAGGAAAAGAGATCCCGTTATCCAGTTGAATGGAAGATCACAGGCCCGGGAGGAGGAGGGGCTGGGTTCAAACTTGGCAACCCTGAAGGTTTCCACTTGTTCCTGCTTCTCTCCCAGGGGCTCTTGAGCTGCGGCTCCTTGATTCTAATCTCTCCAAGCACAAAGAGGGGTGACTGCGAGTGGCCACTCGGCCGGTGCTTTGAGGAGCAGAGGGAACAATGGCCCCTCTACCAACCTCTGGGCTACGGGGGACAGGAAGTTAACGGCAATGAAGGCACCCGGTCCCACTTCCTTAACTTTCACAAGTGGCCTCCTGGAGGCAAAACTGCATTTCACTCTTGCCTGTGAGGTTATTATTCTATTTGTCCTCAGCATTTAGGAAAGTTAATGAGTTTTTGCCTCTTATGGCCCTTAAGCCCTCGCTATCCCTTGCTCCTTAACCCCCTGCAGTCCGTCCTCTCTTCCTACCTCCATGCACGCAGCCCTCTCACAGGGCAGCAGATTCAACAGCCCCTTCCCCCTTCTTATTCTGGGCGGCTTATGCTCCACAGAGAGCCCAGCTGGAGCTGGCCTCTGCGGCTCGCTCTGCTTCCCCTCCCCCCGCCTCTCCTCCAGCACCGGAAACACCGGTCCTCCTGCTGTGTGGGGTGACTTTGCTGTCTCCCCTTCCTCTCTCCACCTCGAGAACATAAGCTGTGCTCTTGGCCCTCCGTCCCCTCCGATTTCATCTGTGATGTCCTCCCCTGTCTGTTTCTGGGTGCGCCACCATCAGCATCTCCAGACTTGACCTACCAGAGACTTCGGCTACGTGTTTCCATGTGCATGAGCCCCGGACCTTGAGCGCACAGAAAGTAAGGCCAGCTCCCCTTCTTCTAGTGCACCCTCATTCTGGTAAAGATACCATCGATGCCAAGTTGCTCAGAGGGAACTCTTGGAGTGTGGCTCCATATCTGATATGTTCCCAAGTCTTCTTGTTTCTGTTTCTAGTAGCTCTCTCATCTGCCCTCTCCTTCCCCATTTTCTTTGCCATCTACTTGTGGTTTAAGGACCATATTACTCCTGGAGAATCTGAGCGCCATCTGACAACTTCACACACACACACACACACACACACACCCTCATTAATTTGCCTTCTTGACTTATCCTACATCCCATCGTCAACTAAATATTCCCCAAATAACACTCTGATGAGAACACCAGTAGCCACACTTACATTTTGTATCTTTCTGTCCTAAAAATATTCCATCAATAAATGTAGAGGAAAAGACGGATGGATGGAAAGTAGAAAGAAGGAGGAGGGAAGGAAAGAAAAAGAGGCAAAACGGAAACTATGGGTTTGTTTCTAGGTTTGTTCCAGATTTGTCCTCTGAAAAATCACTGACTTTCCCCATGCATCAGTTTCCCCTCCCGTGAACTGTAAAATCCTTTGCCAACACTCTCGTGTAGCATGTATTTATTGAGTGCTTCAAGGACTCCATGAGCTCTTTGTGGAAAGAGATCACTAAGTATTTATTCGTGCCATTGCCTTATCGCTTTTGTTTGTAGTTTTGATTAGTTTCAGGACCAAATTGGTGTTTGCTAGTCAAATAGTCTTCTTACATCTGGTCGAGTTAATATTCTCAGCAAAGGATTCAATTTCTCCTCTTAACCAGATTAGAAGTTTTAAGAAAACTTCAAAGAAGATCTATTTGAGAAATGAAGCTGAAAGTGACAAAAAGAAAATTAAGTTTTTCTCAGGGTGGTGGTTTAACTAGAGGCTAGTGTTACTGGGATGATTTACAGGCTTTTGTGACTTTGGGTACTCTGGGATATCTGTTGGTGGGAATAGTGCAACCATGCTTTCCAGTTCATCCCTCCAAGAAGAAAGGGCAGCTCAGGGTTTTTCAGTGTTATCTAAGTGAACTCATTGCTTATAAATAGTTTGGGTTCTTTCCTCTCCCTCAATAGCAGATGAAATATTAGTTACCTAATTTCCTTCTCCTCATATGTAATTCTTATATACAATGTGTGCCATGTGATGACTTCTTAATAGCTCCAATTTCCCTCACATTCCAGGGTGTTTTTTTAAAATCTAATTTTATTATGTAGCCAACTTTCTCAGGGTCCTAAAAATATCTCCCAGTCAGTCCTTTCTTGAGAAAGACTGTTGAGAAAGAGACACCAAGTATACATTTTGCACTGCTTAAGCTCTGTGAATGTACATTTTTCTAAGCCACTTAGCATGCATAGAGTTGGGTATGAAATCTTCAAAGATTTCATGACTTTCTTCTGCCTTGTGTTTCTTCCAGTTTGTGTTGCAGTACTTTTAACCACTGAGTCGTTAACTCTTCCCAGGTGATTGTAGCTTCTCTCTTCCAGCTCAAGAGCAATACTGCAGATCATGGGTTTAATGATGACAGTCTTTCCCCAAATCTCCAACATGAGCTATTGAGTAGAAATGTCATGATTTAAAACCCACTCCCCCATATTCTTAAATTTTAACACCTCTACATACCATTCGAGTTTTAGATCAGTGTAATGCAGCAGCACTTGCACGCATGTTCTTGTGATAACTACAGCCACATACCCAGAAGTACCACTATTTCTGGCTAGTCACACCACTGAAACAGGTTGGAGAGTTAAGCCTTCTCACCACATCTTGTGAGTCAACCGTGAAACTCATGAGAGCTAAGCTGTACACAGCTTTTTGTCTAGACCATGTAGTGGATCCTGTTCCATGAGAACAGAAAAACAAAGATCTCCAGACAAAAGGGTAAGGATGGCTCAACTCCAGACTTGCGCTTGTCACATGAGGGCTGGTGAACACATTCTCTTTTCAGTCATCTCTGTTGGACATTTTCTGCTCTTGGGATGCCCTTTCCATAAATGTTGCCTAACTTTTTCCCTCACAGATAACTGAAATACTTGATGAGAAGCAAGAAAACAGAAGAATAGGGATCCATCAGAATAAGCCCAAAGTGGTGAGAAGGGGTGATGGGATGCACCAGTGAGTATGAGATTGACCTACTTTTCCTTCCTAAAGAGGCAAAGCCAGACAACTGAAGAAAGCTCTTAAGCCCATTGCCTGAGTGTCTAACTTTTGGTTATCTCCCCCTCTTTCACCAGTCTACAATCATCAATATTTGGTATGGACACATCCTCCCCCTGCCCTGGCACAACCATGCCCCAGGCCCCCCTTATTCACTGATCATATGAGCTACTCTTATCCACATCCACACTTGAGACTATAAATTCTATCTACTACTGTTTTCAAAATTCCACCAGGCCTAAGTAAGCACTGAGGCAGTTACCGACTCCAAAACACTGACCTTTGTCCCTGCCACACTCGCCACATGGTACGCAATACAGCAGACTATCCTTTAACATATGGACTTTGTTTTTCATTCTACTAACAAACATGCTTTCTATCCTACCCTTTACCATTCTTGTCATCATCCCCTTTTTAATATATTTATTAACCAAATGGTGACCGATGGCACCCCAATAACTAGATCCACTGACCTGCCCAGATTAATTATGAAATCCAATTCATTCATGACTTCCACCTTCCTTCCTGGTCGCTAGCTCCTGCCAGGGCCACTGAAGCTGTTTCCCATGCCCATCAGTAGGTGGCTCAAGACTCTTTCCTCTCTCTTCCCCCCGCCCAGCCCTGAGTGCAAGGCTCCTTCTGCTCCTGGAGTGACTGCTTTGGATGACCCTACTTGATCCCTGTTACATTCCTCTGGGCTTGTCAGAGGCTTGCATTGTGTCCCTGAGTAGCTGGGGCATGCCATGAAGAGCGAGCATAGCCCAGTCCTAATCATGACAACCTTAGTCCCAGTGAAAGATGAATAATAACAACTGCTCTGGCCAGTCCCAGAAGAGCCCACTGAGGACGTTTGTTTTGGAATAATGAATATGGAAATTTGGAATCCATAATAAACTGCAAGCAGTCTTTCAACTCACTCGTGCCGAAAATTCACACTCGCCTTTCCCATAACTTGTCACTTGTGTTTTTTATTGTTCGATATGTAAACAAGACCGGGAAAGCCTTTGTTCCTTGGTGCCTACTTAGATTTGCCCATTAATCCCAACCCCCCTCCCTTTCCCACCAATGCATGCAGGATTACACAAAGCAAAAGTCATTAATTTTTATCTCTGACTATCTGTAGGGTTTTTAATGTGGCCTGGCTTGCTTATGCACCACCAATTACATGTCATAAGTGCTTGTAGATGCTGGAGCAGTATCATGGGTTGATGAATCACTGCCTCCTCTCCTGATTAGTATGCAAGGGGCCGTGTTCCTCTTTGAGCAGCTGGCATGCCAATGAGGATCTGGCTCTGCCGGTCAAGGCATCTGGACATGAATTCAATATGGATTGCTTTAATTAAATGGCTAAGCACACAAGATGCTGAGAAACAACTCCATCATTGAGTGAAACTCGAAAATATAGTCGACACAAGCAAGAGGGTGGAAAGGGTAGGAAGACATTTCGTCAACACCGCCCACTCTACCTAAAATATTTGAAATCCCCTGTGTGAAGCACAACCACTTGCTAAAAGCTTGATGAATTGTGCATTCCACAGTGAAACACCAGAGGTGAATCTAGTTCATCACCTTTAAATTTAGAAATCAAAACAGAAGAGCAAAAACCTACTCTTCTGCCCTTTGGAAAGGGTTTACTTTAACCAGACTCTTGCTTGCAAACTACTGATGAGGCTGATTTCAAGGAGGAGAGGTGTGATGAGAAGTGGGTGACAAAGGCTGAATGTACCTGTTACCACCAGTTCTAGAGGAAGACGGTGAGCTGATGCAGCTCCACAAATACCAGGAGGCCTCAGAGGTTTGTCGGCGCGCTAATTCGCTGAGGAGGAGGGAGAGACAGTGTGGATTTGCACCGTCCACTTGGGATGGGTTTTGCATAGATCAGAAAGATGAAGTGTCTGCCTGTGCATGTTTCCCTTCCGCCTATCACTTATTAGGCTGTTTCACTGTGGGAACAAATGGAATATTTTCATAAGGAATAGATACTGCAGCAGTCACCCCAGCTTTATACTTCTAAGCACTTATCTTTAATTCTGTTGCAAGTTTCCTCTTCTTTCCACCCCCACGTTGTATGTGGATGGCCTGTGTATTTCACTGGGAGACGGGATAGAATAGTGGCACCCTGGATTCAGAAAGATCTGGATTCTCATTCCAGCTTCATTAGTGTCTAGTCGGATGGTCTTAGGCAGCTTACAGGACTATTATGGATCTCGTTCTTCCTATATTTAAAACAGGGATAAAACATAACTGCTGCCTCACCGAAATTTTGTGAGGATTGAGTTCATCCATGCCAAATCCATAACACATATTGTAGACTCTTAAAAATGATGGCCTCTATTAATGTGTTGTGGAATGTGGTCTTAAGTGGTGATGTTTTACTAGCCAAATACAAGGAACACTCTCTCTTGTAATTGGCCAGATTTACATATATATACATGCCATTAGATATACAAGGAAGACTTTTAAAGTGGGTTACTATGCAACCACCACCTCTCCGGTTTCTGCTGTTTCTGCACTCCCCATCAAAGATCTGGTACCATCAATTGCTAATAATATGCACTACAGATGAACCTGAGGCTCTATTTTCTGTTTTAAATAATTTATTAAGATACCATTGTTAAAAAGACCCTGAGGCACTCTGCCTTTAAAAATAAAAAAAAAAAGAGCACACAAAAATGGTAACTCCAGCTCAACATTCCAGGGAGTGTCCCTCCCTCATTCTGAGCTGAAAGGCGATGATGGGTGGAGGGACTTCAATGTGTGTCTGTGTTCATCCTGCGCCTGCACAGTCCCTTCTCTTGGAGTTTATACATCTGTGGAGGGTTGGGGCCTTCCATTCTAGCCAGACAGTAAGGTCCTCAAAGTCGCCCAGGGGAAAAATCACAGAAAGGAAACTGTCCATGGTGCACAAAATTCAGCTAAATTTCACATGGAAGAAATGTGAGATTGCACTAGTAATCAACCATGAAGATCCTATTCCAGAGCAACGCAGCATGTGACACACCAGACATAAGGGCAGTGTTCTTGCATACTAAGGCAAGCCCCTTGCTGAATCCTGTTATTTTCTTTGAGGTGTTCTGAAAGAGGAAGTTCAATCTAGGTTCGCCCTGGAGCATTGTTCATTCACCTGCTGGATGCCACCTTTTGAAGGAAGTATGATAATAAAATTGGCTGTCCCAGGAGACGGAATATGAAGCCTGTGGTTTGATTCATCCGTGGGACATCAATGTTTTAAAAATGGTGGGCTTAGGTCTCCTGGGAAAGCTGGGGAGGGAATAGAAGAGGGTTGTTTGGTTGAACACTGAGGTCTGGAGGGGTGGGATTATATTTAGGGAATGAATCGCCATACATGGTATCAGGGGTAGTTGGGACAGTAGACAGCAGTCACTGGAGTGGAGGGTAGAGTGTGCCAGTGAAGATCAGTCTACCTGGGCCCGAGATTCAGTTGCAAGCCATTTTTCCTCCTCTCTATACCAAACAGGTAAGAGGAACACAGAGCACACCCCAAACTCAAGAACAGAGTCTCTTTAAAACATGACTCTGGCAACAAATGAAAACCAGGAATCATTTAAACATTAAGACTCAAGGAGAAAAGCACAGGCTACAACATGGAGGAGCCCTGAAGACTTTGTTAAGTGAAAGGATCCAGTCGTAAATGACATTTTGTCCAGGTTTCTTGCCAAATGTTCTCTTTTGTATTATTTAGGCAAAACCTTTTTTCTGAGCCTTGATAAGGCAAGGTTTCCTCAGAAGTGGGACTTCCCTTTCCCCTTCTAAGTCTCACCGCAGCACTTCAGAACCACAAGTATATGTTGATAACTAAGATCTGAAAATGCAGTCTTGTGAGTTGAGCAAAGGAATCAGTTGCACCTACACCAAAGTCTGTTGGATTTTGGGGTTTCAGTATGTTCATTAATATGTTAAAGTCACAGATGAGACATGTAGCTGTATTTTTGTCAATGACTTTGTTAAAATAAAATGCCCATACTGTAAAACCCACTCAGCTAAAATATGTAATTCAAGAGTGTCTAATATACTCATGGTTATGCAATTACCACCACAATCTCAGTTAAGAACATTTTTGTTGCTTCACAAGGAAACCCTGTACTTACTAGCAGTCTTCTTCCCTTCTTCTCTCTCTCGAATTCTGCCTGTTCTGGACATTTTGTACAAATGGAATCAAACAAAATGTGGCCTCTTGCCCCAGCTTCTTTCACATAATGCAGTGTTTCCAAGGTCCCTCCATGCTGTTGCGTGGGTAAGGAACTCACCCCTGCATAATCGTTTCAAAGCTCACACTGTGCATTGCATTGAAACCCTAGGTATCAGCTCAGAATGTAATGGTGAACTTGCTGACTGTTGGACATTAGCCTGGGATTCGACTTTGGGGTTTTCTTATGTGATTCATTGTCTTCTGTTTTGCCATTTAGGTTCTTTCTAGATTCCCAAATTCTGGAATGGTATTTGCATATTACAGGAGATATTATTCTGTGTGATTTACCCACATTAGAAAGTAGTGTCATCCAAGAAGGCTTTGTTACAAAAAGTGATTATTTTATATAAGCCCGATAGCTTGGATTTTATCAACACTGCAACCATTGAGATCATGGACGTGTCACTCAGCCTCTTGGCTTTTATCACTCCAACCTCCTCCAGTTACCTCCAGAGCCTTGAGAATCAAATGTAAAGTTCTTACTGTAAGTGTATGAGGCTCTCACAATATGGTCTCAGGTCAGCTCTTCCGTACCCTCTCCCCTCGGTATTTGTCATGTGGATCAAACTCCCTAATTCTGTGTCCTATACACCTCCGCCTAAGCTGTTCCTTCTGCCTGCTGTGTCCCCTGCATTTTCTTTCCAGGAAAATCCCCTCTGCTCTTCTCAGTCCTTGTCCCCATGTCTCTATGGATAGCTTCTCTAGATTCCCCAGGCAGTCACCAGACTCACTTCCAGATCCCAGGGCATCCAGTTCAGATGTTAGCGAGAGCCATTATCTTATAGCACTAGAGTTATTTGCTTACCCTCTAGCTCAGCACTGCCCACACCACATTTTGGCAATCTTAATAGACAGCATTTGTAAGCATGCAAAACCTAACACCGTGTTTACACCAGAGTTGGTCTACATAAATGTTTGCTGCACTTATAAATTAACTAGTTTGGAGAACTGACATCCAAATAATCATCCATGCCTCCCCATCCTAGAATGAGCTGCCCTGTTATATCTCACCTGGCTTGTCCCTCACCCCCTGTTCACTTTCCTCCTTCCCTTAATCTTTTCATTCTCCACCCAGCAGCCAGAGAGGTTGGGATAAAGTCAAATGAGGCCTACTATAAATGAAAGAGATTTGCAAATTCCAAAAGCACTCTACAAATATAAATTTTTTATTTGCCTAATCTTATGCCTTTCTCATTTTCATTTTGAAATAAAAGTGATCAAGAAAAGAGTAAGTGTTGTGCTCACTGAGACCAGTAGAAGCCCTCTGAGTGGTCACAGAGCTGGGGGTGAGAAGCATAGGGTTCATGATGCTTTTCTCAAGCCAGTGGTCCACATCCAGTGCCTGCAACTGTAACTTTAGCCTTCCAGTTCATGTGGATATCTGCTCCAGAGAGTCCCTGATTCTGTCCAGAAGTTCTGAAATCATAGAGTTTAAGTAAAGCTACACCGACCCCTATATTTCTGAAACCTCATACTCTCCACCAATAGTTTATCCCATAGTGCACAATGTTGATAGCAGTGACTCACGTCACAGCCACCCTAAAATCGGTGGGGTAGTTTCTTTCCCCCCATTTTCATCACTGCCTGCTCATCTCTCCTCCTCCACACACCATGAGAAAGCTCCTGGGCCCATTTTAACTTACTCAGTTTCCTTTGTGGGAGCTACCATATAATTATCTCCATCCACAATCTTCCCACAAAACTGACCTTATTCTTTCTTCTGCCAAAATTCTGGCATTTTCTCACGATAAACACAGTAAATAGGAGTAAGAGATTGCCAATCTACTTGCACCTCTCAAGTCTCTAGGTGCCCAAGGAAAAAGCTGATGGAATCAAAACACCCAAATCCATTTGCTTCTTAGCAGCCTAGATTGAAGTACACGTGTCTCTCTTGCCTGTACTTCTTTTTTTTTATTTTAAAAATAAAAGAAGAAAACATATTAACAGACATCCATTTACAAAATAGCATAAGAACAATACAGTACAGAGTTACAGACAAAGTGGTAGGTAGGAAATTAACAATGGTTGTTGTATTACATGTTGATATCTTCAGAGTGGTTTCTCAGCAAAACAAATAGAGACATGCAATATTGATCAAACAATCATTAACTGTTCCTTGCAGTAAAGCAATAGAAGACAGTAGTACAACTGTTAGCTATCCTGTATGTACATACATACATGATTTCCCCTTCTTTCCCTTCTCCTTTCCCACACCCCGGTTGCCCATTACTTTTGAGCATTTTCCTTTCATTTCACAATGTCTGTCATATCTCCTACTTTTTATTCACTCTTTCAGGTTCTTACACTAGTGAGACAATATGTTGCTTACACATGCAGGTCTGATTTATTTCACTTGTGAGTATGGTCTCTAGTTGTGACCATTTGCCTATAAAAGCCTCAAGTTTATCTTTCTTTATAGCTGAGTAATATTCTATTATATAAAAGTACCACAATTTTTTTATACAATCCTCAGTAGATGGACATTTGTGTTCCTTCCACAATTTAGCAATTACAAATTGTGCCGCTATGAACATGGGTGCACATATATCACTGTGATATGATGTTTTTCAGATCTTCTGGGAAAATACCCAGAAGGGGAATAGCTGAGTTGTATGGGACCTCTAGACCTAGTTTGCTAAGGAATCTCCAAACCGATTTCCATAGTGGTTTCCCCAGTCTGCATTCCCACCAGCAGTGGAGAAGAGTTCCTATTTCTCCAGTCTCACCAGCATTTGTTATTGGGTGATTTCTTAATGCTAGCCATTCTTAGAATGAATGCTAGATGAAATCTCAACGTTGTTTTAATTTGCATTTCTCAAATGACTAATGATGTTGAACATTTCTCATGTATTTATTTGCCATTTGTATTTCTTTATCTGAGAAGTGCGTATTCATCTCAGCTGCCCATTTTTGGACTGGGTCTTTGAATTTCGAGGGGCTGACGTTTTAAATTCTTTATATGTTCTAGATATAAGACCTTTGTCTGAGGGACAGTCAGCTAAAATTTTTTCCCAATTTGTGGGTTTTCTTTTTACTCTGCTGGTGATTTCTCTAGATGTGCAGAAACCTGGCAGTAGGATGAGATCCCAGTTGTTGATTTTTCAAAGTAATTCACGGACAGTTTGATTTTTGTTCATGAACTCTCTGCCTATCCCTGTGTCTTCAAGGTTTTTACCTAAGTTCTCTTCCAATAGATTTAGTGTTTCTGTTTTAATATTGAGATCTATGATCCATTTTGACTTGAGTTTGGTGCATGGTGATATACTTGGTTCTATTTTCAATCTTTGGCATTTGACAAACCAGTTTTTCCAGCACCATTTATTAAAGAGGCTATCGTTTTTCAGTGAGTTTGTTTGTCCTCTTTATCAAAGGTTAGGTGGCTGAGTGTGTTTGTGGTTGTGTCTGTGTCTTCCAGTCTGTTCCATTGATCTTCTGGTCTATCTTTTAGCCAGTACCATGTTGATTTTATTACAGTAGCTTTGTAGTATAATTTCAGATCAGGGACTGTAATTCTACCCGACTTGTTCTTGTTGCCCAGGGCTGGTCTTGCTATTCTGGGTCTCTTCTGGTTCCAGATGAATTTAAGGAATGTTTTCTCTAGATCTGTGAGGTATGATAATGGTAGTTTAATGGGAATTGCATTGGATCTGTACAACAATTTTGGTAGTATGGCCATTTTCACAATGTTGGTTTTTCCTGTCCATGAGCAAGGAATATTTTTCCATTTATTGAAATCCTTTTCAATCTCTTTTTTCAGAGTCCTGTAGTTTTCATTGAATAGATCTTTTACTTCTTTTGTTAGATTGATCCCTAAATATTTCAATTTCTTGGATGCTATTGTGAAAGGTATGGATTCCTTAATTTCTCTCTCAGACTGTTTGTTGTTTGTGTGTAGGAATGCTATTGATTTTTGGGTGTTGACTTTGTATCCAGCTACACTGCTGAATTTGTCAAATAATTCAAGGAGTCTTCTGGTGGGGTTTTGGGGGTTTACTTCCATGTAAAGTATCATGTTATCTGCAAATAGTGATAGTTTTACTTCTTCCTTTCCTATCCTTATTCCTTTTATTTCTCCCTTTTGTCTAATTGCTCTGGCTAATGCTTCCAGAACTGTGCTGAACAGGAGTGGTGATAGTGGACATCCTTGTCTTATTCCTGATTTTGAAGTAAAAGCTTTCAATTTTTGTCCATTTAGTATGATGTTGGCTGTTGGTTTGTCATAGATGGATTTGATCTGGTTGAGGTAAAGACCATCTATTCCTATTTTCTGTAGAGTTTTTATCATGAATTCATGTTGGATTTCTTGAAAGCTTTTTCTGCATCTATCAAGATGATCATATAGTTTTTGTCTTTGGCTCTATGGATATGGTGTATAATATTACTTGAGTTGTGAATATTGAACTATCTCTGCATTCCTGGAATGAATCCTACTTGGTCATGGTGTATGATTTTCTCGATGATTTGCTGCATTCTATTTGCTAGCATTTTAAAATTTTTTTTTTGAGGTGTATTTTTTTATTTTATTTTATTTTTTATTTTTTTTTTTTTTGCGGTACTGGGGATCGAACTCAGGAGCCTGCGCTTGCTAGGCAAGCGCTTATTCCACTGAGCTATATCCCCAGCCCCTTTTGCTAGCATTTTATTGAGTATCTTTGCATCTATATTCATTAGGGAAATTGGTCTATAGTTCTCTTTCCTTGGATGGGTCTTTCTCTGGTTTTGGTATCAGTATAATACTTGCCTGCAAAAATGAGTGAGGGAGAATTGCTTCCTTTTCAATTTCATTGAAGAGTTTGAGGAGTGTTGGTATTAAATCTTCTCTGAATTTCTTGTAAAATTCTGCTGTGAATGCATCAGAGCCTGGGCTTTTCTTTGTTGGTAAGTTTTTAATCACATTTTCAATCTCTTTAATTGACATTGGGTTGTTCGGGATTTTTATATCTTCTTGACTCAACCTTGGTAATTTGTACATATCTAGGAATCTGTTCATTTCTTCTGAGTTTTCTATCCTATGGGAGTAAAGATTTTCAAAGTAGGTATTAATGATCTGAATTTCTGTAAAATCTGTAGTAATTTCATCTTTTTCATTCCTTATTACGTGAATTTGAATTCTTTCTTTTTTGATAAGGTTAGCTAGGGGTTTATCGATTTTATTTATTCTTTCAAAGAACCAACTCTTTGATTCATTTATTTTTTGTAGGGTTTTCTTCATTTTGATTGCATTAATTTCTGTCCTGATCTTTACAATCTCGTCCCTTCTTTGGGCTTTGGGCTTGACTTGTCCTTCTTTTTCTAAAAGTTTGAAGTGCAGTATTAGGCTATTTATTTGTTCTCTTTCTGTTTTCCTTATGTGTGAGTTCACTGCTATAAATTTCCCTCTGAAGACTGCTTTCATTGCATCCCACAGATTCTGGTAAGTTGTGTCTACATTTTCATTTCTTTGTCGATATTTTTTAATTTCTACTGTGACCCATTGATCGTTCAGGAGGTTGTTGTTTAATTTCCTAGTGTTTATGGAGTTTTTGGAGTTCTTTTATCATTAATTTCCAATTTCATTGCACTGTGGTCAGGTAATATGCATGGGATAATTTCAATTCTTTTGCATTTAGGTAGGTATGCTCTATGAGCTAGAATGTGGTCTGTTTTAGAGAAAGTCCCATGTGCAGCTGAAAAAAATGTGTATTCTGATGTTGTCAGGTGAAACACTCTGTATACATCTACTAAGTCCATTTGTTTGCAGCTTTGGTTCAGATCTGTTATTTCTTTGCTGATTTTTTGTCCAGTTGACCTATCTATGTGTGTCAAAGGGGTTTTGAGGTCTCCTATTACAATAGTGTTATTAATTATATGCATTTTCATGTCTGTTAAGATTTGTCTTATGTAATTTGGTGCTCTGATATTTGGTGCATACATGTTTAGGATTGTTATCTCATCCTCTTGTAGTTTTCCCCTAACAAATATGTAGTGACCTTCTTTATCCCTTTCAATTGTTGCTCATTTGAAATTTACATTGTCTGCAAACATAATAGCTACTCCCGCTTTTTTCTGGGTTTGCCTGCACTTCTGCAAGTGTCTCTTTAATTTTGTTCTTCCCTCCTACAGCTCATTCTGTACACACAAGTCACAGTGACATTCTTTAAAACAGATTCAATCAGATTATATCATTTCCTTGCTAAGGTCACAATGTCTCCATGCCTTATGAAACAGAGTTCAGAATCTTGAACCTAACCTTTGACTTCTGTGTCACTTGGCTGCAGACTGCTCTCCTGCACATTTCCTTTTCTTACCCAGTCCAAGCTACCCAAAGATTTTGTACTTGTCCTTACATCCTTACATCTCTTTTTCTAGACTGCCAAACTCCCAGTGCCTGCTTGCTGTCCAGCTCTCAAATATCATCACTTCAGAGAGCTCATTTGTGTCACCTACCCAAATGATTCTACTGTATTGGTTAGGATGAGTACAGCTGTGCTGTGGTAACAAGCAACCCCAACACCTTTCTTGTTTAAAAGAAAAAAGGGCTGTTCCTTGTATGATTTTACTAGAGATGCCATAACAGAATACCCCAAATTGGGCACTTACATAATAGAATCTAGAGAGCAGTTGTTCTGAAGGCTGGAAGTCTAAGAGCAAAGTGCTAGTAAATTTGAGTCTGCCTAAGGCCTGTCTCCTTGGCTTGAAGATGGCATCTTTCATGTGTCCTCATGTGTTTTTTTCCTCTTTGTGCACACAGTCATAGCATCTCTTTGTGTCCAAGTTTCCTTTTGCTATACAGACACCTGTCACACTGGGTTAGGGTCTATTTTGACTGCCTTTTAACATAATCACTTCTTCAAAGGCTCTGTATCTGAAGGTTCAGACCTTCAATAAATGAATCAGGATGAGGGGATAAACTGAGTTAATAACATCTTCCTCCCTCTGCTGAAGGGTCCAGTTAACTGGGCTGTTTTCCTCTATTCCTAGCAATCCTTGCTCCTGCATTTCAGCATAGGCCTCCATGACTGCCACAACAGGATTAGAGACTTTAAGAGAGTCTCACATTGAAAACAGTGAGACTCTCTCCCAGTGATACAACCCAAGAGTGATGTTGATTGCATCCATTTTCACTTTTTGGCCAAATCCAGCCACATGGCCATGACTTTCTTCAAGACAGGCGGCCAGCATAACTCTACAAGCATCTGGAAGTATAACAGAATAGATAGTGGTGAGTTGTGGCAATGCCTACCGCTCCTTCCAATCAATGCAGCGAGCCTGCAATGAAAACAGAACCCTGTTTTGTTTTGTTTTGATCCATGATCAAAAATAAGCTAAGTTTCTTGACCTTGGAAAATGATACTGACAGAGAAAAAAGAAAAAAAATACAAGCACATCAATGCCTAACCTCTCAGGGAATTTCAACGAATGACCCTGACTCACTTGCTGCTGTCAGTCCTAGTTCCCTCCTCCCTAGCCAGCCCGTTAGGTCCGGTCTGGCCCCGTGTGGCTCTTGGCAGTCACTCAGACTTCGCGCAGTTTAGATGCTGCTGTCCGTTGGAACTTCTTCTGGGTCAACATCCACCTGAACCACCTCTCCCACACACATGCGCCCACACCATGACCTGCAAAGGAAGTCACCAAGGTAAACAGGCCTGGCCTTCCATGGGAGGATGCCGTGACATTCCAAGGGCCTTTGTATTTACGTACCTATCCTCTTAACTTCAGACTGGCCTATCACGTCGGCTGTCAGCTGATGTCCTTCATGAGATGAGGGAGACTTTCCAGGGCACACTGCTTGGCTCATCTACTTCTCTGCCCAAGACGTCTCTTGGTTTCTCAGGGTTTTCACTAGTATTACATGCACGAGGTGAGCCTTCCTTATTTTCTAGTTCTATAGATTCCCTGTCCCTCTCTATCAATCCTTTTTTATCTTAAGACATCCACCAGCCCACCTAACCTGGCACATTCTGTATTCAGTTTAGCCATTTACTCAAATTGCTAACCGATGTCTCTTTTTTTCCCCAAAGAGATAGCCCCTAAACTACATTTCCAGGGTTTTCCGTATTTTATTTCAAAACAGAGCCTCACCAAGTGGCCCAGACTGACTTTGAACTAATGATCCTCCTGCTTCAGCCTCCCAAGTAGCTGAGATTACAAGTACATGCCACCATACCTGGTTAGAATTATATTCTTTTTCTTCCCTTACCTATCCCACTCTTGTTCTATTGAATGATGGCACCGGCCACCTCCTCTGCCCCTTCACTTCTTGAAAACCCACTTCTTCCTAGAATCCCACACACCTAATTTGCCTCCTGCCTCTCTGATGATCCTTTCCGCTACTGCTCTGGAATGAAGCTGACTATACTCACCAAGTCGCTCCTCTTCCAGTCTTAGCAACAGCAAGGCTGTCTCTTCTCTCAGCACTCTTTCCCACGCCACTTCCCCAACCAAGAATGTCTTCTCCACTCCTTGAAGTGTGTCTACTTCCCTCCAGGCCCTGCTACAGGGCCGTATTTTCCATTATCTTGTTATGGTCACTCCTAGCACCACAGTCACCCCCCTTCCCAACTGAGACCATCCAGACCAGGATGTTGCAAACCCTACTGACCCGGGGCTAAATGACAAGTGTTTTCAGCAGAGCATGCAGTGTTTCTTGCAACTGCTCATGTCTGCCACTACAGGGAAAAGGCTTGCTTGGGCGAGGTGTGGATGAAAGGGCAGAGCTGTGTTCAAATAAAACGTTTATTTATAAAAACTACTGAGAGTGTAGTGTTGGCTCACAGGCTGAGGTTTTCCAGCGTCTGATCTAGGCCATTTGGGGCTTTATTCTCTTAAATATATTACTCTTCACGTGTGGATGTCTAATTTTCCAATTAAATTTTAAACTCCTTGAAAGGAGAACCTCTTTTTCATCCTTCTTAGTGCTCTGAAATGTGCTTAAGGAGAGTCTATAACTCTGAGCAGGCATTCGGGAAAGAGAAGGAACATGGGGGAGACCTGCTTCACGAAGGTCTCTGTAGCTGGATGCCATGTGGTCGGGTCTCCCAGGACAGCCCTCAGCACATGCAAAGAACTCCGTATATTATGTTGTGTTTTATGCTAAAAAGCATGTCCTGAAGCAAAGGCTGCTGGGGAAGACTGGAAGCAAAGAAAGATTCATGCACTTGCCGTGTGGCAGCAGCACCAGAACCTCCTCTCCTAAGTCTCCTATTCAGATTTCAATATCCCAACATAGTCTCTTGCTATCATCACGCCACCTGATGGGATCATGCATCAAGACATGTGGCCTCACCTTACTATTCTGTTATGGCACATGTAAATGGGAAGTTTCTTTAAACCAAGCTGCACTTGCCATTAAATGTGTGAAAACTATATCATAAGCTGCAGAAAAATAGTCCTGAGGATTCAAATGCCTTCTTTCTTTTCAGCGTGTTCTGGCTGATTTCAGCTGTGCCTGGGCTCCTCCACGCCTCTTGTCTTTATTATGCATACCAGGCCGGTGGGCCAGGTAGGGCTCAGAGCTGTGTGTGTAAGGCTAATGCTGCCTGCTTACCCAGTGAAGTCACAGCGAGCAGAGGGAAGCAAATGAACTGTGAGGGCTGGGCTTTGATGCCTTTGGTTGGGAAATCATGAGTTTTGTTCTCACCCTCTACCTCTGGGATTTTCATGTGCTTGACGATTTCATACACTTTGTAGTTATTTTGGTCCTCAGGAAGAAATAGGAGTGCAGCTGTCGTGGAAAGCTGAGAGACACCTCGGTCTCTCTCTCTCACCCCATACAGTCTACCATGCCTTGGAAGAGAAGCTTTCCCACTACTCAGGGGACAGGGACAGTGTTGTCTCAGAAATCAAAATATAAAAACAAAAGGAAAAGCATGCAGCAGAAGCAGGCAAGTTGAACTGTACCCTAAGCTTGCATTTCTGGCAGCATCTAGGGATAAAAGTTTTAGAAAAAACACATTTGAACTGTGTCCTGCCCTGGGCTCTTTAAAAAACAGGGGGAGAGACCATGGGCCTACAGTTCTAGAGCTTACTAGCAGAAGATGATGCTTTTCCCTATTGCTAAAAGTGCCATGGAAGTAACTTCGCCTGCCACCAAATGGCAAGGTCCATGAGGAATAACAATAAAATATAGATATTCTGGATTGAATATATGCATTTCCAATGGTTACCTCATTTCATTCTCCCAACACTCCAGTAAGGTAAGATACTGCTATACCCTTACTTTGCAGATCAGAAAACAGGTTCACTGAGGTCACTCAGCTGGTCTCTACTACAAGGGTTAAGTTCAGGAACTTAACCCCTCAGCAGTCCTGCCCCTCCTGCACTGAGTTTGGTCAGATAGACTTATAAGGCAGACAAAACTTACAGATTTTAAAAACACCAGAGATCCATGCTCTACAGCCTCAGACTTAAGAAAAACATGAGGCTGGGGTGGAGAAAAGACAGTTACTACTGTGTTTATCTTTGCTCTCTGTCCTGGTCCTCGGCCCCTTTTGCTCATCTCAGTACTTCCTGTCCCCTCTCCTGTGCCAGTAGAAGCTCCTGGAATGCTAGCAGGTCCCTCTGCTAGCACCTGTGCATCTGGAGCAGTTGACAGAATGGAACCAGCAAAATGGAACCCTCTGACTCGGGGATAATTGTCACCAAAAGCCAAACTAATGCCAAACTCATCTTCCACTGTGTCTCCAAGCCAGCAAACACTGGTAGTTTGCATGGACTTCCCTTTGCTTTATGGTAATGAGATTTTCAAATAAAGCACAGCCAGCCATAGAGAAGTGGGAGGGAGGAAGGGCGGAAAGTTGAAGTGAGCAGGAATTTCAGGGGCTTAGGCATCCCCCAGATGGTTTACGATATGGACCCCACAGTGGGATTATATAGCCCTGTAATTCCCAGCTGTCTTCTGTATGCCACAGCAATACCTGCTAAGCAGCAGAAAGAAATCCAGCATGGGTTGGAGGGGGGTGCTTTCAGCAGCATTATCACCACCCTCTCGATGTCAGTAGGAGGGAAAATTGTCACTATGTTAAAGGAAACATGAAACCAGGTTTCCCAAGGAAATGCTCCCCACCAGCTCTAATGTGATATGACGTGGATCTGCGGCTGTCAATGGACTTTTATATTCAATAAATAAATGCTGTGTAACTTGCCACCCTCATTGTTATTAGAGTATTTTATTTAAGTGGCGATCACTCAGTTATTCATTATAGAGGCAGCTCATAGGTTGGGTTTACTGTGGATGTTTTTTAAAGCTAAGGTATAGCAGATTCATTTGGAATATGTTTTTTAAGGAGTCATTAGCTCAATGGACCGATGTGGCTAGTGAACCCCATAGCAAACAAAACTCTTTGCCCGTATTCTGACTCTTAGGCCCTCAATTGAGATATAGAGCAGAGGATCTTTCTTTTCAGGGTTATTGTATCCTTGCAATTTTTTCCCAGACCTCCAACCTTTTCCTCCTCCTCCTTTCCTCCCTCATTTGTACTGGATGCTTGTCTCTGTCCAGCGCTCTCTGGAGATAAAGACTTGCTTTAGCATACAGCACACTCTCCTTAATGCAACCGAGTTCACTCTCATCATTTTAATAGTGGACCTAAGGTATGTTGCCATGTGAACAAGCCATCATGTCACCATAGCAACCAGCCAGATTACAGCACACCAGTCTGAGGACTGGACCTTTTTTTTCCTCCCCCCCCCCTTCCTCGCCTGGGCTCTTTCTTTTGTTAAATTTGCTGAAGTGCTCACAATAGGAAGATTCGGTCTGCTTTTTCAAGCGGGGTTTCATTTAAACCTGTAAATTGTTGTATAAACAGAAAGGCCAGCATGGCACTAGACTTACTTTCAAAGACGACTTGATGAGGACTTTGAATGTGGACCCCACCCCCACTCTCTGCCAAGCCTTACAGTTTGATCAAAAAGGAGATGATCACACATATTGGTGGCATTTGGACTTAACCAACCCCCCCCCACCCCTGAGTTTCTTCTTAGCTTCCCCCAGCGGGACTCCGTGACTCTCCCATCTGGTCCTAGTGACCACAGCTAGCCCTCAACGATGCTCAGAGGCCCTTTACGGTTTCTGAGCTCTGTAGGACCCGAATTAGACCCAATTAAAGATGTGGCTTCTTCTTCGCCATCCCCTATTGCCAAGTACCCTGTGCTGGTTCCAATTCCAACCGTGTGGGGAGAGCAGGATGTTGAAAGGACGAATGATAAAGGGACGTGCATCGTGTCCGCCTGCCCATATTCATCAGCGATGCTTGGCCTTTGATGCTCCTAACCTTCTCATCTTTGTTCGGGGAAGCATAAAGAATCATTCTTCCCGGCCCTCACATCTTTTCCCATTTGATTCCCTGCTCTCTTGCACATGGTGCATCTATTACCTGCCCAGGTCCTTGTGGGTCCCCTGCCCCCACCCTCCGCAGCTTGGTCCCTTCTGCTCTCAGCCCTTCTGTGCCACTGACTGCTGAGCTGGTCCTGACAAGAGCACCGGCAGGCCAGCCTGCGTGTGGGCCCCACTGCAGGCTCAGCTGCAGGCACACATTAGGTAGGGTGAATTGCCCTCCACGGGCAAGAAGGACCAGTTCAGCTTTGTGCATAAAATTACAGCAAACAAGCTTCAAATAACGCAGGACACTTTCATAATTGATTTATGCAGGGGCGCTGAAAGTTCTATTACCTTTTGTTTAGCTCAGGGGGCCTGACTCCATGCAATCCATTGCTGAAACTAATTACAAGATATAATTAAACTGTGACACAAAGATATTATACCGTTAGTTTACTAATGACACCGCAAAGCTGTACCACCAGCACAGGACAGTGATTACGCTTCATTTATTATTTATCCTTTTGCTAAATGAGACGCTGACATTTTCAAAAATTACTTTGAGGTTTCTTAATTGTCGGCAGCAGGATGGACCAGAAGGAGATCTCCTTCCTCTTAGTTACTTATCCAAACCTCAAAAGCATTATTAGCCAAAAGAAAAAAGAATAAAGAGAAAAAAAAACAGTCACCCAATAGTAATAAGTAAAGCATAATTGCATCTTTGGACATTTTTGAATTTTTGCAAACTGCACTCAACAGTGAATGAGGCAACTGACCTGGAGTTTGGGTCTAAGAGAGAGAAGCTGTGTCATGAGATTAAAGGTGACTCTTACTCTGTCAGTTGGCCAAGTACAGGTGGCCCTGGATATGTGTGGGAAGAGGCTGGGGCTGTGAGTGGCTGGAAGGCAGCTGATCCCAAGTTTGCAGCTTTTCCCAGGAGCCCGTTTCCACAGGCAGAAAGCAGGTAGGGCTCTGATCTTATCCTCTTACTGGGCTTTTGCATCTTTCCCTGGTACCTATTCTGCCAAACAAAAATAACTTCTTAGTAGTAGTAGTGATGTGGGAAGTTTTGCCTGTGAGATGCGTGCAGTCTGGTTGGGTCACACACCGGGCTGGAGTGTGCCTCGGAGTTTACCTTCTCATTTACATCCTTTATAGATGGGCAGATTCCCCGTGAGGACTCGCCAGCTCCCCGTGGATGCATTTGCTTCACTGTAAAGATTTCCTTCTCCTTTCCCTTAATCATGACTATCGCTCAGACTCCTGGCAGAAAGTGCTCTGGAAAAGACTGGAAATGGGAATGCCCTCTATTTGGCTTTTAGGACTGGAATTCTCTAGGTCCATTTATTTACCACCCCTAGTCTCCATGCATGAACCTTGCTTTATTACCCACTCATTCATCACACTCTCAGAACAATAAAAGATTAATTTACTGGCTGCCGTTTGATGAGTTCTTGATGCTGTGAATGTGGGTGTGCGCCAGTGGATCTCCTTACGGCTCAGCTGGGTCAGGCGTCCTACATGGTACCACTGGCCCCAAATGGCCACTAACCTCCCCGTAACCCCAGGGGTGATGCAATCACAACAACCGCTGGTTGGCTTGAGACAGGGTTTAATTTCTCCTGAGTGTAATGGCATCCGGCATCTATAATTATGCTATTTTCTCTCCTGTGCTGATTAAACACGATTTACCCAGAGAGCTAAATGATGAATATTTGAGTGGAGTGTGTTGAGCCAATAGCTGGTAAAATAGCCACAATAAATAAGCTGGGAGGGAGGAGGGGCTTGGCGATGGCTAAGACTCTGCCAGGTAACATTAGCAGGTGCATGTGGAAAGCAAGATTAACACTGAAGCAGAACAATACCCCCCAGCTTCTGTGGAAAGGAAAAGCTACACTGAAACCTAAAAATTTCCCCTTAGGAACCTACTAAACCTCAGCAGTGGTGACACAACCAGACCCCCACCCCCTCATCAACATCCCCGTTATTTCCCACCCACCCCCTAAGCATCATCTTCATACCCTAAGATACAGCCAAGAGATGAAATTCTTTTTTTTTTTTTTTTCCGGGACCGGGGATCGAACTCAGGGCCCTAGTGCTTAGCGGCAAGCACTTGGCCCACTGAGCTGTACCTCCAGCCCAAGAGATGAAATTCTGTATCACCTCTTCCTGTCCTCTGTTCCTGCTCATCTCATGTCTCCTGTGTTTATTAAAAAGAGCCCTGTTTAGTGTCAGTGTCCCTTGCCCTTAGCTAAGGTTCCCACAGCTGGAGTAAAATGTCTTGCCCATCTCCTGAAAGAGCCAGATGCCAAAACCAGCTGGGGAACTCTTGCATTCATTTCTATCTCTTAGCACAAGAAAAACAAGGTCAAGAATTTTGAGCAATCAATTCTTTTCTCCTCCATAGCATAACGTTTAAGCACTATGATCCCTCGGGTATTTGAGTTACCTGATCAGGAATGCAGAACCCTAAGCAAACGACCTGTTTGGAAGTGAAGGCAGGGAGGTGACAAAGATCAGACCGTTTCATCAGTGAGAACTTGTGGAGACCACCAGAATTCTAGATCTAGCGAGGGTGAAGAGCTTCCAAAAAGTCTATGACAAGATGCTTTCTTTCAAGGCACGTAGAATGTTACTTGGTGGAAAAGAGCTAGCTGCAGGAAGCCATTGCAAAAGAATGCCAAATAGTTTCTAGTAAGTACTGGGCTGAGTGGGAGAGAGTGCCTAAGCCGTGGGAGATCAGAGTAGGCACAGAGCATGGGGAGTTAGAGGCAACAAAAAAGACCCAGTACAGGGGATACCTTCAAGGTCAATAGTCGAGAATGTAGAAGTTACGGGCAGAAGCAGATCTAGGGAGACAGAATGAAGGACCTGAATCTCAAGACAGGGCAGCAATCAATGCATGTAAGCAAAGCTCAATGTCTTGTTGCCTTCAGCTCTATCCCTTGAGACCTGTCTTTTTTCATGCCCAGCTCAGTGTTCCTCAATGACACACACTCACCAACCTCAGGATTTCAATGCAAAAAATGGGTCTGCAGCCAGGATATGGTGGCACATGCCTGTAATCCCAGCGCCTGGGAGGGTGAGGCAGGTGGATCAGTATGGGTTTGAGGCCAGCCTGGGCTACACAGTGAGTCCAAGGCCAACCTGAGCTAGAGAGTGAGGCCCTGTCTCAAAAAAGAAAAAAAAAAAAAAGGAAGGAAGGAGAATTGGGTCTGCAATGGCAGTTGTTCTCTGGGCTGGAGGACCCACTGTCTTTTATAGAGCACCTTGGGTTTTGGTTAGGCCAAAAGCTTAAGGACTTGTTTTTCCCTTAACATTCACCCTCTTTGTCATGAAACAACCAAGAAAAGAGGAGGCTGTGCTCTGAAAGTGTCTCTCTGCAGTGGGTAATGACACCCTCATAGGGAAATACTCTTTGAGCATATGGTGATGCATACAAGGAAAACACCATTTCCTTAGGCACTTTGCATTTGTTAGGCATTTTGCTTTCCTTCCCTCTTTTGCTAACCTTGCTTTTTTCTTTATTTTCTTTGCAACTGAATGCTCATATAATGAAACCATTGTATTTCTGTTTGGGTCTGTTTCAATGCCTTTTTTTCAATACCTAGTCCCGTGGCATGTTTTTGTGCTGCTTTTGTATGTGTTGTCATTTTGTTTGGAAATTATGTGAAAGATGAACCACCAAAAGAGAATATATTGTGGATGGTCCAAAGAGATACCAGCATTCAAAGAAATCTGGCAAAGGTGAAATTAAACAGAGAGTAAGAGGGCTTTTCCTATTAGGGAAAGGTTTAGTGATTTAAAAGGGAGAAAGTTTACCATAGGAATTGCTGAAATCAGGGCAAGACTTCAAACCTTTGGAAAAACAACAATGTGTGCTACTTATGCACTTTTACCAGGTAGGAAAAGCCCAGAAGAGATTTCATGTAGTTCAGTTACTTTCAACATTTTATATTTGAAGCACAAATTATCCGATGAGGGTAGAGCATAGGGGTGGTACAAGAGTTTCCTCTAACTTAAGGGAAAGTGAAAAGTGCTTGGTAAATCCTTTGCAATCAAACCAAACATTACTGGGAAGAAGAAAAGGTATTAGGTCTTCTTGCCTTTGATATGTCAAATATTAAGAAACATCTCCTATTTGAGAGGGAAAGTACATGGGCCAGAGATGGCATTCTTTGTCTTTAGCTGGAAAATTCTGCCTTGCAATTTTATCTCTGTTAGTTCCATAATTTCAGGTCTCCAAACTATATGCAGCAGCTGAAAAACCAAAGAACTCTAAAAAGTTTCATGTAAGAACACAGCCTATAGAGCCAGATGGCTGGACTTTTCATCCTAGCTCTGCATTTACTAGTTGTGTGGCTTTGAACCACTCACTTGATGTGTCTGGATCTGTTTTCTTCTGTTTAAAGTGAGGATAATAATCACATTGACCTGCATTAGTCAGGGTTCTCCAGAGAAATTGATCCAATAGGTTGCATATTTAAAGAGAAGGAGATTTATTAGAAGGAATTGGTTCACACAATTATGGAAGTGGCAACTCCAAGTTCTGCAGGGTGGGCAGACAGGCTTTATTCTCAGGAGAGCCAGTGGTGCAAATAAAGACCCAAAGGCAGTCTAATGGGAAATTTCCACTTGCTAAGGAAAGCTGGTCTTTCCATTCTATTCATGCCTTCAACTGGTTGGGTGAGACCCACCCACGCTTTGGAGAATATGCTGATTCATAGTTCACCAACTTAAATACTAATCTCATCCAAAAATATATCCACATTGACATATAAAATTAATCATCATACAACCTCAAAGAGCTGTTATATTTGCCTGCCACATGGTATGGGCTGCTTTAGGATCTGTGTCATTATTACGACTGTGAAAATGACAGTAATGATGACAGTTAGGACTATTAGTACTACTATGGAATCCAAAATACAAAGCTTCAAAACCCAGTTCTACCACTTGTTAGCTATGTGACCTTGATCGGGGTGTTCAAGCTCCCCAAGTTTACATTTTCTCACTTGTAAAATGGGGAACCAGCGTTTACAGATGTAATTATAACGAAGAGAATGATGATTAGTGTCATTAACATCACTGCAGAATTTGACACAGTTTTGACCTTGGGAAACATCCCCAAGTCTTATCTATAAGAGGAAGATGTATGTTCCATTTTATTTGATACATAGGAAGCACGGTACAGCTCTTTGCTACTATAGATATGGTGATGGTGATGAATATTATTAACACTATGGAATCTGATATATTTACTAGCTGTTGACCTTACACAAGCTTCTGTGCCATCTTCGGTGTCTGCATTGTTCTCATCTGACAAGTAGGGGGGGTGTAGAATAGTAGCTTATTTACAAAGTGACTGCGAGGAGCGAGTTAGAGGGAGCTTGTGAGGCCTTGACTCCATGCCTGGCCCAGGGCCTGTGAACAGTGCTGGCTTAACACTGGCTGCTTGCATTGGTTCTTGCACTGATCACTTGGCACTAGGGATGCTCAACAACGGGAACAGCATTTCTGTCTCATCTTCCCACCCACTGTCCTCTCTGTACCGGCCACGACATGCTGTCATGTGACAGGAACCCTACGACTTCCCAAGTTAGCCACCTTAGTTTGGTCACCTCTTTGATTTAGACAAGGTTTCTCTTTTCATTTGGAAATTATGTGTAAGCTGCTAAGTTCTCGGTTGTTATCAGCGGTTAGTGCTAGCTCTGTGGTCTGGGCCCATGCAGAACACGTTTTTCCCTCTCCCACATGACAGCCTGCAAATACTTGAAGACAGCTCTCACATCTCTCCCAAGCATTGTTCGCATCAGACTAAACATCTCTAGCTCCTTCACCCTTCTGTCACATAACACGATTCCCAGACCCCTCACTCCCTGGGTTGCTTTCATCTGGACCTCCTCCAAGTTGTCAGTAGCTCCCCTTTAAACTGTGTCACACAGGACTGTGTACAGCAGTCCAGATGGAGAAACTGGCCCCACCGAGGACTGCTGCAGACCTTATCCTGGTACTATTATTTATTACAGTATCCGAAGTTTCCAGTAGCTCTTTTAGCAATACCATCAGGTACCTTCTGTTTCATCTGCAGCTTCAGATGACTTATGCCCCTTACACATTAATTAGTCACAAGCAAAACCATCTTCCTCCTGCCTTTGGCAGTTGCAACGTCTCTTAGTCCAGTTATGTCTCATCTCAGGTTCAACCTATGTTTCAAATCATGGAGGTCTTTTGAAAAAGCACATTCTTTGTGTTTTTATTAGAAAATTAACTCATGCTTAAAGTAAAGATATTTCAGAGGTACAGAAAAGTCCAGAGATAACTATTGTTAGCATTTTGGTGACTTCTTCCAGGTCCTGTTTTTTGGGTAGTTTGTGATATGGTGTATGTTTACATGCTTTCATGGTTACAAAGTTGAGGTTGTATTTTATATACAGCTTTAATTTTTTTAACTTAATATTATACTCTGAGCAATCGCCTATAAGACTAAATTATATTGGAAAATGTGACCGTAAAGTGCACCCTATGGTCATATCCATGTCCATTCCATAATTTAACTATTTCTCTTTGGCTGTAAAATGAAGATTACTGTATTTCTAAAAGTTTGCTCTCAGAAATAATGCAAATAAGCACCTGCATCTATGTCAGAGTTTCTCAACCTCAGTACTATGGACCTTTTGGCTGGATAACCCTTTGGTGTGCGGCTGCCTTATGTATTAGATATTTACCAGCATCCCTGGCCTCTATCCACCAGGTGCCGGGAGCATCATCTCCTTCCTTGTTATGATAAACAAACATCTTTTGAGATACTACTGGTCTTTGTCTCTTTAGTTGTGTATATAGGGAGACCCTGGGAGCAGTTGCCCCAAAGGCAGAGAATAAGGAAATCCATTGCCATTGGTGAATCTTAAAACAATAATATAACCAACTATAATGGTTGCTTTTCAGTATCATTATGAGCCAATGATGAGATTCTCCTCCCTGTTCTGGTAGCATGTCTCCATTCCACCATTGCTATGACTGCCCCTCCAGTGTTTCTTTTAGAAAGAATCCCAGAGTGTACTGTTTATGTCCTCCACAATTTTATAGAATTTTGGCAAAACATCTCTCTTGGTGAGTCTTGTCTATTTTTTTGATGCTTTGTTTCCTGATCCTCACAGGTCTCAGACCCACTGGGGACAAGGCCAGGAGACCATTGCTATTTTGTTCCTCTGTTAAGCCCTATTTTCCTATGAGTCAAGTGCAAAGGGTCAAACTCCTTCTCTTAGGGTATGTCATATCCCAAGTTCCTGGGACCACATGCTTGAGAGCACAGGGCACCTACCCTTGTTTGCTAAAACTTATTCCCATTGGAGTCCTCTGCTTGAAAATACCTTGCAGTGGCTTCATTCACTGCTAATAAAGTATCAACACCACTGAGAGCCAGACCATCATACTTGACTTCTGCAATTCCAGTAGACACAGTTTGCTGCTCTGGACCAATCTCCTCGAAACCCCAGGAATGCACAGTGCAATTTGTGACTTCACAGATGTTGCCCTGCCTCCTCAGGTTCCTTTCCTTGTTCCCTATACAGTTTCTAGCAGTGAAGAGCATTCCTTGGGGTTTAGATCCTTCATTCATAGTATGCTTCTCTGAAGTCTTAATGATGTGATCTGGGTCATGTCATGTTACATGGTTTCACACCTACCTGTCTGTGTATTCCTAATTGTTTTAGTAATATTATCCCATCTATCTACGTATCTCTGTTTTAGTAGCATAGCCCCGTCTTGACAATTAAAACATAAACTTCCTGCAGGCAAAAATATCTCATACTCATATAGCTTCCCAGATGTGACCCTATAGGTAATTTCTGTACTATTATTTATCTTCCTCAATTCTTAGTTTATCTCTATAAAATTTGATACAATAAATAAAATATATCTGTGTGCAGGTCATATAGCTTAAAATTAACTAGCTACACATCCAAGCCCAATCTCAAAAAATATAGCCGATTTTTCCATTACTCTTTTATCTAACCAGTATTTTCTGTAGGAATCAAATGATCAGTAACTTTCTCTAACAGTTCTGAGTACTTCCTCCTGGTTAATTGTTTATATGCCTCAGTATTCAAGCTGAGCCACCATTTATGAGCTGCAGAAGTCCCGGGAGCTGACAAATGTGAAAGCGGGAGCGATTCTACAGAACCCAGGAGCCTCCTCAACTTTCTGTTCCATGTTCCTGTAAAGGTAATTGCTAATCTTCAAAGGACCTGGAGCTCGTTTGCAAATGTCACCCCACCGTTCACTTAAACTGAAAATAATGCCTAAGACTTTTGTGCTATCCTCCAATTTTTCAAACTCTGAACTTTTAGGAAATT
Source organism: Dinomys branickii (assembly GCA_004027595.1). Classification (NCBI taxonomy): domain Eukaryota; kingdom Metazoa; phylum Chordata; class Mammalia; order Rodentia; family Dinomyidae; genus Dinomys; species Dinomys branickii. Next base: position 514,906 of record PVLD010000017.1, on the reverse strand, counting down.
ATCCTCATCATGCTGTGCGTACAAAATTTGACAGAGAATTTAAATCATGAGTTTTTAACCCAGGATACTAAGAAATCCAAAAGATGTCATAAGTGGAGGAAAGATGGCTATGGCTGAGGAGGGAAGCAAAGGAAGGCCGGGCAGTTAGTTTTCCCTTGAGAATCAGCAGATGACCCTTATTTCTCCCTCCCTGGTCTATTGGAAGTCACAGAGGAGCTCAAGAGTCACCATAACAAAATGAAGTTAACCTTGAGCAGGCTACTGCCATGAGGGAATCGAAGGGTTGTCCTACAATGAACCGGATTCTCTTCCGAGAATATGTTTTGCAGAAAGAAGCAGTTTTTTTCCAGTTTCAGGGAAACGAGAGTTCTTTCAAGTCTAGCCTCCAAAAGCTCCTTGACCAACAACCTTCGATGCTCACTGTCCTCATGGGGTCAGCCCAGATTGATTTAGTGATTAACTCCAACATTTTTCTGGCTCTTCCACTCCACCAGCACATTTCAGGTTGCTAAATATAGGTCAGCCCAGGCAATTAGGAGAGAGCTTCTGTTTTTGAAAGGTAGTCAGCAGGCAGAAAGCCCAGTTTACAAATGAGTGATCATGTGTACAATGTTTGGCCTCAAACAATCTGATTGACAGGAACTGCTGTATACTCAGCTGCTTAATTTCAACATGTTGGGATATAATGAGAAGCTTCTGCTACTCCACGCTGCAAAGATATTAACCATGAACAACTTTAATTTGTCATCAAAGAATACATTTGTCAATGACCTTATTGATCACCCCCACTCTGGGTTGCCAGTGTCATGGTCTTGCCATTCTTGTATTGAGATGAGCTGGTTGGTATATGTTGAATCACCCCATGTTCCCACTTATGCGGGACCCCCACCTGGCCATCAGTGAAGGTTTCCACTTAGTCTTCACCTAACTCAACCCCCTTCTCCCAGAAATATTGGCGCTGGTCACATTACCCCAGAAGGCTAGAAATGATGACTTGGCATTGACTGTGGGTGATACCTTATTCAGGAGGTCCCCACTCAAGGCTGACCCTTTGGAACAGGGTCTCACAATTTATTACTACTAGATAGGAAGGTCAATTGCCCCAGATTGTATACTCACAAGGAATCTCAAATGCAGATTCTTATCATGGCCTCTAAATGAGATAATCCATTTCATTTGGGGGCAATAGGCAAACTACCACAACTTCTGAAAGTATTTTGATGCTTATTGATCTTTGTAATGTGTAAAGAACTGAAAATGCAAGATATAGGGCAAAGGAACAGACTGGGTTTCTCTTGGGTTGAGAGCCCACACATCTACTTTAGAAGAAGCAGTGTTATGCACATGAGGAACTTGGTAGAACCTGAAACTTTGTTCTTCAACGTTTGGGCCAATAGCTCCAGCAGCCTCAGTAATCTAGCAGCAGCATCTCAGGCTCTATCCTAGGCCAGCTGAACTAAGATCTGCACTGTAAGATCTCTATGCCCTGGATTCCAATGCTCATCACAAAGGGAGCTTTAATTTAGAAGTCTGCTAAAGTTCTGGGCTCCGTTATCAGTCTGAGATTGTGTGAACCTCGATGCACACAGAAGCCAGGCCTGGGCATTGTTCCTGCCAGGCTGCTGAATTTTATTCTCTCCAAAGAGGAAGCAGCATATAAAATGAAATCATCTACCATCGTGCGATCTTAACATATCAAAGCCATCTTTGCTTTCTTCCTTTCCTGCTCTCTCTCTCACCGTAATGGATATGCCTGGCAAGTTATTAATGCAGAAACTTCCTGGGACTTGGGGAATTTCAAAGAAGCGGAAATTCTTGGGCATCACAGTGGTGAGTGTTGGCTTCCGCACCGCCAGGTGATCTTGAGTTGCAGAGATGGTAACTAGGAAAACATACACGGCTATGTGGCGTTCCAGTTTCTAGCTCAGCAGAGAGATGCAAGTCAGTGAAATCTGGGAAGAAACTTGACTGCTATTCCTAAGCTACAGTCATGTCTTTCCTCCTCATCTCCCGCTTCCAGAACACAATATCTCACCTTGGATGTCATCTCCAGGCCATTTCTCAATCCATTGTCTTCTTTTTATGGGCCAATTGCCTCACTGTGATGGTGAAACTTTTAGAGCTTTCAATGATACATACAGCCCTGCAGTACACGTGCCATAGGCCTAGAATCTTCCCAGTATAATGACGGCTTAACTGATGTTTGGAAATATTTCTCTTGTTCCCATTTATAGTGGGTTATTGACCCCCAACTTGGGCTTTCCTCTTATCCAACAACTTTACCTGGTAGAAAATCCCTCTCTCCATCTTTACCTGACCAAGTGCTTCCTTCCTGAGGACTCCACAATCAACCATGCATCGCCTTTCTCCCCTCACCTAGCCACCACCATCAGATTGGTGGTTCGCTCTGTTACAAGGTGAGTATGATTCTGTCCCTCCTGTCTTGGGCCCATTTTTCCTAGGCTGCTTTTTTTTAATTTTTATTTTATTTTATTTTATTTGTGGTCTCTGTCATTCTGCCGGGGCAAGGGGGTAAAGAGATCTGACACTAAGTGCGGGGAAATGCTGAATCTGGAATCTATCTTCCAGACGGCACAAGAATAAAAATTCATGGCAGGACAGCCACTGCTGACACATCCCAAAGACATATTGCAGGTAGCATTATTTATTGTGGCAAGGAGTTCATAGAAGTGCTACCTCAAAGCACCCTGAGAGATCCTAAAAAGCCCATCTCCCATCAGGTGAGGCAGATTTATAGAGGCTGCTCCGGAGAGGTCAGGCGGCGCGGCTCAGGAAGCAGGCTCCTTACAGAAAGCCTGGATTCCCTTAACATATTCAGTGCAGTGTGATTGGTTCAAAGGAGGGCTTGAGTCTGTAATGTTGACCATAAAATTGCAGTGACACGCTGCTTTAGATAAGAGGGCTGGAGGAAGGGGGCAGGGATGCTGCAAGGCACAGGAGCAGCCAACACATTCAAGACCAGAGCATGTGCTCATATTTTAGGTTAATGTGCAGGGAGAGGATGGGGGATGGGAGCAGGCAGACAAATGTTCACACAAAGAAAGGCTGAACCCATCGGCCTGGATACCACAGACACACCGCACCGCATCTGTGCATGTAACACCAGGTGCACACAAACACACAGGCATGCGGGGACATGGAGGTGCACATGTAGCACCCAGATAGCAAAGCAGGTTAAAGCCAGGCCAGCTGTGTGACCTCACCTTTGCCGTGGGGTCACCTAGAGAAAATCCTGCTTCCCCCCGTGATTGCTACCAATTCAATCAGGTGTCTCATGGGCTCTTCATCAGCCCAATTTATATGACGTCATTCCCCTATTGGATAGCTCACTAGCCTCGGGTGCCCAAGTGCCAGCTGCACAACCACTACCCAGGCATGGCCCAATGAGGCTCTTCTGCAGGCTCAGTGGGGCCAAGGCTGCCAGATAAGGGTATTCAATTTCTCTGTCCTAGAGTCAGTGATGCCCATATTGGCCCTCAACAAAACAGGCAATCTGAGGTTGTACGCCTTGACACCAGGTCCAGAGTTTCTGAACCATGGTCAGATAAGTGGTCACTGCTAACCTAGTCAGGCCCATGTCTTCTGTGTGAATTTCTCATCCTGGTCAGTTTCCACCAACTGCATCTCTGGGGACATGACATTCATCCTGCAAATCGGTGGCCTCCTGTGTGTGACTTGGTTGAGAGACTTAATGGCTGTCAACTTTCCACATCTAAGTTAGAGAGATGGAATAAATGAGGGGATGAGATGGTCATCTAAATAATTGAGGTGATTATCTTTTTCTGAATTATTCAGCTAGGACCTAAATTGTCCTATAAATTTGGAGAAAGGTAGGTTTTTGGTTTGAATTATACAGATAATAGCTTTAATTCTTCGCTTCGCTCAAGCCTGTAGGTCCAGCTTTAAAGTGATTCTACTTTTGTTGAAACTGACATCATTTAGCCCTTTGCTTCTGCCTGGTTTCAAGGCTGGTCCCAGTTGGGTATGCTATATGTATGAGGCACTGGGATGCCTTCTAGAATGTGAAGCAAAGGAGGTGGAAATGAGGGGACTGTGAACTCACGGCAATGAGCCCCCTCTAGCTGCACTTCCCTCAAGGTGGAGGTGCCATTTAAATGTCTCCACGGCTTTTTGCTTCTTGGGAAGTCTGTCCATTCAGAAGGTCCCCTGAATTTATTTGTATACTCATTCATCTCTCATAGCCATGATTTCTAAAATATAAACACCTGCTTAATGCTAACAGCCCGCCGCAGATGGTCCAAGGCCCAGTTGTTTTTCTGTTTCACATCCAAATCTACCCTCTCTGCTGGCTCCATCCTGAGGGATGCAGCCACTGACTCCACCAAGCCCAGGAAGATGCTCAGAGCCTCGGAGCACCGCCGTTCAGATGGTCATTCTTGCCTGTTGGCCCTCTCAGTTGTTCCTCTGAGCAGCACTGTTGACCCCCTGAGGTCCACCGCTTGACCTCATTAATACAAAAGGGGAGTGAGACAAGTGAATGTTTTCCCCTTCTCCCTTTTCTCCAGGCCAACTGGAGGTGATCCGGGCCAGAGGCTGCTCTCCAGTTCATAAACCTGTTAGGGTATTCGGAGTCATGATTCTCTTATTCAACTGTCTGTGCTTTTCCTTGGGACAACTAATCCCTCAGCGTGACTGGTGGAAGCCGCAGTATTGATTTCTGTGTCTCTCTAAACCTCAGTTGTGTTCAGCGCTTGTTAGACATCTGAAGGAGTATCCAGTGGGCTCTGGGGGCAGTTTGAGAGCACGGCTCAATAGACCCCTCTTGAGAGAAGTTTCTGTAAGGCTGCCGGGCAAGCCAATTGAGTAGAGTTTAAAGTGAGAGAGAAAGGGGAGAATGAGAAGGGAAAGAGGACATAAAGAAGCAGGAGAGGAGAGGGGGAAATGATAAAGGAATGAGAGAAACAGGACAGAGGGGGAATGAAGACAAAGGAAGGAAAGGAAAGGAGAAAGTAGCTTTTTTGCTGCTAATGACAATCTTGGATATTTCCATCCTCATGCTACCCTAGTCTCTATTTTCCCTTTGTTAATAAAGGAGCATTTTTTTAGACAAAAGAGCATTTTGTAAAATGTTCTGGCCAACAATGACTGGCCTGAGGAAAGGGTATCTAGGTGTGCAGCCAGCGCACAAGTTGGGTGAGCCCGTGGGGGTTTGTGGGGCATGTGGCCTCTCCCGAGCCTGCTGGAATATGCCATGTCCACAGAAGGTGTCCCAGGTGGCTCTCTGCCTCATATTGAAGCCATGGAAAGGACCAATGCAAACTGAGCGTCCTCAGAGTCACCACCTACTTAAAGAATATTCCGTGTAACAGCAACAACAGTAACAAGCTGAAATAAAGTGTTTTTTTTTTTCCAGAGACTAGAATCACCAGGTGAATAATAGCTCGTTGCAATAAGCCATCAGGGAGTTGGCAGTGACTTTTCTCTCTTTCTCTGTACCCCTTTGAGATGCTCAGGCCCATACCTCTGTCTAAATTAGCAGTTCTCAACTGTGGGCAAATTGGCACCCCCGTGTCCCACCCTGAGGAACTTTGGCAATGTCTGGAAACATTTCTGGTTGTCATGACTAACAGAGGTACTCCTGGCATCCGGTGGGGAGAAGCCAGGGAAGCTGCCACACATTCTATAATACACAGACAGCTCCCCATGACAAAGAAAGATCAAATCTGAAATGTCAGCAGGGCCAAGGTTGAGTAACCCTGCTCTAGGCTGGGAAAAAATGTATGATTTTCCATTTTTTCTGTCTTATTTTCTTTCCATTTGCACTGAAAACCCTCAGCCACAAGTATGTGATAGCCACCTGCAGGGCATTTTTAAACAAAATAATAGAGGAAAGCTTAAGATGTGTTTATGTCCGAGCCACACTACCTAAGTCATCCCATGCACGTCTGTAGGCGTGAGCCCTAGAAAGTTCTCCAGCTGTCTCCTGCACCACCAGATTTGTGACTCCTAGAAAAATATAGGTGGCCCCTGCCAGACACTGACAACTATAAAGCACATGTTCAGATGTTTTCCCACCAGAAATCTATTTCCTAAATTCTAGAACTAAAGAGATGGGCACCAGTCTGCCAGGGCCCTGTCTGCGTGGGCAGCCCAGTTCCATCTCAGATGCTCTGGTATCATGGCTCATTTTTCTACCGAAGAGCAATATTCTGCTCCAGTGCGAGCATGTTGAGCTCTTCCCAACATCATACCTTCCTGAGTAGGTAAAGCCCAGACCGCTGTCTACAAGCTCAGAGAGAACACTTGGCTGTTAGAACTCTTGTGCCATGGGCCCTGGAGTCTCAGGTAGGCCATAGGTGCAACAACACCACTGATACTCATGCCCTCCAGGCAGAGTCCAGAGGGGCCTGCTCAGATGCCCCATGCTATTTGGAGCAATCACCATGGTGTTCTCCTGGAATCCTTTTTTTTTCACAGGGGGGCATTTTGAGGACTCTTTTACCGAGTAACCTTTGAGACTTATTTAGGAAAGAACCATAGTCAAGGAACCACACCAAACTCAACTGAAGAGAAGGCAGAGCACATTGCGGTAGTATGAGTCACAGTGAAAATAAAACAGATTTGTAAATTTTTTTTTTTCCTGCTAAGACAGACAGAAACAGATAGATGGAGGTTGGTAGATGATGAGGATTTTGAGATTGCCCTGATTATTTTTGGAAATGTCATAGTTCTGTGTTTCACTAGGCCTGTGGAGAGCTGGTTGAGAGCATAGATGCTTCTTAGCACTCTTCCTTTCCTTCCTCCAGACTCTGCAGACACAGTTGGCCCTACCGCATGCTCAGTGGAAGATAGGACATCCCGTTCGAATTGGAGCATGTGGTCACCCCTTCCGTGCCCAAGCCCCGCACTGCCCCTCCCAGGCTGGGCATCTTACTGATTTTCCTCTTCATGTGCGGCGTGAGCTCTTGCCCTCCTCGTTATCATTGCCTTCCCTGAGACTGGGGCTTGCCCCTCATCGAGATTTATCGTGCCGCATTCATTAGGTGATGCAGTGCTGTCAACAGAATCAGCGGTGGCAGGGGTGGCCCCATTAGCTCCGTGGTTAACCCCTGCTTCCCCAGTGTTGGTCCCTGTCAGGGATTTTAAATGCAAATTAAATTTTAATGCGGCAGCTTTGATGTTTGAGGTAGAACTGCCTAGTCAGGAGGTGGCTGGGGATAGAGATCCTATTGTTAAGCTACTTTACCATCTTATGAACTCCAAGCAAAATGTCCCTGGAATACATTTTTCCTCTTCCAAGGACTGAACAGCAGCACTCTGAGGCTGTAACTTACTTCATTTTGTGGTTAAGGGACATACATTTCAAATGTACAGATCATACAGATTGTTTAAGGACTGCAGTGTTTAGGTCTCCATGCTGTATGTGACCCCTTGGGGCTAGCTGAGAGATTCTAGTCCAGAAAATAGTCATCATCATAATTTATATTTAGAGAAAAAATTAGTCACTTTAGAGACTTTTTGACCTTAAAAAATATCCTTTACTGGACCTTTATCTCTTCGTAGCTCTCTCTATGGGAATGGATGTTGATGTTTGAGACATTAAAAAACACATCATTTTCATTTTATACATTTATAAACTTCAGTTAAATTTTTGGAGCCCTATTAAGAGGGTGGCAAAGTAGAGACCTTGTCCTATTTCAGGCATCGCTGCAAAGTAATAAAATGACTTCAGCTACATAACTGGCACCTAACAGGGGCTTACTGAACATGAGTTTCTCTTCCACTTACTACATCTCCCTCACCCGCCCACATCCTATCAGAGATGATCCTTCATAAAAACGTGTCCACTGGTATAGCTTCACCTCCCTTGGTCCTTGGGCATTGGCAACTATTGCATCACAGTTGGCCAATTCAATTCTACATTAAGGCCCAGAAGCCTAAAATATATTCTGTGAGCTTTCTACCTAATTACCCTCTGCAACAATCAACAGCGGACTCTTTTAAAACTATAGGAGTAGAAAGCAACATAAATAAAACATAGCCTGATATTAATTGTGCTCTCGTTCTGTGCTAGGCTTTGTGCTGAATACTCTCTCATCTCTGCTGCCAACAAGATAACGTTGTTATCACAAAGACATTTTTCAGAGGAAAGAATGGAGGATCATAGAAATGCTGTAACTTATCCAAGGTCACCTAGTAAAAGAACAAGTTTTGAAACTGGTTTACCCAACTCCCCAGCCTGCATGCATTCTCCCTCTATTGTGGCTCATTTCTCTCTGAAAATGAGGAATCCACAAGGTAGCAAAGCTACATCTGTCCCATTTGACTCCTCCATGCTAAATGAAGCAGATAACAGAAGTTACAGAAGTTGGCTTACTGCCACTTTTAATACTTTATCTTCTATTTACCTGATTCTACTTACAACATATTATACATAAGGCCAAAAAGGGGGGGGTATTGATTGTGAGTGTACATGTTCTTTGTGCATCTACTGCATCCATATAAGAAGAAAAGGTTCCCAATGTATGGCATGAAGTGGGGAATGATGGTGCCCCCCGCAAAAAGAACACAAAGAGATTTGTCCTAGGGCTGGTGCCTATGTCACCGGGACCAAGAGAACATTTTTCATCAAACATGTAAACTTGGATAGTTAGAGTTGCGTTATGATTCCACTGCTTGATAGATCAGTGATTTTAGGGAATTATTAACTTTTCTTAAGTTCTGTTTTCACATCTAAAAATAGATAATAATTCCGTGTTTCACGTGATTGTTATAAAATTAAATGAGATGATACATGGAAAGCACTTTGAACAGTGCATGATAGATGTTTATTTTCACTATCATCATATCAGTAATAGTAATATTTTGTTTTAGACAAATCCACACAAAGAATCTACCCATAATCAAGATCTAATACAGATGTTAACCATCTTACAATGGGATTATGTCCCAATAAAACCACCATGAGATAGAAATACATCTAATATACCTAAACCACTGAAGATCATAGCCTATCCTGCTTTAAACATGCTCAGATTTCTGATGTTAGCCTACAGTTGGGCAAAATCATCTCACACAAAGCCTATTTCATATTAAAGTGTTGGTATCTTGTTTAGTTTACTGTTCTGAAGGTGAAAAATAGGTTGGTGGTCTGGGTGTGCTTTCCCCACATTGTACAGTCAAAAAAAAATTCAAAGTGGAGCCATGATGAAGTTGGGGACCATCAGTATAAAACAGTTTATCTTAGGTAACTGATAACTGGACCGGGGCATGAATTCTATTTCTACATCTCGCTGAATGGGGGGCTGGGGAACAGAAAAGTTAAAAGCAAGAAGGAAACAATGCACAGAATTGTTGTCTGGTAAATCTGTCATGCTTTCTAATGTGCCGGTCAATCTTGAACATGCTAAATGAAGATGATTTCTAATTGGGCTCATCCATACTGTCTTCACAGTAGGACTGCACTGTCTGTCCTTAGGTATGTTTTCAGAATGAAGTGTAGAAACACAGGCACTTAGTGTTAATTCCCAGCATCGAAAGCATGGGAGGCCCATTGAAGGTCTCTCCTCTTTTCTTCCCAGACTATTTCCGCAGTCTTCATAATTCAATTGTAACATTGCACTTACACATTATCGTACAAGGGCTTTGCTTGTAGTGATGTTTTTAAATGAGAGAGTTTGGACATTTTTATGTCATTTTCAGTTATGTCTCTTAAAATGAAATTTCCTAAGCATTTAACTGGTAATAGGAACCAATTGCCTCAGTTATTTCCAAACAGAATGTACAAAGGTCAGGGTCCTATGGCTTGAAGCAGACACGCACACACACGCATGCACGCACGTGCACACAGACACACAGGGTTGTAAAGGAAAGCCTGGAACCGTGAGCCTCTCTGAGGATGATGTAGGAACTGTGGCTGAATCTACCATTCCGGGTGGCCAGGGTGCCATGTCTGCTGCCAGGGCAATCGGAGATGAGGAAGGAACAATGGGCGGCAATGCCATGCCATGCTGTGTTTGGAGAAAGTTACTTCCTGCCAAGGAGGTCGCTGGTGGATAAAGTCCAGGCACAGGCACGGTGTTGGGCCTTTCCTCTCCACCCACCTTGCTTATGCATTTCCTGCATCCTGACTAACCCTGCACTCCCAGGCCCAGGGCAAGGGGCAAAGAGGCCGCTTCTGCCTTAGTCCTGCAGGTCTCCTGCTAACCCAGCGCAGCCCCTCACTGGCTCTCAGGCCCTCCACAGCACTCCTGTCTCTGTCATGAATAAAATTTGCTAAAAGCAAATGGATTTGCTGACATCCTAAATGGTATCAACTTCTTCTGGAAATGGTAGCCCGAAGAACACTACAGACTGTTCAGAGAGAATTTCTAACACCACGCCAAAAAAAGAAAATAGTTGCAGACGTTTGAAAACTGTACTGAAACTCATTTATATAGTCAGAGCTTAATTCTTTTCTTAAAATGTTTTATTAGTACAAGTTAGAAGTACATAATGATTACATGTGTTGTGGGCAGTTTATTCATGCACATAATGCATCTTAGTTCTTTTTCTCTGTCCCCTTCTCCTCCCATGCCTTCCTGCTTCTTCCAGCTCTTGTTCCCCTTCCATTTTTAACACATAGGTAATAGGAAGCAGGAAGGTGCTTTTCAAGTGGGAAAGAAAACGAGATGGAGAGAGGAGTGGGGGAAGAAAAAGAAAAGATTTTAAAAGAGAGTGAGAGCTAAGTGAAGAAACAAATGGAAATAAAGCTTTTGCAAATCAGAGTTTAACTCTTACAGCCAAGAAAGGCTTAAGGGATACACCACTTACCCCTATAGAAAACACATACCTTTCTCTTGATGCTTTCTTCAAACCAGCAGGCACCCAGGCACAACCAGGTTTTGTTTTCTGTCTTTTCCTCAACTATCGGTTAGTTTAAGCGCTAAACAGCCAGGAAACAGAAGAGAGCTCCCCACACCCTGCTGATTCAACCCCTGGACAACTGACAGTAAGATGCCCAGAAGAGTGTGGCTGTGCATGCCAAGGTTAATATCCACGTACAAAGCACTCATAGGAGCACATCTCTGCCTTTTGCGTGGTGACTATGAGGCCTGATCTTCTGCATGGGTCTCTTGGCTCCAGGCCTGCTCTACTGTCTTCACAGCCCAGAGTGAAGAGCCATCGCCAAGCCCCCTGCCTGCTAGTTTTAAGGATCCTTGCTGTTGTTTGCAGAAAATGTAACATCTCAACACCAGGGCAGGACAGGCTGCTTATTTGGGGAAAGGCTTTAAGGTTCACAGTAGAGCATCTGTCACCTGGTAGCACCTTGCTACCTTCTAAGGTAGCAAGACTGATGACATGACTCCCACGTTCCAGGAATGGACCCACCTTTTTTCAGGGGTAAACTCCCTTAGCCAAATTTGTGAAATAAATAAAGTTAGCATACAAATTTACAGCTTACAAAAAGGATAACTCACTCTAATAAATACCAACACATCTGGCTCTGTCTGCCATTTAAAGAAAGTTACACGGGAACCAAAATCATAATCAAACTGTAAATATCTTGATCAACACTAAGTCACAACTATCCCAGAAACTAGATTTTTCCAAGTTTTTAACACAAAACCTTATTCATATAGGCATATTTACTTGGAAAGTCGAGGACTAATCCAAAGGTTTTCTAGAGAACAATGAATCTAATTAAAATAAAACATATGAAGCACATGTACAGTGGATAGTCTTACCAATGGCTGCAAAACCTCAAAATCTGTTGGACAACACCTAGTGGATCTATATTCACAATGGCTTTGCCAACACAAAAAAGCAAACAAAATAAACTCCAATAATTCACTAACCCTGGCAAATGGTTTCTACTAGGCATTGCCAAGTTGATCTCCATAAGCCACCCTTCTCTGCTGCTGTGGACTGACCCGCCCTCCTCCTGACGGACGTGTTCTCCTAGTGTATATGTTGGCAGACCCAGTAAGCATGACTGTGCTAGCTACACATTAGTCTTTCTCTCAGGTTCACTCCATGCACAAAGAGTTCAACTTTAAAATCAACACTTCTTTAAGTCCTTTCCTTTACTCCAGTGTCCTTGTGGGGAATATCCTCACCATCGTTTTCATGCACCAATAACAAAAATAGAAAATAAAATATAGTTAATTATACTATAGGGGCATGAAAGGCACCAAAATCTTAAATGTATTGGGTATAATCAATTTATTCCTGCCTTTCATTTAAATATATAATCCATTTTCTAAGAAATTCCAGTGAAAATTCCTACTTCTCCTGAAAGTCAGTCCATCTTTACCTGTTTGATGTTGGATGCTTAAGTAAGCGTTGATGAGTTGAAGTTTTTTGTTTTTTATTTTATGGAAAAAGGATAAAATAAAATTTCATAACAAAATAATAGAAGAATACATTATATGTTGCTATCTTGGAAGTAGTTGCTCAGGGTACAACATATAGGCATAAAAATTTCTCCAATAGATATTAGCACAGACCTTCCTTTTTAATGCACTAAAAGACTCTAATAGCATAACTGACTTATATGTTTTCCCTTTTCCCTGATGTTCTTTTCCCTTTCACCCATCCTAGTTCCTGTTTCCTTTAGAACAATTTCTTTCCATTTCACAATATGTATTGTACATTTTATACTTTATTTACTCTTTCATTTTCTCACACCAAAGAGACAATACAATGTTTACACATGTCAGTCTGATTTATTTCAATTATGTGTATGGTCTCAAGTTGCATCCATAAAAGTCTCAAAGTTATCCTTCTTTATGGCTGAGTAGTACTCCATTGTGTAAAATACCACATCTTTTTTATCCATCCCTCAGTTGATGGACATTTGGGATGTTTCCAAGATTTATCTATTACAAATTGTGTTGCTGTAAACATGAGTGCACATATATCACTGTGTTATGATGTTTTTAATTCTTCTGGGAAGATACCCGGAAGGGGAATAGCTGGGTGGAATAGGACCTCTAATCTTAGTTTTTGAGGACTGTCCACACTGATTTCCACAGTGGTTGCAACAGTCTACACTCCCACCAAGAGTGGAGAAGGATTTTTCCCCATAGCCCCTCTAGTACTTGTCATTGGTTGATTGCTTGACGATAACCATTCTTCCTGGGGTGAGATGGAATCTCAGTGTTATTTTGATTTTCATCTCTTGAATGACCAATGATTTTGAACATTTTTTCATATATTTATTTGTCATTTGTATTTCTTCATCTGAGAAGTGTGTATTCATCTCAGATGCACATTTTGGGGGGGGTCTGATTTTTTTCAGTTCTTTATATGTTCTAGATAGAAGTCCTTTGTCTGAGGTATGATTGGCCAAAATGTTTTCCACTCTTAGAGTTGTCTTTTCACTCTGTTGGTGATTTCTTTTGCTGTGCAAAAGCTTTTTGATGAGATCCCAGTTGTTGATTCTTTGAAATATTTCCCAGGCAGTCTGGGTTTTATTCATAAACTCTCTGCCTACCCCTATCTCTTCAAGATTTCTACCCACTTCCTCTTCCAGTAGATTTAGTGTTTCTATTTTAATATTTAGATCTTTGATCCATCTTGTCTTAGTTTAGTGCATGGTGATAGACCTGGGTCCAGTTTTAGTCTTCAGCATATAGAGAGCCAGTTTTTCTAGCACAATTTATTAGAGGCTATCTTTCTTGCAGAGAACATATTTGGCCCCTTTGTCAAAGATAAGGTGGCTGACTGTGTTTGGAGTTGTGCCTGCATCTTCTAATCATCTACTCCACTGATCCTCAGGTCTGTTGTTTTTCCAGTACCATGATTATTTTATCACAGTAGTTTTTTAGTATAATTTAAGTTGGGGATTGTGATGCCTCCTGACTCTCCTTTGTTTCCCAGGGATGCCTTTGCTATTCTAGGTCTCTTCTGGTTCACATGAATTCTAGAAATTTTTCCTCTAGTTCTGTGAGGTATGCTAATGGTATTTTCACTGGGATTGCATTAAATCTGTGTAACGATTTTGAGAGTATGACCATTTTCACAATGTTCGTTCTTCCTATCCATGAGCAAGGGATACCTTCCCACTTTCTGATATCCTCTTTGATCTCTTTCTTCAGAGTACTATAAGTTTCAAGGTACAAATCTTTTACTTCCTTTGTTAGATTGATTCCTAGGTATTTCATTTTTTGGATACTATATGAAGGGTACAGTTTCCCTAATTTCTCTCTCATTGAGTTTGTTATTTGTGTGTACAGGAATGCCACTAACTTTTGAGTGTTAACTTTGTATCCAGGTACACTACTGAGGTTGTTTATTAACTTGGAGTCTCCTGTGTAGAGTATCATGTCATCTATGAATAATGATAATTGAACTTGTTTCCTATCCTTATTTCTTTTATTTCTCTCTCTTGTCTAATTGCTCTGGCTAGTGTTTCTAAAACTACATTGATTAAGAGTGATAATAGTGGGTCTTCTTGTCCTGTTCCTGATTTTAGAGTGAAAGCTTTCAGCTTTTGTCCATTTAGTATGATGTTGACTATTGGTTTGTCATAGATGGCTTTTATAAGAATGAGATGAAAATCATCTATTCCGATTTTCTGTAGGGTTTTTATCATGAATGAGTATTGTACTTTGTCAAAAGCTTTTTCTGCATCTATTGAGATGATCATGTGATTTTAGTCCTGTTGATATAGTCTATTATATTTTTTGATTTGCATATGTTGAACCATCCCTGCATTCCTGGGATGAATCCCACTTGTTCATGGTGTATAATCCTCTTGATGATTTGCTGCATTCTGTTTGCTAGTATTTTATTGAAAGTTTTTTTTCATCTATGTTGATTAGGGAGATTGGCCTGTAATTATCCTTTTTGATTGGGTCTTGCTCTGGTTTTCGCATTAGGGTAATACTTGCCTCCAAGAATGAGTTAGGGAGTATTTGCTTCTCTTTCAACTTTAAATAGTTTAAGGAGATTGGCATTAAATATCTAAATTTCTTATAAAATTCAGTGGTGAATCCATGAGGATTCACTGGACTTTTCTTTGTTGGTAAGTTTTTAATTACATTTTCAATTTCATTGACTGATACTGAGTTACCTGTATTTGGAAATTTTATAACTTCTTGATTCAGCTTTGGTAATTCATACATATTTAGGAATCATCCATTTCTTCTGTGTTTTCCATCCTATGAGAGTAAAGATTCTCAAAGAAGATATTTATTATCTTCTAGATTTCCACAGGATCTGTAGTGATTTCACTCTTTTCATTCCTCTTTGCATGAATTTGGGTGTTTTCTTTCCTTTTTTTTTTTTTTTTTGATAAGATTTCCTAAGGGTTTGTCAATTTTATTTAGTCTTTCAAAGAACTAACTCTTCAATTCATTAATTCTTTGTATTGTTTTCTTAGTCTCCATTGCATTCATTTCTGCTCTGATCTTTATAATTTCCTCCCTTGTTTGGGCCTTGGATTTGACTTGCTTCTAGAAGCTTGATGTACAACATTAGGTTGTTTACCTGTGCTCATTCTGTTTTCCTGATGTGAGAATTCACCACCATAAATTTCCCTCTTACTACTGCTTTCATTGTGTCCCACAGGTTGTGGTATGTTGTGTCTGCATTTTTGTTTAATTGTAGACATTGTTTAATCTCCTCTTTAATTTCACCTGTGACTCATTGATTGTTCAGGAGGGTTTTTTTTTTTTAATTTCCAGGTGTTTATGGAGTTTTTGTGGTTTCTTTTGCCATTAATTTCCAATTTCATTACACTATGTTCAGATCATGTCCATGGGATAATTTCGATTCTTTTGCATTTGCTTAAGCATGTTCTATGGGCTAGTGTATGCCCTGTGGGTTGGTGAGCTGTTTTAAGTTCTGCTGGGACTCAGAGTCTCTCTCATAGCCTCTCACCCAAACTTTCAGCAGCTGTGAGTCTTAGTATTCTCCCTCAAAGAGTCTACCCTAATGGAAATAGTTTCTTACATTACTGCTATGATTCTTGTGCCTACCCCAAAGCTGTGTTCTTCCTCTCTATGAGTTTTCCAACAACACACACACCAGCTGGGTTTGAAGGCTGATTCTACCTGTAGGCACAGGACGGTTCCTTTCCCTTTGTTTCTAAGGCCATGGGGCCAATCTCTTTCTGAACTGTCACATCCGTGTTGGACACCATCTCTGAATCCAGGTTTGTCGACTTGGCTCTTTCTAAACTCTCAATAGACTTTCTCTATTTTTTTCCAAATTCAGTTCCCTTATTAAAATACCCCAAAGTTCCTGTTTCTAGCCTCCAAAATACCTCTCACTTCAATCTGAGCACAGAACAAACTTGGTGGCTATCTTAAAATGAGACCTATGTAGAATCCAGTGGCCAGCCCCACCCATGCCCTCTGACTCTCTCTGGAAACCCATCAGACACCCCATCCCCTTCTTATGTGTGCCTCCCAGAGATACTCAGGCTTACGCTAGAAGGCATCCACACTGGGGGAGCAGTTTCTCTTAGATCCTTCAGAAAAAATGTTCTTCTTGGGTTAAGATATGCAGGGAACTGATGTCCATAATAGAAAGGATCTCTTTTTAAATATTTGCTTTGTTTCCTCCAGAACTTGAACTTCTTAAGTTTTTTTTTTTTTAATTTTAGCCTCCTAGAAGTATTCTATTAAAATAGAATTTGGCATATATGTAACTCACAAATGTCAAAGGCTCTAGAAAAGAAAACCACAGACACGGCAATGGGCTGTCACACTGGGTAAAAGGGGTTGGAACTTCTTTGCAAACTCTTTATCTTATAAGAGGTCTTAAAACATCTTTGTCATCTCCCTCAAGAAATATCACACCCTGTGCAGTGCTCAGTAATGTACACCACTGGGGCTGAGGTCATTACTCTGAGCTGGTTCTATTTCGTTCTCCTGTTAAGAATAAATTGTCTTTTCCTTTACAAATGGCCCTGGGAAATGTTTACATTTTTTTCTTTTTAATTTATCTTCCCAATCTGTACAACTGTCTGTAAGGTATGTAACATGATGAGCTTAAACGTGAGTCTCCAACAGGATCTCAGACCTTCCCTTATATCAGCACATAGTGCCTTCAGCTCTGGCATCTCCTCTGCTAACCAGAGGGAAAATTCTGAGCATCCTATCAAGACCCCTTCTATACATGTGGACAAAATGCTATTAAAGCTAAGCAACAAGGCTGAGAAGTGAGCAGCACCAAAAACTTTTTCCCAGAGCATGCTCAAAGTCAGCACAGAGCCAGGCCCGGTTATCCTGGGTAAGGCCATGTAGACCATTCACGGGAAATGAGCTAAAGCATCTTTGCAGAAATGCATCACGCTCTCTTACAATGGGCATGATGGCTGGTCATGGGTTCTGGACCAGAACATGAATAGTTAAAGGCACCTGCCTATTCCTTCAGGCTCAAGATACCTGTCCCCCAGGGGCCCAGGCCTCTCCAGCTGACTGCCCATTACAGAGATGGATTAGTAGATGTCATCCACATTTCAAGTCTTCCGATCAGTGGTAAACATCTGATTTCCTGAACAGCTCCATGTTGAGATGTCACTAATGTAAAAATGAGTGTTGTTCTGCTTTTGCCAGGATGCGGGATTTACATGATCCCTCACATCTCTCTGGAGGCCTGCAGTATCATCTCATAATCAGCAAGGGGCCAATAAGCCTTCATTCTGGAGAAAATTCAACTCCCAGAAAATTCAGGACATTTTTCTTTCACTGGCAGCTTCGCAAACACCTCCACCCTGCACTGGGAAGCCCATCCCTTTTCGAGGTGGATCTCTCACTGTAGCCTGCAGTCTCTTACCTCCCTTTTGAGGGGAGTCATGGGACCAGCTGTCACCTGTTGTCCTGTGATGGCAGAGGAGACAATGATGGAGGAAGGCTGGGTCTGAGTAGATGTACACAGAGCTGTGTGAAGACCACCAGAAGGAGAAAAGGATAATCCACCGGCACCCTATAGAGCAGCTAGACATTCCGCAATTGAAGTACATTTTTATGCTGTACAGTTTGAATGTGTTGTTGCTGGCAAGGTTAACCCAATGGACTGGACAATCTTTCTAGTGGCTTTACAGCTTCCAAATCCTTAGACTGCAGTAGAAGTCACCAGCCCTGTCAGCAGGTTCTCCAGGTGCTGTTCCCAAAGGCCAGGTTTTCTCTTCTTGCCCTCCACGATCCAAGTTTTTCACTTACTCCCACATGATCCCTCTGGGTTTACTGTGAATGAGAATTTATTCCACTAACCAGAGTTCCTTAACTCTACTCCCAAGCACACCACTAAGTCCCAGGTTTGTCTGGGAACTTGGGAAGCGGAGGCTGACAGCCTGGTGGCTCTGGCCAAACCTCTGTAGCCTTTCCTCTTCTAACTACCCTGACCAAAAACTGGGAAGGGGCTGGACCACTATCATAGAGTAATAAAGCAGGTCCCTGGTGAGAGACGAGAAAGCCAGGCACCCTCCCAGTGATGTGTAATGTAAGTAGGAAAAAAAGCCTGTTTCACCATCAATCCCATGCTCTGAGGCAGGGCCAGATGAAGCTTCTTTCCTAAACCTACAAGTGAAATTTCAAGGTTGGAACATTTGTAGATGATGTCGAGCTCTATGTTGTGCTTGCTCCCTTGTATGCATCCTGCCGTGGCCCCTGCAGGGCCCTTTGCATAAGCTCTCCCCGCTGCCGGGAATGGCTTTTCATCTGCTTCCGCCAGCCGATCTTTTCCACTCTCAGCTTCCCTGTGCTTCCTCAGAGAAGTCTTCTGATCTGCTCAGATGAGCTCCAACCTCCTGTCGGATTCTCATATTGTTTTTATTTTAAAGGGAATAAAAAATAGCAAAATAACGACAAATACAATAAAAATTATGCAGGGTTGCAAAACAAAACGGTAAGAGTTAACAGTGGCTGTTATAGTACACATTGTTATCTTCAACAAAGTTGCTCAGATCACCAGATGTAAGAACGCAAGATTGATCAAACCATTACAGAGAATAAGAAAATAATAATAAACATTAGAAATGATACAGAGCTTCACTAAACAAGTTGGTAGGAATTCACCAGTGGTTGTTATATTGCATATTACTATCTTCAAATTAGTTGTTCAGATTACCACACATAAGCATGGAAAATTGGTCAAAAAAATTAAGCATTAACTGTTCCTTTCAATAAACCAGTAGACATCAGCAGTAAATCATCCTGCCATCTATCTATCTATTTCCTTTCTTTCTTTTTTTTTTCTCCTTGCCCTCACCCCAGTTGTTCCTACCCTTTGAACAATTTCTTTCCCTTTCACAATATCTATTGTACCTTTTGGGTTTTATTTACTCTTTCAAGTTCTTACACTAGAGAGACAATATGATGTTTATACATGAGGGTCTGATTTCTTTCACTTATGAGTATGGTCTGTAGCTGCATCCATTTACCTATAAAAGCCTCAAGCTTATCTTTTCTTATAGCTGAGCAGTACTCCACCGTTTCACACTCTCTCCATTGTTTGGTTAGAGGCTCTCCTGTACTGTAACACCCATGAGAATAAACTCAGTCCAGTTGGTCACAGTCACTGACATACAGTGGGAATACAATAAATATGTGAGAACCCTTGTGATTTACAAAAGTGAGTTGTCCTTAGTTTATAAATAAACAAACAGGTATCCTTTGGTATCTGCAGGGGATTTGGACCAGGACACTCCAGAAATACCAAAAACCTGTGGATACCCAAGTCCCTTCTGGAAAGTGGGGTAGTGTTTTCTTATAACCTACACACATCCTGCCATAGAAATCACCTCAAGATTACGTATAATCCCTAACATGGTGGAAATGTTATGGAGACAGTTATACTGTATTGTTTTGCTTCTTACTTATTTTTATTGTAATGGTATTATTTTTATTGAATTTTTTCAAATATTTTTGATCCATGGTTGGTGGAATCCAGCAATGCAGAACCCACAGATTTGGAGAGCCCAGTGTATCCATGTGTGCGCGCGTATGCATGTGTGTGTTTACACTGTTTATATTTATGACCCTTTTTTATCATCTCCATCCTACAGTTAATGTTCATAGCAGTCATAAACCGAGGACGGGCCATCCAAAAGCACCCTGGGTAATGTGACAGGGCAGGAGGGCTGGTGAGACTTTCCACAAAGCCCTTCGCAGTCACACTCCCTCCTTTGCTCCCCATTTGCGTCCATATCTGGATTTCTCTGAGAGAGCTTGAGCTGCTTCTCCTGCTCCCTAGGATGGCAAGTGACTGGCTGGTTTTAAGTCCTCACCGACAGGACTGAGATGGGCTGTCCTGGTTTTAAGAGAGAATATAGGAAAAGATGGCTGTGACATCTGCCTGAGGGTGGTCGTCAAATAAAAGGACCTGGCTGACCGGCCTGAGACCCCACTATGGATTCAAGACCAACACGTCAGAGCCACTGAGAGGAGCTTCCTCTGTCCAATACCCTCCCTGACACCTACTTTGTTAGGAACAAATATCTGGGGCATATCACATGGGATGCAAAGCAGAGAGGTTTCTCCTCTGGATTGAAAACAAACAGCTGGGTTCCCTGAAGATGTTGTTCTGAATCACCCACTTACATTAGCACCAAAAAGGTGGCATCTTCACCGACAAGGGAGCCGCATCCCTCCTTCCTCCCGCCTCTGAGGAGCTTCACCGGGAGCGCACAAACATGGTCGGGTCAGAGGAGCTTTCAGTCACCAAGTCAGACTTCACACTCCATTTGTTCCCCTTCGGAGCGGTGTTCAGCCAGACATCCTGTCTTCCTCCTGACCACACGGCCCTTTAAATGTAGCACTTCAGGGCCAGGGATGTAGCTCAGTGGCACAGCATCCGCCTGGCAAGTGTGAGGTCATGAGTTTGATTCGCAGCAACAAAAATAAATAGATAAGTAAATAAATAGCCTACTTCCAAGAAGGCTGGGCCGGCGAGCAGGCACCTCTCCCCTTTCAGGAGAGGAGGCTCCTGTCCAGCTCTCCCTTCTGTCCATCCCCTGTGAGCTTCCTTTTTGAAGGAGAAGGGTTGATTCAGTACTTTTGGGACTTGGTGACATTAATGGATCTGTTTTATGTAACACAGAGTAGTTATTAACAGCGTCCTAGATCATAAAAAAGGTATAACAAGAGACAAGGAGGGTTTTTCCCCCTTGAAGATAATAGCAGTCAGGCTAAAGAAGAGAGGGGCTGTGGAGCTGTGCTCTGATTGGTGGCTCACACTCTGCATTGACATTTCTGCAGTTTCATCAGAAATTCTAAATAATCCATGTGGAAACGGGCGGTTATTTACTGAAGATATACGCACTGCATGGGCCCATAATGCACTGAAGACATAATCTTGGCTCTTGCGCTGCCTTTTGTGCATGGTGGAGGCAGCAGCCACTATAAAAGCCTCAGAGCAGGCAGTCCAAGGCATTTTCAGGGGAAACTGAGTTAGTGGGTGACAAAGTATGAGGGTTTGATAACACGAACGCTAAAGAAATCTATCTCCACTGCCGACAGCAGGCTGAGTAGCTACATGCACACATCTGGTCAGCAGCTTCCACCAGACTGAGCCACAGGGCCTACAGCCAGGGCTCTTGGTGTGTTTTCAAGCTGGTTCCCATTTCCCATAGGTGAGGAAAGGTACCTTCAGCCATCAGGGCAGGTGCGGATCCATGGGACTTTGTGGGTGCACATCAGCAGGGGCTCAGCACCTGGGTTCATTTTCCCCTCTTATGCTAAGAGGGCAGGATGAAGGACCTAACTCCCTCCGTGGGAGGCTGAATCCAGCTTCTGTCTGGGATCAGGAGCCCTGCATTCCTCTGGCTGGATTCACACTGGAGAAATGATTCTGGCTGCTCCCTAAGGCTGCTCTTCTGTCTCCTGGCCTCTCCTCCTGGCCGGCATGGCCGCCCTTCTGCTCCTTCCGCAGTGTGGCAGGCAGCAGTGTGGCAGACAGGAGAGCCGACAGCCATGCTGATAAAAAGCCAGACCCCTGGGCCTCCTCCTCCTCCTCCTCCTCCTCCTCCTCCTCCTCCTCCTCCTCTTCCTCCTCCTCTCCCCACTGAGACTGAAAGTCTAAGAGCAAATGTGCAGGGTCAGAGCCTTAATGGGGGCACAGGCAGTCCATCTCCGCCAGCACAGAGGCTCCATGGACCATTCTCGGTCCTGTGAGAGCACCCGGGAGAACTGCAAGGCCGGCCGAGCAGAGCTCACGTTGAACAGAGATGTCTGCTTCCCCAGGGTGTGTGTGAGCGGAGCCGGGCACACTGACACACCCACAGACCACCCATCCGTAGGAAGGCGACCTGGGTCAGGACCGCCCCTGCTGGACCCTGGCTGCGCAGTACCGTCTCAGATTCCAGTCTTGTCCGTAGGGTCACAGTGTGGGCTACTGGGACTCATTTCGCAAGGCTTCGCAGAGCCATTTCCTAATTTTTGGTAGCCCAATCTGTAGGGTTGTGAATCACTGCTTCGCTCAGGGTTCTCTTGCCAGATGATTGCTGTGTGGCTTTAAAAATAAGACTTATTCCTAACAGAGCATTCTTCTGGGGCTGTGATTTCATGACTGTTTTTATTATTTATTTGCATGGGTGTGACACCGGAAGGAGGGAGAAAAGGGTGCGCGTTCGTGCACGCGCGCGCGTCTGTGTGTGTGTGTGTGTGTGTGTGTGTGTGTGTGTGTGTGCGCGTGGGGGGGTAGGAGAGAGACCAATCAACCATGGAGCCTGCGGAGGAACAATTGGCTGGCTCCATCTAAAGAACTGGTCCCTTCCAGAAATGTGTTTTCACGACAGACTGTCTCAGATCCAGCAAGGCAGAGGCAGCTTTTCCAGTACATATTATGAATTCCAAAATGTTTAATACATACACATTTTACAAAAGCAATATGTGTTTTAAAATATAATATATGCAAACAATCTTATAAATCACTAGGCTTGACACGAGTCATCTGAAGAGGCTTCTGGGGAAATGGAGTTGTGCGTGTGTGTGTGTTTTTAATAATGTAAAAATATGTGTAATATGTTTGAAAAACAACAGCCAAAAACCCCTTCTACCTGCCAACTTTACAATGCTTATTTCCCCAGAGCCCGCTGTATCCTAGATTCTCAGGAAAATAACAGGGGCTTACATAAAAAGTATAAATATGAATAAGATGTGAAAACCCCGCCCGTCTCTGTATACATTTCCCTGATGGACTTGACCAGCCCGGGTATCATACGTCAAAAAATATGCATTTTATGGTCTCCATGCAAAGGTTTCTATAGTACTAGTGCATGAGGCAGAGCCACAGACAGTGAAAGAGCATTCTTTAGAGTCCCCGTTCTGACACACCCCATGGAGCCTGGGCTACATGTCAAGGCACACGATGAATTTTGTGCCCTTTGTCAGCTGGCAACACAACTGGATTTTTTTCAGGCCCATTTTTTAGTATTTAGTGGTTTAGTGGAGCTCTCCTGGTGTTAGGTAGTGACGGTCACAGTGGGATTTCTGGGTCTCACAATTACCCTCCACTGGATTCTTTCATCTCTTCAAGTAGTTACGTGGGTCTCATCTCCTTGTACTGCATCACAGAGCATCAATGTCCTAATTCTAATCCAGACTTGATTCCTCTGTCGCCTCCCACACAACCCAAACTCACAAAAGAAACCAGAATTCTCATGTGGCAACCTAATTTTCAACATAAAAGTGATGTAAATGCCCAGACAAAGGAAAATATATCTATAAAGAACAATTCTAATACAACGTGCACATGAGAAAAATAAAGAAGATGTATGCCTATACCTAAAAGAAAGGATAATCAAGTCAGTGTTGTTCATAATTACAAGAAAAGTAGAAGTAAATTCTCAACAGTGACAGATGCTTTCAATAAATTATGGTACATCCGTACAGTGGAATACTACACAACCACTGCAAAAAGAACACTTAGAGATCTGAGAAAGGTTCCAGAATATATTAGTAAATACAAAAAGCAGGTTGCAATTTAAGAACATTCCATATCTGGCACTTGTTGTATCATGTATTACTTTTTGAGAGCAGCAGTATGGTAGATATTCCATACAAGACCACTTTAATGTTTTATTACATAAAAATACATATAATGTATGTTAACATTGAAATAGACATACTTTTAGGAAATTATTTGGAAGAATAGAACTCAAAGTGTTAACCCTGGTTATCTCAGGAGGGATTAAGAGCCAGTTTTATTTTCTTCTCTTTGTCTATCTGCATCTGCTCCTGCGTTGAGTAAGAACCAACTGTTTAACAAGGGTTTTAAAATGTATGTTTCAAGCATTTAGTGGCCTGAGAAAATAAGCAGACGCATAACTAACATTATACTCTGTGCATAAAAGAACCCAGGAAGTAGAAGAAATGCTGAGTCAGCAGGTATCATTCCTGTGCCTCCGTCCTCCTATTCCTGTAGAGAACATTTCCGGTGTACGTTCCATAGTCTCTTTTTCTCTGGCCCCCCATTAATTGCTTAGTCACCCCTGTAGCAGGTCTGGTGAATTACAGGAAGAGTCCTGTATTAGTTCCAATTTTGAAGCCTTTATTACACGGACAACTACAAATGAGTCAGAACCAGAAGTGACTAAAAGGCCCTCTTCCCCCTTGGTCTCAGAATAATTGTGACTGAAGGGCAGGGGCTCCGTGCATGGAGAACCCACCCTGGTTCTTCTGCTTTCCAGCGTTACTGGTTTCGTGTCTTCCCTGAGCCATCTGGGACCTGAGGCCTCACTGCTGTGAGTTAGCTACGCAGAATGCCCTCAGGAAGCAACACCAAGGACAGGGTAAGGTTGACCTCAGATGCTGGCAAAGTTTCACTGGAGCCCAGCAGCACTTACTCGCTTATGTTTGTTTATGGCCACTTTTGTATGACAAGGGCTGAGCTATGTATTTGAGACAAGAAACCATATAGTTGACAAAACCAAAATATTTACTATCTGGTCCTCAACGGAAACAGTTTTACTTGACTTGTGATTATATATTAGTTTATTTGCTGTCTTACTTCTCTGTCTGGGATGTAACACCCATGAACTCACGGACTTGGTTCCCCTGAGGAGTCTTTCCTCAGCATTAGGAATAAGGCCTGTCTTGGTTACTTTTCTCTTGTTGCTGAGACAAAATACCCAACACCCATAGTCCCCGCATTGGATTATGGATCACTCATAAACTCTTAAAGCCACCAAATAACTGCATGAGGATTTGGGGGGACATATGGACACAAACCATAACAAGGCCCAAAGCCTAGTAGTAGAAACTCACTAAATGTATATTAAATAAATGAGATTGAAGAGAAAGATGACAAGTGAAGGATGACTCTGGAGGAAAACACATGCCGAGGGGAAGCAGGCAATCCTATGTGACTGTACTGCATTTTTGAAGAATGCAATAACGTGTATTTTCAAGAGCAGATATCATAAAACAATAAAAATGATAAAAGGGAAATTATAAAGTTAAATTGAGAAATTGACTAAATCAACATGGTTAAAACTCATAGACTAGTAAAGACTAAAATGTGACCAGATAAAATAAAATTATAGTCTTAAATTAATGGAGGTGAGTCCAAAAAGAACCCAACAGAAAGATACTTGAGTTTTCTGAAGTAGAGAACTCACAAATAAAAAGTGTTTCAAGCATAAACTAGCCAGAAGTCCCTAAAATAAGTAACAGTACTGCAGATTATAAATTAATTCTTGACTATTAGAGAAATACTAATCTTGAGCTAGAGTCTGATTTAAAAAAATTTAACCTTAAAAGCCAACAAAAAATTGTTTAGAGACAGAGTGTGCAAGTCACCGGCAAGGGAGGTAAGATGGGGACCAGACCCCCTTTGGACTTTGCCAAAGCAGCAGCACACTGGTGGAGCTGGGAGTGAGAGCCTTGGTACTAGGAGAAAGAAATGCAATTTTGGAAGAGGGAAAAAATGTAAATGGAAAAATCTCAATTTCATAAGCAAACATCTAGAAAAATAAGAGAGGTACACGGAGTCTATGGACTTCAGAATCGTTCTTAGAACTTCAGTGAGTTTTTTCATGTTAGACATTAATTTTGGTGCATCTGCTGGATGTTCTCAAGGTACGGTTATGTTAGGAGTTCCCTGGAATCTCACCTGTTTGTCCCTATAGTTGGTTTCTCCATTTCTGGCCCCAAATCAGGCCAAGTAATCAGCACCTTTCCAACTCCCTCATTGTTATGGCTTGAATCTAGATGACTCCCAAAACCTCATGAGGTCATACATGGGGCTTTTTGGAGACGGCTGGGTCTAGATGGTTGATGCTGGGGTGGAGGATATGATGCTGGATTGATTCACAGTGCAATGCTAAGATGAAGGGTATGAGTGCTACCTGCCTTAAGGGAAGGTAGCCTGGATAAAACATAAGGTTCAGAAAGACAGCTACTATTGTTGCTTCTCACTTGTCACTTCTTGCTTGCTGATTGCTGCTTTGCCACCTTCTGCCTTCTGCCTGCTATGAACTATTTCTGCTCTGCAATGTCCCTGTTCCATGCCACCCTGCTTTGGAGCCAGCCAACTATGACCTTAAACCTCTATAAACAGTGAGCCAAATAAACGTTTCCTCTTTTATCGTTGGGTGTCGGATGTTTTGTCTCAGCGATGAGAAAAGTAACTAAAACATTCATACTATGATATTCTTTGGTTAGTTTATGTTCCACAAGATTTTCTTTGTCTTGAACATCACATTAACAAGCTACACCTATACAATGATTGTATCTCAGTGAGTTTGAGGATGAACACACATGTATGAAACCATCACCACCAAGTCCATAAGCATAGCTGTCAGGCCAAGGATATAGCTCAGAAGTACAGAGCCTGCCTGGTAAATGCAAGCTCTTGAGTTGGATTCATGGTACCAAAAAGCAAAAAAAAAGCCATCCCTCCTGAAGTTTCTTTTTGCCCCTTTACCATTGTCGTTATTTTTTTTGTTTTGTTAAGAGCACTCAACATAAAATGTACCCTCTTAGCAACTTGAAATATATAAACACAATATTGTTAGGTTTCTCTCAGCAAGTTTAAGTATATAACACAGTGTTGATGGCAATAGGCACTATGCTGAAACCATGCCCTCTCTACTTCCCTCTCACTCCTGGCAACCACTGTTCTACTCTCCACTTCTATGAGTTTGAAATTAGATTTCACATATAAATTAAACCAGACAGCACTTGTCTTTTTGGTGTCTGCCTTATTTCACTTAACATAATGCTCTACAAGTCCATCCACATTCTCACAAAGAGAAAGATTTCCTTCTTTTCTAGGGCTGAGTAGTACTCTGTTGTATGTATACACCACAAATTTCTCTATTTATTTGTCCATGGGTATCTGAGTTGCCTCCATACCGTAGCTATTGAGAATGATGCCACAGTGAATGTGGGAACACAAATGTCTCTCCTGGGTGTTGGTTTCAACTCCTTTGAATGTGTATATATATACACACACACACACACACACACACACACACACACACACACACACACTCAGAAATATATATGCCATATCACAGTTCTAATTTTTCATTTCTTGAGAAGCTTCCATATGTAGTTTATATTCCCACCAACAGCAAAGAGGGTTCCTTCATCTTCATACCCTCACCCACACTTACCTCTTTTTCTGGAATGTGTGTCACCCTAACACGTGCCTCCTCACTGTGGAACTGATTTGAACTTCACTAGTGATCACTGAGCTCCATTTCATATACCCACTGACCCTCTAGGTATGGCCGGTGGAGAAGTGTCTACTCACATGCCTTGTCTGGTTTTTTAAAATAATTATTTGGGGTTTTTAAATATTCAGTTGCAGGAGTTCTGTATCTTGAATATTAATCCTTTAGATCAGATATACCATTTGCAAATATTTCCTCTTGTTTCATAGATTGCTTTGTCATTTTGTTGGTCATTTCTTTTGCTATACAGAAACTTTTCAGTTTACTATAATCTTGCTTGTTTGTTTTTAGGCCTTCTGCCTGGTGTGTGTGTGTGTGTGTGTGTGTGTGTGTGTGTGTGTACATGTGCATGTGTGTATTTCAAAAATCACTGCTAAACTTTTTCCCCAGTTTTTCTTCTAGGAGTTTTATGTCTTACATTTAGATATGTGACCTATTTTTCTGTATGGCTAAAATAAGGGTCCAACATTTTACACATAGACATCCAGTTTTCCCAGCATCAGTTATTGAGGAATCCATCCTCTGACAGTTGAATTCTTGGTGCCCTTGTTGAAACTTAGTTGATCATTTATACATGGGGTCATGTCTGGGCTCTCTATGCTGCTCTACTGTTCTGTGTCTGTTTCTCTAACATGCACAGTTCTTAACAGCAGATTACAGGAGCATTTTAGATACTTTTTAAATTTGTTGTCCTACCTTATTTGTGGATGTAGTGATTACTCTCTTGGCTCAGCTGTAGAACTGTTCTAGGAGTAGTTTAGTATCTCATGGAGCTTTCTCTCAGCTGTTGCTAGATGTCTGGATCCTGTCCTGTTTGAGAGATGGTTTCTAGCAGTGGCCGAGCTACTAAGTACAAGAAATGACACTATTGTTGAGAAAATCCAAAACTACGTGAATGAAAAGAGCTAGTTCTCTTTACTGAGTCATTTGAGATCATGAGAAGCATAACACCAAAGAAGACAGTACCACTACCTTAGAGAAAGAGCTCAGTTGCAATTTCCATTGAGTGGCTGATTAATTCTTTTTATCTGAAAATTGAACTAAGGGCCTTTGCACTGAACTACCTCTTGATCTCTTTCTATGTTTTATTTTGAGAGAGGAACTTGATAAGTCACTAAATTGCCTAGACTGGGCTTAAACTCACAGTTCTTCTGCCTCTGTGTCCCAGACTGCTGGAATTACAGGCATGTACCATCATGCCTGGCTACCTTAAAATTATTTTAAAATTTTAGAAATTGAAGCTCTCCATGAGTTCAAGGCCAGCCTATACTACATCGCAAGTCCAAGGTTGACCTAAATACAAAGTGAGATCCTGTCTCAAAAAACCAAATACATTCCTACACACCTATATAAATTTAAACATTATTTTAAAATTATTTTCTCAATGTGAAAATCTTCATAACCAAAACATGATACATTACTTTGAGATCTCTAATGCATACAAATCTATGCCTACAGTACATTTACTATTGCTGACCTCTAGTAGAATAAAATACCCAGTAGGCTTATTAATGGCAGATATACATATTTCTGGGTGTCTGGTAGCAAAAACCTGATTACTATCTCATATTCAGTTTTCTAAAAACTCATTTGAGGGAAAAAAAAAACCAATACCTTTGCTGCACTGTTGGGTCCTCTAGCTTAAAATTCATGCAGAATAAATTAATTCTAAGGTGAGAAAAATCCATAAGATAAGATGACTGTCATCTTAGTTTGCAAAGGTTACAGTTGGGATGCCTACATAAGGAAACTAGGGCTGCACAGGAGGTTGTATTATAGCCTCACCAGCTGCGAAGAATGGCTCTGCCCTCAGCTTAGAAGATGGGACCTAGAGATTCTTTGACGCTGTCCTCTGAGCAAGCAATTGGAACTCTTCTCCATCATTAAGAACCCATTGCCCCAAACAAGCTGCCAGGGTCCTCTCACTCATCTGAGGGTCTGAGAAGATAATCATCATGATAATGATAAAGATGTTTAACAGGAGATTTACAACACCCCGAGCAGCAACAGCTAAAACTTTATTTCGCTGAGTAGAATATCAAGGGCCACATTGTTAAAATTGAATAGTTTGAGAAACTGTTTCCTAAGGCTTAAATGATCGTTCCCTAAATTTATAGAAAAAAAAATGAGGAACCCAAGAATTTTAGACACAACAAAATTGAAGGATATATCTCACTCTTCGCTAGAAGTAGGACAGATGAATTAATCCAAAGAGAGTGAATAAAAAAAAATTATCTGTGACTTATCCTCCAGTTTCTATTAGGTGCATTGGTGACCCACAGACAGAAATACTTTCACTAGGAAGTCACAAAAATTTAATTCATCCTACAATTTGGGGAGTTATTCTCTTCCAGAAATAATGGACTGTAAGGAAAACACTTTGATAGTTGGATTTTAATAAAGATTTCTTGTGCTTGGTAAGAAAGATAAACAAGCTGGCACCTACAGCCAAAAAGTCAGAGCCAGCAGCCCTGCTCTGGGACTCGGGGGCCACAGCACTGCCTTTGAGGATAATTTGTCATCCTGGGCAAGGTTGATATTAAGTAAAGGTGGGGTGACTTTCAGTTCATTCTGAAAATTAAATGTTTTCATTAGATGGAAAACAAGGACACCAGCATGCAGTTTGACAGCCTCGATATTTGCCTTGATTCAAAGGTTGAGATTGTGCCAACGGTGTTTTGTAAATCAGCTTAGCAAGTGTTTGTCGAACCCTTCACAAGTCCTTTCAAGAAAAAGCAAAAAACTGTGAGGCATAAGCGCACATCTGAAGGAACTTACCAATAGGTTCAGTAAAAGCCATTCAGGATACCAAAAAAGTGCAGCATTAAGTTAACCAATTTCTCGGTTTCTGTAGATCCCATCCTTTTAGAAGCTCAGTAGTTTGTACATTGTGGACCCATTTTCATGACCTAGAAATTCTCTGATTGGAAACTTGTCCTGAACCTCTTGTGGTAGGAAGGACAACGGTGGGACACAGTCCTAAGGAATCCCCATTTCCCCAGGTATACCTGCTTTTCCGCATCTGACAGGGTGAACTGCCAGCCCCAAAATCTGCTTTCCCCTCAAGGAAACAAAGACTTCCTACGTTCATGGGAATTTTGACATTTGCCTTAAATGGTTTCCCGGTGAGAATATAAAAATTTCTACTTTTGACAAAATAAAGAAATAACCATAGCAGAAATATGACAAGATTAATTCACATTTAAAAACTGAAGAAACCATTTTACTGTGAATGAGCATATCAAAACCTCATGTTGTACATCTTAAAATATATATCAAAAAGAGGAAAATATGGCATAAAAAGAATCAAAGAAATGGGAGTATAATTTCCTTTCATTTTATTGATTTCAATATTAAGCAAACTGCAATCATATGAATAGTACTACTGAAAGAAATGCAATATGGAAAAACAATTACCACTCCAGTGTCTGCTTTCTTAAATCAAACAGTACAACTAACTAGATCAGAGAATGTATATTACACAATCCACTATATTAGAAAAAAAATCACTTAAAAGACACAGCTCAGAAGCACCGCCATCTAAAATCCCAATACCATCTTTCCCTCGTTCCCACCCCTCATTCTGTATCAGCACTAACTTCAGGGCTAGGTATGGCATGAAGAATACTGCCTATAGATTACAGGATCCAAAAGTCTCACTGTTGATTCTTAAAGGGAAAGTCTCGACTATGCACAGGGAGTTTAACAAATTGGAGTTTCTAGAAATGACCATGTGAACTTATTTCTGAACACCCACAAACCATGAGCTTCTGAAACTTTGGAAAATGATAAGGATGCTCTTAAATTCTGAGAATCTCCTTTTAAAAACATAATTTGGGGGGGAGGCTACACACACACACACACACACACACACACACACGTGGATCTCCTGCCAAGATGTCATGGCCTGGGAAATTCACATACTAGCTCACCCCCTTCTGCTCCAATATATAAAATATCAGAAGAGGCAGTGTTTAATACATAGCTGGACTTAAAGCATGATATAAATAATCCCCGTGGAACAGAAATACAGAGTAATGAATGAGGCTGAAACCATGGACCTACCAGTCTCTCCTTTCAGGAGCAGGCAGTGACAACCTCGAACTGGACTCCCACGGGCACTGGAGAAGAAAAGGGCTTCAAGCAGAATGGAAAAACAGTAGGGTCTTCACTGCCCCATCTCTGAATCCAGAGGGGAGGGCAGAGTGAAAAGGAAGGGGAAATTATTTAACCCAGTGCAATGATACACACCTAGAATCCTAGCACTGTAGGAGGCGCATTCTCAGCGTGGCAGTGGGGCAAAAGTCCTGGCTGCCATTACTGTAACATCTTATTTGTGGCCTGATGCGCCCAGGCCTGAGTAGGAAATCATAAAAATAAACAGAAACGTGAAGTTAAAGTGATATTTCTATGACTTACCAAACTTTATATTTAAAATGAACCCGCAGACCAAATTCCTGAGCACATGAAAAAATATGAAATAATAAAGACGGGAAAGAAAATCTATGCAGGGAACATATGAATGCTCTATAGATAAAATTAATATTCTGAAACAGTCTGAGGAATTTTAGCGTGTTTAAGGTGCTCAAAGGTTAGTAAAGGATCACACCCATTAAAAATGAATAAGAATAAATATTTTAAGCTGAGTCCAAACTATTATGTGGAAATAGACATAACATGAGAAACAGTTGGATATAAAAAAAGAACCAGTTAGAAACCTTGAACATACAAAGTTAACAAGTCATTGTCAAAACTATCTCTATACTTGGTGCAGGTAATGCACACACACGCATGCACATTAATGATTTCCAAAGACAGTGTAAGGCACCAATCTATGTAAATTTCACAAAACGAGAAAAGAATAATGGTGAAGTCTATGGAATTAAAATTTTAATTTCTTATATCAAAGCACTTTCAATATAAAGGAAGCTAAATAAAAATAACAACAGACATAATAATAAAACTACCAAAAAGTAAAGCTACTAGAGAAAAAGACAAATTATTTTTAAAAGAAATGAAAGTTAGATTTACAATAGCTGCCCAAGACAAATGATCACAGTACTAAAAAATTAACTTTCAACATACTTCTAATTCCCAGTTAAACTATTTTTAAGACTAAGAGGAAAATAATTATTTGAATATATATATATATATATATATATATATATGTCTAATATACTCAGAGTCACTGAGAGAACTTTTAGTAGAACTAAGGGGGTGTCAAAAAATCTACTAAGAAAAAAAGAAAGTAAAATATGTCAACAAATTTAGTTAACTGCTTAAATTTCAAAATAATGTTGTGCTTTAAAATGCTAAGCAGCAACATCAACATGGAGAAAGGAAGAGTTCAGAGGGTAATATACATATTATACTAAGCTCAGGAGCATGATAGAAATATTATATATTTAGTTTTCATTATAAAAATCTGTAATTAGCTGGGGATATAGCTCAGTGGAATAAGCGCCTGCCTAGCAAGCGCAGGGTCCTGAGTTCGATCCCCAGTACCGCAAAAAAAAAAAAAAAAAAAAATCTGTAATTAGTATGTATGCTTTAAAAAAGGAAGGATTATTCTAAAATACTAAACATACAATCTGCAGTTTAAAACCAGTGCACATCAACATAGCCAGAAGTACTGTCTGGAAACTAAGAATGCTGGGTATGGTGTCACATGCCTATAATCCCAGTACTCACTGGGGAGGCTGAGATAGGAGGATTGCCAGGAGTTCAAGGCCAGCCTGGCAATTCTATAAGACCCTGTCTCAAAAAAACAAGCAAAAAGAAAAGAAAAGAAAACTAAAAAAATAAATCTTGATATAACCAAATATATGTCTTATATCTATCTATGAAGATATAAATCTTTATATAAGCAGAAAT
This sequence comes from Dinomys branickii, assembly GCA_004027595.1. Taxonomy (NCBI): domain Eukaryota; kingdom Metazoa; phylum Chordata; class Mammalia; order Rodentia; family Dinomyidae; genus Dinomys; species Dinomys branickii. The sequence goes on along the minus strand of PVLD010000017.1, from coordinate 481,437 downwards.
TAAAAATTGAAAAACAAATATTAAAAATGAAAAAGAATTTACCTATGAATAAATTGAAAGCTTTAATGGTTCTAATTTTTTATCCAAAACTTTGAAACATGGGAGAATTAATAGTAATCTAGGGAAGTGTACACTGTCTTCAGAGGGAGTGGAAATATTAACTATTTAAAAAAATCAAATATGTACTCAAACCTCCTACTGCAGAAGACAATACTTCTGGAAAGCATTACATGTGTCTATAAAAATTTAGGGAGTAGAAAAATCTCTTTACATTCTAATTCAGAGGACAAAAAAGAGAAATGTTGCCCAATTCACGTTATGAGGAGCTAGTATTGAGCCCCAAATCTGACAAGACTAAAACAGAAAAGAAAGGGAGAACCTAACCTCATTTGTGGACCTAAATGCCAGAGACCTGGGCAAGCAAACACAAGACTGGTGAATCAAATTCAGCAGAGTACAAAATACAAATCTAAGAAGGAAGATTTAATTTAGGGGCCCAGAGCTGGTTCAAATTCAGAAGCTGAGTAATATATGCAATCATATTAACATATATTAATATATGATAAAACTAATAACAAAATATGGTCATCTCAAGTGATGGAGAAACATCATTCAGTGAAGTAAATTCTCATTCACTGTAAAGATTCTTAGCAACCTAGACAGAAGGAAGTATCTTAAACCAATAAAGGAAATTTATGAACCCATGAACATGCTGTACCAAAAAGATTCACCCACATCATGCGTACAGCATTACGTCTGAGTCATTTTACGTCTGAGTCATTTTTAGTGGGGAAAATTAAGAAAATGATACTGGTAATTATTGTGACATAAATATATAATTGCTAGGAAATTTCCGGGAGGGAGGTAGAGAAGAGTACTGGAGTAAATTATCCCCATCAGATTATCAAAACAGAGGGCTGGGGATATAGCTCAGTGGAATAAGCGCTTGCCTAGCAAGCGCAGGGTCCTGAGTTCGATCCCCAGTACCGCAAAAAAAAAAAAAAAAAAGAAAAAAAAGATTATCAAAACAGAGTAAGAAGCAACAATAATTAAGGCAATTTGGCACTGCTAAAGGAATAGACAGATGGGTAGAATCAAGATAAATTCCAGAAATAGACCTAAATGTGAAATAAAAATACTATAGCAAGTCAGTGAGGACTAGATGGATTACTTAATGAATAGTGTAGAACACCTGGCTAAACATTTGAAAAGAAAAAATAATGTGGTGTCAATAAGCCCAAATAAATCCCAGATGGATTAAAGACTTTAAAAGAATGAAAGCATAAAAGTTATAGGAAAGAATAGAGACGAACTTAGACTTCTGAAGTGAGCACACTTTCTAAAATGTGCATAAAAACCAGAACCCAAAGCAAAAGATTGATACATTTGATTTTATACAAACCAATAAATCTGAACAACCCAAATACAAAAACCAGGAAATGTAATATCAAAAGTCAGTGCTAAATTCGCAAAAATGCAAATGCTTGAGTATATAAATTCTTGGCAACGTATTATACACCATTCTTTGTAGAAGTAGAAAGAACAGTGTTTTAAAAGAAAATTTCCTAGTGCCTATAAAACATTTAATTTTTTGGCAGGGTTGGGGTTCAAGCTCAGGCCTTTCACATGGCGGGCAAGCGCTCTACCACTGACCTACCCCTGCAGCTCCTCAAGATATATATAGAGAGCATTTCTTTTATAGAGCATTTCATGTATAGGAATTTCCATATATGCCTCAAAACTACATCAAAGTATATATACAAAAGTACTCACTAAAGTCTTAAATATGTGGGGAGGGGGTCTGCAATGAAAAAGTAAAACATATCCTCTGTTGGAATCGAAGTGGCTTTTTAAAAGAAGGGGAGAGATGTGAATGAACCGATTAAAAAACATGCGCAGGATGTGTGGTCAGAAGAAAACCACAGAAAAGTGCGCTTTCCTAGGGGTGCTCTGAGGAAATGAAGAAAAACATGGGTGGATTTTGTACACTGCATGAAATGTATTTTATACAACTTGCAGGCACATACGTGGAATAGATGTGGCTTACTGACAGCTTTATTTTCATTTTATGAATTCTTGTCTTTAAGTTGAAATTTGTTTGTTTGTTTCAGGAGACAGAGTCTTGCTACTGAGTACAGGCCAATTTTGAACTCACTATGTAGCCCTGGCTGGCCTTGAACTTGCAGCAAGCATTTTTTTTCTGAAGAAAATTATTTGTATTGGTACATTTCAGGCATATATAATGATCATACTCATCATAGGGAATCTGTACCTGTACATGTTATAATTTTATTCTTTTTTTCCATTCCCCTACCACCCCTTCAATCCCTCTTCCCCTCATTTATGAAAGATTTGTTTCCATTTTTCCTTCTTTTCTCGCTTTTTTTTAACTTTTCCTTTCCTTCCTTTCTCTGGACCCTTGGCCATTGAAGGGTCCCCTTAGTCCCCTTCCCATTTGAACATTTTCTTCCTATTTCACAATATTTAGTGTACATTTTGGTCTTTATTTACACTCTTGTTTTCTCACATCAGAGAAAGAATGTGGTATTTACACATGGGTGCCCAATTTGTTTCCTTAAGAGTATGGTCTCCAGGAGCATTCATATACATAAAAATGTCTCAAATTTACCCTTCATTATGGCAGAGTAGCACTCCATTGTATTTTTAAAGACCACATCTTCTTTATCTATTCACCAGTTGATGAACATTTGGGCTGTTTCCAAGATTTGGCTATTAAAACTCTGTCGCTATAAACATGGGTGTGCAGATATCACTGTGGCATGATGCTTTTAATTCTTTTAGGAAGACACCAAGAAGGAGAATATCTGGGTTGAATGGAACCTCTACTCCTAGATTTTTTGAGGAATCTCCACATTGATTTCCATAATGGTTGCACCAGTCTACACTCCCACCAAAAATGGAGATGTGTTCCTTCCCCCCACCCCCGACATCTCTGCCAGCATTTGTTATTGGTTGATTTCTTGGTAATAGCCATTCTTTAGGTGAGATGGAATCTCAGAGTTGTTTTAATTTGCATTTCACAAATGATGAATGATGTTAAACATTTTTCATATATTTACTTGCTATTTCTACTTCTTCATCTGAGAAGTGTGTATTCATTTCAGATGCCCATTTTTGGATTGGCTCTTTAAATTTGAGGAAGTCTAATTATTTTTAGTTCTTTATAGATTCTAGATAGTAATCATTTGTCTGAGGAGCAGCTGGAAAAAATTTTTGCCATACTGTGAATTGTCTCTTCATTCTGTTGGTGGCTTGTCTTGCTGTGCAAAAGTTTTTAATAAGATGAGATCCCAGTTGTTGGTTCCTTTTGCAATCATGGTTTGTACATAAAGTCTTTACCTGCAACAATGCCTTCAAGAGTTTTCCCTGTTCTATCTTCCAGCGGATTTAATGTTCCTGTTTTAATATTTAGATTTTTAATACATTTTGATTTTAGTTTTGTGCATGATGAAAGATATGAGCCTAATTTTAATCTTCAGCATATGGAAAGCCAATTTTCCAGGACCATTTATTAAAGAGGCTATCTTTCTTCCAGAGAATGTGTTTGGCACCTTTGTCAAACATAGGTGGCTAAGTATGTCTGGAATTGTTTCTACCTCTCATAATCTGTTCCATTGATCCTCAGTCTGGCTTTTGCCAGTACCATGCTGTTTTTGATCAAAGTAGTTTTTGTAATATAATTTCAAAGTGGAAATTGTGATGTCCCCTGCCTTGTCTTTGTTGCTCAGAATTGTCTTTGTTATTGTAGATCTCCTCTGGTTCCAGATGAATTTTAGGATTGTTTTCTCTAATTCTGTGAGATATACTTTTGGAATTTTGATCAGGATTACATTAAATCTATATAACAATTTCATGAGTATGGCCTTTTTCACTATATTGGTTCTTCCTACCCAAGAACAAGGGATATCTTTCCATTTTCTGACATCCTCTTCAATCTTCTTTTTCAGAGTACTGTAGTTTTAAATGTAGAAATCTTCTACCTCCTTCTTTAGATGATTCCTAGGTATTTTATTTTTGAATGCTATTGTAGAAGGTGTTGTTTCCTTTCCTGTCCTTATTCCTTTTATTTCTCACTCTTGTCTAATTGCTCTGGCTAATGTTTCCAGAACTACATTGCATTACAGTCATGACAGTGGACCTCGTTGTCTTATTCCTGATTTTAGACTGAAAGCTTTCAGTTTTTGTCCACTCAGTGTGATGTTGGCTGTTGGTTTGTCTCAGAGGGCTTTTATCAGATTGAGGTAAAGACCACCTATTCCAATTTTCTGTAAGGTTTTTATAATGAATCAGTGTTGGTCTTTTCAGAAACTTTTTCCTGCATCTACTGAGATGATCATATGGTTTTTGTCCTTGGCTCTGTTAATATAATGTATCATGTGTATTAATTTTTTTTTTTTGAGACAGGGTCTCACTATGCAGTTCAGGCTGGCCTTGAACTCACTTTGTGGCCCAGGTTGGCCTCAAACTTGCAACGATCCTCCTGTCTCAGCCTCCTGAGTGCTGGAACTACAGGGGGGGTGCCACCATGCCCAGCTATGTGTATTAATTTGTATATGTTGAACCATCTCTGCATCCCTGAGATGGATCCTACTTGTTCATGGTGTATAATCTTCTTAATGATTTGCTGCATTTTGTCTGCTAGTATCTTGTCGAGGATTTTGGCATCTATGTTCATTAGGGAGATTGGCCTACAGTTCTCTTAGTTGGCTCCTTCTCTGGCTTTGGTACCAGGGTAATGCTTGCCTCTAGGAATGAATATGAGTGTATTGCTTCTCTTTCAATTTCACTGAAGAGTATGAGAAGTAGTGGCATTAAGTCATCTCTAAATTTCCTGTAAAATTCAACAGTGAATTCATTGAGACCTGGTCTTGTATATGTCAGTAGGTTTTTAATTACATCTTCAGTTTCATTGACCGATGTTGTCTTATTTCAGCTTTTTATATCATCTTGATTCAGCTTTGGTTTCTTCTGCATTTTCCATCTTATTAGAATACAAGTTTTGAAGTAGGTATAGATGATCTTTTGGATTTCTGCAGGATCTGTTGTAATTTCCCCCTTTGCATTCCTAATTGCATGGCTTTGAGTCTTTCCTTTCCTTTTTTGATAAGGTTGGCTAAGGGTTCATCAATTTTATTTAATCTTTCAGAGAACAAACTCTTAAGCTAATTGATTCTTTATATTGTTTTCTTGCCTGTATTGCATTAATTTTTGCTCTAAACTTTATGATTTCCTACCTTATAAGAGTGTTGTGCTTGATTTGCTCTTCTTTTTCTAGAAGCTTGAGGTCCAACATTAAGTTCTTTATTTGAGCTCACTCTTTTTTCTGATATGGGCATTCACCACTAGAAACTTCCCTCATAGGACTGCTTTCACTGTGTTCCATAAGTTCCAGTGTGTTGTGCTGACATTAGCATTTAATTGTAGAAACTACCTACCTTCTTCTTTATCTGTGACCCAGTGGTTATTCAGAAGGGTGTTATTTAATTTCCATGAGTTTATGAAGTCTTGTGGGATTGTTTTGGCCATTAATTTCCAATTTAATTGCACTATGGTCTGGTAATATGCATGGGATAATTTCAATTCCTTTGTATTGACTTAAGTATGTTCTATGAGCTAGTATGTGGTCTATTTTGGAGAAAGTCTGGTATGCAGTTGAGCAGAATGCATATTTTGATGTTGTGGAGTGGAAAACTCTGTAAACATCTACTGCATTCATTTGTTCAAAAGTTTGGTTCAGTTTTAATATTTCATTGTTGATTTTTTGTCCAGTTGATCTGTTTGTGACAATGGGATATTGAGATCCCAAATACAATTGTATGAGTTCTTATTTGATTTTTCATGCCCATTAATATTTGTTTCATATAGTTGGGTGCTCTGGCATTTGTTGCATATACGTTTATGATTGCTATCTCTTCCTCTTGGATTGCTCCCTTTACAAAGATGTAATGACCTTTTTGTCTCTGTTAATCAGTCTTGGCTCAAAATCTACTTTGTCTACAAGTAAAATAGTTAACCTTGCTTTTCTCTGGGTTCCTGTTACGTGGAGTATTGTTTTCCATCTTTTGGCTTTCAATCTATGAATTTCTTTTGGAATTAAATGTGTTTCTTTTAGCGTATTGTTGGATCATGCGTCTTGATCCAGTCTGCCAGTCTATTTGTTTTCACTTGTGAATTGAGACCATTAACCTTGATGGTTATAACTAATATGTATTGACTTATCCTTGTCATGTTATTTTCCTACTGTTAGCTCCTTTCCTTCCACTCTGTTTATTTGCTTTGTCTGGTGAGTTCCTTCTGTTGGGACTCATGGAGTTGTATTTCTTGTTATCTCTTTCTGGAATGTCATTCAGTACATTTTCAAGGGCTAGTTTGGTGGTCATGAATTTCCTCACGTGCTCTCTGTCATGGAAGTATCTTATTTCCCTATCAGTTTGGAAGATAATTTTGTGGGATACATTAAACTAGGTTGGAGGTTGTTTTCTTTTAGGACTTGAAATGCTTCACTCCATGCTCTCCTCGACTTGAGGGTCTGTGTTGAGAAGTCAGCTGTGATTCTGATGGGCTTTCCTTTATAGGTGATTTGTTAAGTTGAGTTTTCTAACCACATGATAAAATATACTTTATTTTCATAACCACAGGGATGATTTAGATAGGTTTATGGATCATGCATATTCTTCATATATCAATGAATGCTTTTCACATGGTTTATAGCCCTTGTATATGTATGTGGTTTTTTGTGAGAAAATATGACTTTCTGCATTTCCTCTTTTTATTATGTGAACCCCCCAAAATTATGAGCAAATGAGGGTTAGACCAGCCTTATCAGCTGCCTGTTCAAGGACTGACAAATGAATCCAGAGCAAGGATATTATGCCTTGTCTAATGACAGTTTTTCCTCCAAGGGTCAAAAGACACTGTTAGCTAATATGGGTATTGATTGAATATTTTGATCATATACCAATAATATTAATGCTGTCAACAGACATATTTCTGTTTATTTCTTCCAAACTAACAGTTGAAAATGACATTAAACTCCTTCAGGGCAATGGCTGTGTTTTATTTGTTTCATGTCCTCTGACACCAGCAGATGCTAAGCACCAATTAGATGCTCAATAAATATTAGAAAAAAATTAATTACAAGTGGAAGGACTTTTTCTTCCTTCTGTGGCAGTGTATTTACATCAGAAGATAAAGTGTCACATATATTGATTAATAAATACAGATAGAGTATCATTTTATATGGAACTGTTCTTCGGAGTAATAGACCTGAGGGGTTTTTCACTTTAAAGACCAATAAGATTTCACCAAAAGAAAAAAATATATATAGGAGAGACAAATACAGGATAACCCATATTTCGTTTTGCAGGATAAATTATCTTAAAATGTTTTCTGTGATCTACATTTAACCCTTCCCCCAAGAGAAAGGTTATACTCTCAGAATGAAAGTTATCCCTTTGAATAGATTAGCTTTCCCTCGGTTCTCATTTTGCCTTAGACTGCTTAAGACTTTGTCATAAACGAATGTTACCCCACGGGCTCTGTGACTCTGGCCAGCTGCTGACAGTTTCTGGGATGCAGGTTGCTTGTCGGACATCATTATTCTCACGGATGATAATATCGTTGTTGCCTTGGAACTGTAATTTACAAACTAAGGGGAGGTAAGCAAAGAAGACAGGGAAGAGAATAGGACTCAAGCAATGTGTCCACTTGAAGGGAGGTGGGAGGGAAGTGAGGAGATATAAAGGGAGGAAGAAGGGTAAAGAGTCCCACAGAGATGTTGGTCTGAATCAGCCACGCTAGAATTCCACTTTCATTAGGTGCTTACCGCGCACCTGCTCTGTATCTGGCACCTCACAATCATGTCATTCCATCTTTGTTTGAAAACTATGTTCCCCTCGTCCTTCTCCTTTTAGAGGTGAAGAAACTGAGGCCCAGGAAAGTTAGCTAACATGCCACAGTCACAAAGCTGCTGGTCAGTGGCAGAGTTGGGACTGTGATCTTGTTCTCTCTCACTCAAAAGCTGGGCTGCAGCGTACACTCAGGCATCTGCCCCAAGTCCTTGCCAGCTGGCCACACTGCTCCTCCCTAGCAGTCTGGGCTGAGCCAAGGGGCCTGGAAAAGCCACTGAAGAGCAGCGAGTGAGGTGGCCTACTGGGAAGGTGGCACAGGAGGTGGCCAGCATATGGGATGCGCTGAGCTGGGGAATGCCAAAAAGCAAGAGGACTATCTACGAGGTGAGCAAGAGGGGCCCATCTGGTTGAAAGGTTGATGTTTAAAATGACAAGGGCTCACAGGTGCCTGACTCCTGACTTGTAGCCTATGCCTGCTCATTAGTGGACACTCCGTAGCTGCGTGTGAAGCCTGGGGACACTCCGCTCAATACCAAGGTCTACAAAATGCCAGCACCTGAACCACACCCTAGACAAATTAAATCACAGCCTCCGGAATGAAGGCCACCTGGAACAGATACAGGTTTTGAGAGAACTCTTAATGAAAAGCAGAACAAAAGTCACCAACAACAAGAAATGAAAAATACCCAGGTTTAGGATTTCTTAAAATGAGAAATCATACAGATTACCAAAATCCAGGTCCCTTGCTTCTGAGATCCCAAGTATCCTCACAGTGTTTCTTCTGCCTCTCGCCTAGAGCTCCCAGTCATCCCCAGTGCTCAGAGGATGCCCTGCAAGGCAGAGTTTCATTAGTTTCCAGGTAAACCTCCTCTAGTCCTGGTCATGTACATTTTATAAACTCCTAATCTGGTTCTAGTGAGGAGCATTTTGAGGATTGTTGATATCTGTATGGCTTTAATGACCTCCACTAAGTAAAAACTTTTAAGTGATCTACCAACCCTCTCTGTTTTTGACATCTGACATCACACATGCACCTACTCTAGTCATGTTCTCCTGGAACCCAAGCTGCCGTCTTGCCTCGGACAATAATCAAATATGTAAACGCCACTTGTGATGTGTTTGACCTTGAGCTGGCTGCTGTGGGATCTGTGAAGAATCAGTTCCTGCCCCCAGCTGAACACCACATGGACAGAAGTTAGCTGAGAGCAGTTCCTCTGCTTCCTGCACATCCCTGGCTGCTGCTATTTTTAGGCACCCAGCAGGGATTTGGCAAATCCCTATTAAAACAAATTGAATGAGAACTGTCTTCAACCAGAATTTGAACAAGAGTGGGTTTGAAGTGATTTTGAGTAAATGAAAAACTGAAATCTAACATGAAAAATATCATGAAATAATTGTAGTGGCTGAGAAGGGCTAAAATTTATAAACTCACAATATCAAATGTTGGCAAGGTAGTGGCACCACTGTCATGTACACACTTGCTGATGGCAATGCAAAGTGGTATGTCCATGCTGGACAGTATTTGGGGAGATTTTTATGGAGCCGAACACATGACCAAGGACTAAGCAACCCCACACCTAGAAATCTGCCCAAGAAAACTCAAAGTATATTCCTACAAGAGAAGTGTAAATGAAAGCTCATAGCAGTGTTATCTGTAACAGCAAAATAGTGGGAATAAAAAACTGTGGCCTCGCCTCGCCAGGGCCTTGCTGCTGGTACGCAGGACGTCGTGCCTGGATCTCTCTCAGTGACCAAGGCAAGAACAAGTCCTTACTGATTGATCCCTTTATATGGCACTCTGGAAAAAACAGAATCATGGAGACAAAAGTCCGATCACTCATTGCCTGGGCCGGAGGTTGACAAGGGAAAGGCCAGGAGGAAGTTTTACAGACAGTGGAATTGCTCTGTACCTTGACTGTGGTGATGGTTATGGGACATGTATTATAACACCAGAACCATACACTTTAAAAGGGAGAATGTTGCTGAATGTAAATGACACATTAACCAGCCTGGCTTTAAAAAAATTTTAAATCAATAGATAACAAATACTCCACTGGGACAAATGGGGTTTCTCAGAATCAGAGCAGGTGCCAGGCTAAAAAGAACAACAGCCAAAGGTGCTTGCAGACCACCCAGGGGCCCAGCCCCCGCCCTCGTTCTCCCAGACACTGTGTCCGTGGCAGCTCCCAGATGGTCTCCAGTATCAGGTGCTGCAATGTCTGGGCTTCTGCACATCCACGGAGGTTTCCCTGGACCCACTCTCTTAGCAAGTACTGCACTGTGGGTACTTACTCTGGCTGTGTGCTTCTTGTAGTCCTCCTCGACAGCAAGCTTGTCTTCAGGGATAGCAATGAGGTGCCCGTCCGGGCCTCCCCTGGGTCTCCATGGTTATCTCTAACCAAGGGGAGAGTGCAATGTTTCAGGTTGCACCAACCCCTCATTTTAAAACAAAAGCCTGATGAAAGGGCAGGTGTGCCCAGAGCCCTCTGTGACTAGCTGTAATTCTTGGCAGAGAGCGACATGCTTATTCTTCTGAATTAGCACAGAGCACGAGGCATTTACCACGGTGCTAATTGCTATTGGATGAAAACAAGCAGTCCCAGTATGTGGGCATGAGGCACGACAAAACAGATGCCAAAGCCATTCAGAGCCGTACATACCCTACGCCAGGCGCTGTGCTGGTGGGTGAGAACAAGTCTGTCTGAATGTCAGTCTCCCATAGTAGGATCTGGGCAGTGATTCTAGCTGTGTAACTGAGCAACCACACACCTCCTGCAGTACACTGGTGCTTGCATTCCCTACTGTTCTCTGTACCTATGTAGAGTTGGGCAGGGAAATACCATGCAGCCTCTTAAAGTTGTGGCCCCAGAATTCTGCCGTGCAGAGTATCCCCTCATCCCTAGGGGAGCGAATATGGTCCAGCAAAGCCATCCATAGGCCAAGCTTAGCTCAGACCACCACACTTTCTAAGAAACACAAATTCAGGGCCAGATGCAGTGATGCTAGTAATCCAAGCACCCAGGAAGCTGAGACAAGTTCAAAGCCAGCCTGGACTACATAACAAGCTCTGCCTCAAACAACCAGGACAGGAAGGAAGGAAGGAAGGAAGGAAGGAAGAGAAGAAAGTGTAGGGAGAGAGAGGAGGGAGGGAAGGAGGGAGGAAGGAGACAGGAAGGGAGGGAGGGAGGGAGAAAGCATAACTGTAGGGAAAAGAATAAGATTTTGTTCATTCATTGTGGTGGAGAAAAGATTTATCAACTTCCTATTTTGTGTTTCTTCTTCCAAACCATCAGTACAGACATGTGGAAGCAGAAATATGTAGTAAATGAGTCTTCTGAAACCCCACAAGTATAATAATGGGGGCCATTGTAGTGCTGCTATTTAATAGTAACAACAGTAACAGTGATAGTAACTGTTTTTACAACAGATCTGCTCAGTGGGGGTGATGAGGGGCTTCAGAAAATGTAAAAAGTAAATACCCTTCCTTGGGGTTTTTGATTCTCCTTTCATTAAAAATGAAACTATGAAAATAAAATGAGGGAAAAGTTTACCTAATGAACATTTGCTTATTACTGTACAGATGAATGGGAACAGCAATGCCAAGTCTTCTGAACCTGCTCGGGAATCTGAGTTTGCTCTTAGCAGCCCAGGCTCACCGCCATTCAAGGCCATTTCCGGCTGGACCAGGCCTGCCGATGGGGGCTTTGGCAGGCGAGAGGGGTCAGGATGGAAAGTTTTCATGGCAGGAAGTCAGGGCTCAAAAGGAAACAGCCTCCTGCAGCAATGAGTCCATCACCCGATGTTATCTGGATGTGTCCCCTTTGTCTAAACTTTCCCCATGGTTCAGTGAATGTTCCTCTTTAAGGCCGGGATACCAAATGAACACAGATCTGAGCCTGCTTAATCAGCGCCAGAGACTTCTTCTGCCCAGATCTTCTTCTCCCAAACTTAGACTTATTCTCCCCACCAACACCCAGCTGCCCACTCACAGTTGCAGTGGTCATGTAAGAGCAATGTTGACGCCCCCCAGGACCCTGTGTCCCAGACTGATGGTGGAGTCACAAAGGGAGCAACTATTTTCACAAGAACCAGAGTAAGATGGTAATTAAATGAAGAATTTCCTTGATGTCATAGAAAGATGGGTCAGAACCTGCTATGCTTTCTTCTTCCTGTCTCCTGATTCTCAGCAAAGTTCTGCCAGAGATGTTTTTCCCATCTTCAATGACATCAAAGTGCTGAGGCTCTCACAGAAATATAACCCACTCACAGATCATGTTTTTGCTTTTTCACTTCTACATACTTGACAAGGATATCCTGAAAGAAGTTAGTATGCTGGAGGTTGGAATTCACTGGGGTCAGGATGCCTGGGTTCAACTCTCCTTTGTGTCACTCAAAACCCAAGTAATGATGGCCCAGCGCCTTAAGTGTTTGATGTCTGCTTTGCATCCATAAAATGAGGACATGCTAATGAATTGTTATTCTTTCACAAAAGCACTGTGAGGATTCTTGGTTACCACACTTTTCGTGGTACTTGACAATGTAGTTGTTGATGTATTTCTTGATTCTAAAAGGGGAAGTGTGGATTTTTCCTCGTTATGTAAGTTTGCCTCAAAATCTATAATGTATAGTTGCACTCTAAAATCTATACTGGTCATACACCTCCAAGAAATGATGCAGTTTGTTGTGCTGTCTTACTTTTGTCCATTGCTGAGACAAAATACTCAACACTCAGAGTTAAATGGGGAAATTCTTTGTAGCTTACACTTCATAGAGGTTTCAGTCCATAATCAGCTGGCCCCAAGGCAGCGTGGCATGGAAGACAGGCATCATAGAGGAGAAACAGTTCATGGTGGGCAGGAGGAAGCAAAGCAGCAAAAAGGGGCATCTGTCTGCCCCTTTGTTGTGTCCAGGTACTGGTATTAGGGCAGTGCCAAACCTATCAGTGCACTAATTCATTAACTACCCAACCTTCATCTGAGCAGCCCTAATCCTAGCGTTGCACTAGGAATCAATCACATGCTCTAGATCCAATCAGCTCTGCAAAAGCCCCATTTATGACTGCATGAGGCTTGCAGGGAACATCTAGACATAAGCCATAGCATGATAGGTTTTTTAAAACGTTGGAACTCAGAAAATATTTCAGCCCAAACAGCCTACTTTGTGCAGGCTGGGAGCATTGTCTATGTCTCTGGGGCCTAAAGGTCATATTTGCATCCAGAATCAATGTCCTACCCCGTTTTGCTAAGGCGGAGAGCAGCTAGAACTTTTCCTTGAAACTCTTCAATCCCTTTGCTGTAAAGAGTAAGTGGTTTGTTTTCAAAGTTAACTTCTCAATTCCCTCATTGCTTCTACTCTCTATTAGCCATAGAGAAAGACATTAGGTTTGGGAAATTCCAGCAGGAAGATGGAAGGGCTCTTGTGACCCCGCACCCAGCAGCTGTTCATAGCTCCCTTATTGTCTGTGGGAACTCGCTTCCCCCCCCCCAGAATACTTTGCACTTTGGTCAGCAAACCTGAATGGCCTTGTCAATAGAACCTAAACAGCCTTCCTCCTCCATCCCGTCACAGGGCTGCAAATGGCTGCCACCATTTCTATAAAAATGCTTGGAAACTTCGAGTAAGTAGATGATCACCGCTGGGGACAGAACAGACATCAGGGAAATTCCAGAGGGGCTGCCAAGGTCACAGCCTGGAGTTTCCAGGTGGTGACATAGACTTCCTCATGCCCCTCCTAAAGCACCTCTCAAAAGTGTCAAATACCCACTGGCCTGTGGAGGTGTCCAGAGCTGCTTTCCTCCAAACCATGTGATCAGAGCCCCTTACCTTATTTCAAGAGTCCTGTGAGGAAATTTGACATTCATTTTGAAGTTCAAGAATGATGAATTCTGAAAACTGAGTCCAAAGTCAAATTAGGTGGTGAGGGAGGTAGTCATGGGAGAAAGGAAACAGCCAAAGAACTAATCCAAGCTCATTTAGGCCTATCATTAGCCTTCATGCCCACTGCCTGGCCCCAGGATTTCTGGAATCCCCAGCCAACCCCACTCTTGTCTCCAAGGCCAGGTTGTTCCTTTGCCCACATACCTTGGTCTCCAATATCCTAAGACTCTGAGAGTTTTGCCAGGAGGCTGCCATTTCTAAAATCACCTATGTGAAGGTATTTAGGAGTAAAGTATAAAAGAGAAAATAAACAAATCTTAATCTTGGAGGCAAGAAGAATGAGTAGAGTATGCAAGCGTGAAATTTAATGGGAACCAAGAAACCATTTCTTTCTGGAAGTGGATATGGGTACCGCGGGGGACAGGCAGGGAGCCACTAATGAAAGCCGAGTAAAAGGTGAAACAGAGGAGAGGAGGAGGATAGGAATGAAACCTTGAGACCCTGTGACTCAGGAAGCTCAATCCCCAATATCATTTTATAGGAGATTTATATTAGTCAGTGTTTTGTTGATGCAACCAACGACTTGACACCTACAGCTTAAAGCTTGACATGATTTACTTGGCACATAGTTTCCAGGGACTCGGTTTGTGGCCAGCTAGCACCGGAGCAGGAACGTTGTGGCAGAAGAATGCTGCTCACCTCGTGGTGTCTGGGAAAAGGAGCAGAGACAGCTCCCAAGAGGAAGGAACCAGGCGCCACATACAGGATAGTACACAAGGTCAGGCCTTATGACACACCCAGACACACCCAGAAGTGGTCTTCACCAATCCCTCAGGCAGTGCTCAAGCTAATCAAGCTGAAGGTTCAGCTTAATTGTCACAATATTCTTCCTGTGCTGTCCAGCACCTTCCAGTCAGTGCCAGGGAAGCACATCCCCTTTGGATCCTACGGAAATAATTTAACAATAACTAAACACAACAATATTTGTGTGGCCCATGACAGGAGTCTGGAGACCGGGAAGTGACAGGTGGGATAGGAGTGCTTCTCTAACCAAGTCCCTGCACCGATCTCTCTTGCAGCTCCTTTTGCCTCTGAAAACCCTGATCTTGGACTCTGGAGGGCATGGATCTTTGTTTTCTTCTCTTCCCCTCTCTCCTCTCTCCGCCCTCTGTCCCCTTCCCTCCCCTCCCCTGTCTTTTCTTCCTCCTCCTCCTCTTCCTCTTCCTCTTCTTCCTCTCTGCCCCTCTCTCTCTCTCTCTCCATCTCTCTCTCTCCTTCCATCCATCAATCCCTCCCTCCTTCCCTCTCTGCCTTTGTAGAGTCGTTGGGGGGGGGTCCTCAGAGCACAGCAACTAAGAGTAGGCCGTATGTAGATGGCAGAGACAGTCAGTTGAAGTGCAGAACTGGTCAGTCACCTAAAACTTCTTGGAGATAAATTACAAATGTGAGCTCATGGAAGAGAAGCCAACATTGGATTTGTCATGGCGTTTTGTTATCCAAAATTTGGGTGACCGCTTTGTCTCCTCAGGCTCGATTCCGATCTCTTTCGTCATCTCAGAAATAAAGTACGTGGGTTAAATAATCTCTGAAGACCTACTTAGCCTAAAAATTAATGAATTTATACCTTATATTTGTTCGATGATTGCCACAGTCAGCACAATTCTAAATACTTTCCTTAAAAGCATTACAATTTATACATGAAATATTAAATAACAAAATGCACCAAATATGGCCGGCCTACATTAAGACCATTCCTATTCTTTCTATTTATTTTAAGGTTCTTTTCCTGACACTCAAGTGTTGAAATACAGTTCCTGTCCTATCTTGCTTTTCTCCTAACTTACCCATCCCACCACCCATCCACATTCTCATTCAAAAATATTTATTACATTAATACAAAAGCACAAATGTAGCATTTTGAACAGTCCCAGTAGCCTGACACTGTATATTTTCAGATGACATATCACTCATGACCCCTAGTTCAAATTCATTTTTCTCTGGCTTGAAGTCAGGTCACTGATTTATTATGCTAATATTATAGGTGGAGATGATCACTCAGAAAACTCACAAGACTGTGCTTAATTACACAAAGGAAAGGTGATTGCTGCGGCTTGGGTGTGGTTCATCCCCTAAAGGATCATGTGTTGGGGCCTGTCCCCCAGGGCAGTGGCAAAGTGCGAGGTGCTATGGAGCCATTAAGAGACCGAGCCTAGTGGGAGGCCCCTGGGGCATCATGGTCACGGCCCCGGAAGGAATTAAGGTTCTTGTGGGACCTACTTTTCACTAGTTTTGAAACTTTTCTATGATTTTGAAATTATTTTTAAGTCCAAAGAAAATATAGGTACCTTTGAAACTTTGATAGATTGCCTGCTATAGCACCTGTGTGTACACGTTGCCTCTCCCACTCCCAGTAACACACGAAAGTGGCCCTTCATGCTCACAAAACACACTCACACTTTATACCACAAGACTTTATTACTCTTCCAAGAAATAGAAAAAAGTGGATTTTCTCCATTTTATATAAACGAAGCTTCAATAAATGGAGACAGTAGGAGTACTGGTTAAGAACACAGTCTTTTGAAACAGTAATTATATGCTGTTTCACCCCAGTCAGACTGGCAAACATTATAAAGTTTGAAAATACTTAGTGTTGGCAAGGATGTGAAGAAATGAACAACCTTAGAGTGTGTTGGAGGGAGTGTAATTTAGTACAGTCATTCTGGAGGGCAATTTGGCAATATCTAATAAAAGTTGAGGATGTGCCCGGGAATCCCACATGTAGCTCTGCTTCCTAGAGAAACGCTGACGCATGTGAGCAGAGCCCCACATAGTGCCACCTTCCTGGCCGTGCAACTTGTCCTGAAAAATGGGAGGCAACCTACGTGTCCAGCCAAAGGGGAATGGTTTAATACATTGTGGTCAATTTGTTAAGTACAGCAATTGACGTAAAAGAACTAAGACTGTGGTTCCAACATTGAAAAAACTCAAAAAATTGATATTGAGTAAAGAAAGCAAATTACAGAAGAATATGTGCTCATGGCTCAGAGTTGGGCCTGGATATTGCATCTAAGTTTCTAGGAGGTAGAGGCCAGGGATGCTGCTAAGTATCCTACAAGGCACAAGACAGCCCCTCTAACACACACACACACACACACACCAATTATTTGGCTCAAAATCTCAATAGCCAACCTATAGCCTAAGATCACAAAAACCTGACCCAGGTCCCCGACTCCTAAAGAAGTGCTCATGCCCTTACAGCATATAAGATTATTAGACTTTGGCCTTTCTACAAAGCAACTTGATAACTATGGTAGCATTGAACTTTCTTCCCACCCCTCATCTTCATTCTGGGTAAAACTTAACATCTTACTGAGTAGGACAACTACCAGGCATGTAGAGTTTTCATAAATCTTTCTTTCATAAATGAACGAGTCATCCATCAATCAATGAGTGCAAACTCTTAGATCATGAAGATCTAGTCTTTATTCCTGGCATGACTTCCCTGACTTTTCACTTCTCTGACATGAAGGCCTGTTTGGTTTTCACTGTCTTGTCCAAAGAGAGGAACAAAACACCAAATGAGTGGAAAGTTTCCAGAGACTTGTAGCTCATGTCAGGGCAGCCCTCTAATTCCAAGTCAACCCTATTTGTTAATCTTCCAGGAGTCTTTATAAAGGTACATCTGGAAACGATGAAGACACAAATACCTTTGGGTGAAACTGATAATGGTTGCACAATGTAAATCAGTTATTGATCTAAAAATAACAACACTTTCGATCTGATTTGATCCTAGCCACAGCTTGCGGCAAGCACTCCCTATTCTTTTAGTGGAGAGTCAGGAATATACACACTTTCTCTTTTGCTTTATTCTAGGCACTGATTTGGTGAAGCCAGCATCGCACATTCAGAGGACAACGTTGACTCCCTGCAATCGTCTTCTTCCCCACAGATCTGAGGAAGGTAGGAAGCGCCTTCTGAACTCACTTTTTCTGATGTTTGTTGTGGCAACACAGGTTCAGTTGTTTCAAGGGATATAAAAATGACAATTACTGCAATTATAATTTGATTGTCATTTTTATACAATTAGACTATGATCCATACAGGTTCTAGTTTGTACTTACATGTATATGTGTCCAACAGGACCAAGGAGAGGATGGTCACCAAATAAAATGGCATAAGCAGTGCAGAAGGCATGGTGACCCCTTGTGGTTTCTAGTTTCAACTTTATGCTTGTAACTGACCAAGTGACTCTAAGAGTTACTTGACCTCTCAGTTTCTTCATCTGCAAAATGAGAACTCTGGACTGGATTATTTTGAAGGTATTTTCCTGAACTTCTAAAATTGGTCACCCTTGTGAAAGTTAAAATGCATTGATTTAAAGCAGTGATTTCTGAACTATAATGGGCTTTGGGGACCGTGCTTGCCCCACTTGCTCAGTGGGATGATGGGCTGAGAGTCCATCAGACTTCTCAAAGGATGGTCCATTTTCATCACTGCAATGCTTACTAAAAATATAATTCCCCAATCCTCATTCCAGATCAACTGAGTTGAAATCCCAGGGCTAGAAAGCATAAATTAGCCTTTTTAATGCACTTCTGCAGGTGTCTGGGATTCACAGTCATGTTTAAAAACTACCTTCTTAACCCTAGCCAGCACCATTCTGCTCTCCTGAGCAATCAGTGCTTTCAGATATGAAGAGCTAGATCTGTACCAATCAGGAACTATCTGGACGAGCCTTGTGTTTGAGGAAGAATTAGCAAGATCAGCATCTGATAGATGTCTTACCTTCTGATTTGTGTCTCTTCTCATCCCTTTCAGCATAATCTTCCACTCAACACTTTATTTGCCAGACCTGAGTGTCTAATGTAGGCTTCTTGCCCATCATTGAATGAGAGTGAAATGCTTTTGGAAACAATAGAAGGGTGGTATCTCTTAGATGTCATTTCCAGATGTGAATCATGTCAGTCCATGTTACTCCCTGCAATGTCACAGTCACCACCTTCTAATCTACAGTCTGTTCTGCTGTCTTTGGCCTGGAGGGTTTGGCCTTCCTCCCAAGGGGGTCATCACTCTGAACTGCCTAAGAGGATGTGGGGTCAGGTAAATCATGTTTATGTAGACAGCCAAGATGGCAGATTCCTAGAGAAAAGGAACTGTGTGCAGAGATCCCAAATCATGCAGCCCCAAACCATGGCCAGAGCTCTGGACTGAGAATCAGAAAACCACTCAGACTGTACTATTATATATTATGTTGCCAATTCAGGATTATGTGGCATTTCAGGCTTTCTAGGTTATGTGCCCTGAACTCTTAAAAAATCACAGGGACCCCTAATGAGACTTATGTCTTAGAGGAAAACTAAATCCTGGCTTTGAAATACAAACAGTGATTCCCAGTACCGCCTACAGAGCCCCCTGCCAGGATCAGTCTAATTGCTCTGTGGAGTGACTGTTACTCTTCTCCAGAGCTTCAGCAGATACGATTTTCTGGCATCAAATAAAGGGAAATGGAGCCTTAAGAATATAGTATCACTATTGTCTGCTGTGGGTTGGATATAAAACTCTTCTCCCAAATCACAGGCAAGGCATTATGTGTGATCTGTCAAGTAAAATACTAACAAGTGCCCCTGCATGAAAGAGCCACTCACCCTTAAAGAACATTCCAGACAACACCCACTGCTGGCTAGAGACTGATGTGGGCTTTATTTGATTTGGGGTTGATTTATTTGTTTGTCTTGCTTCTAGAACAGCATAACTTGGATTTAATGTCTCGAATACTGAATCCAATACTTCTAGGTTCACTGACTTGTTATTATTTAGCATTTATGAAGTATATGTCAATGCACTTGGCACTTTACAATGACTCATAAAAAGGCACGATCCTGGCCGTTGAACATAAGGTTGCTATCAGTTGAATTACTGCCAGTGTGGAAATGATCACAGGACAGATCAAGATATCTTTTTTCACCCAAAAGCAACTCTGCATCCCAGCTCCTTATTGCATTTGACCCCAAACAGAGATGTGGTAGTTGCTGCTACCATTCTGATATCAATATTTCAAAGTTATACTTTTGGTGCATATTTCCTGGTGCTTTCAAAAAGCTGAGCAAGCACGGATGGGTGGAGGATGAATGGATGGATAACTCTCTCCTCAGTGGATATCTCTCATTTTCTATTTGTCCCTGCACTCAAAGCTTTATTTATGCACCTTACAAACCATGTGATTATAGAGCTGGCTGACTTAGAAAGGAATTGATACTTAAGTGGCTTTTTGCAATGAATGTGAGATCAATATATCTATGAGATGGACAGAAACATAATGAGAAACCACACATACCAGCAATATTAGATCAACTTCAGTTTCTTAATTTGAACATTGTCCTAGAATTATGTATGATGTTACCACTGGAGGAATCTGGGTGAAGGGCCTAGAAGACAGAGTCCTTGTACTATATTTTTATTCTTATTAATCTGTAATTATTTCAAAAAAGAATCACATGAATGTTGGCTTCATATATTCATCGTCACATCTCACTGCCTACACCTTCCAGTCTCCAGGCCCTCTATTGATAATAGCAATGCCAAGCATATCAGTTCAGGACTCCCAACAGAGCAAAAGCCAAAACAGAGTTAGATGTGTAAGGGGATAATGGGGGGAAAACACTAGCAAATTAAAAAGCAAGAGGGAACAGGGGCATCTTAAAAGTGCCATGCAATTCCAGCCCCAATAAAAGGAGCCCAGGAAGGAAGGATTAGAGAAGGAAGAGCCTCAGATTATACACAGGGAGAGAAATTCCAGCCAAAGCCAATAAGGAGTCCCTGAGCAAATGTCCCACAGTGGAGGAGTTCCATGGTGGAGTAGAGGATCAGTAGTTCAGTCGTCAACTGGAGCATCTTGGCCTGAAACAGATACTGAATGAATCCAAAGGTGCAAAGACAACTGGGAGATGTCAGGCAGCTTTGCTTCCAGAGTAGGTTATCTTAAGGGAGGTCTCAACAGGACAGCTTTCAGTCCACCATGCCAGGCAGGTTTTCAGTCCTTTCACATCCTAACCAGTCCTTTAATGACTTGTTGGCCTCGTATCAACAGCTCTCAAACCAGAGTGACTTCCATCTTCTGCTTCCTCTACATGTCCACTTCCTGTCTACCCAGAGCAGCATAAAGGAAGTCACTGACCCAAGCCAGGTGGTCAATCATATGTATGTATTGTCCAACTTCAGATGGCCCTCACTACTCCTCCACACATTTCACTTTGTCTGCTCTTGATTCTGTCATATTTCTCCCTGTGTTTGTTGCATCCTGCTCTCTCATCAAGTTCCCACACTCTGACAGTTTTCTGGAGTGGGCCTGGTCTCACGAGTCCCTACATACCCCTCTTCTGTCCTGTGCACCTGCAGCTGTCCACATCCTCTCCCTCCTTCTTTAAATGTTGGAGAACAGTCACGCACCCTCCCCACCCCTCGTGCTGGTCTCCAGGCTGCCTCCTGCCAGCCCGCCCTGGTTACCTTGGTTATTCCTTTCCTATGCATGCTCTTTCTTCCTCTGCTCTACTGGATTCTTCCTCCTGTTTCTAAGTATTGGCTCCTTTATTGAAAGCTAAATGTTCTCTGCGTCCTTCTACCCTTTTGATCTATCCTTATGTATCTCTCTTTGCTCTTTATCACACCATTTGACACATGGTTTTACATTTACTGCTTGCGCCCCTTCCTCACCCAACATTTGCCCCGCCTCTCTTTCCCCGGTGCTGCAGAATCCCTTTCTCCATGGCCCCTGTTGCTGAACTCCCCTCATCCCCTTGGACCTCTCATCTCATCTTCCACCTCCCTCTTTCTCCAAATACTGTTCTCCCCGGGCCCCTAGGCCATGCTGCTCTTGGTTCTCCGCCCGTCTTTCCCCTCTTATCTTTTCTCACTTCTTAGCACTGTGTCTAAATGTATGTATCTGTCCAGGTTCTCTTTTCCCACTCTTGATTTGGCCACATGTTCCCTCCCTTCCCATTCGCATCCATCTTCCTGGTGCTCTGCAAGGCCTCTTAATCTCAACTCTGACTTCCCTTTTAAGTTCCTAGACAATGTCCCAGTGCATTTTGCCAGCGAGTCCTACTTTGGACCTGTACCCCTCCAGGTTCTCTTTTCCACCCAGCTTTCCTGCTTATCTTAATGAGACCCCCTCATCCTGTCATTCAGGTTGGCATCTTGCAGTCAGAGTGACCACTGCAGCCACTGTCCCAGTCATCCTTCTCTCCAGCATCTCTCCCAACCTCTGTTCCCAGGACCACTACCCCAACTGCAACCCTTATTACCTGCCCTATGGGTTCCATAGACACCTCTCCATTAGCCTCCTTCCAGGCCATCATACTCACTGATGGCAGTTTTAATTTCCTAAAAGCATGGCTTTCAGTATATCCATTCTGTGCTGAAAACTTTTGATGGATCTACATTGTATACTCAACCCCTTCCTGCTCAGCTAAAAATAATCTCCAAGCTAAACTGATGTACTTTTTCTAAATGTTTTCGCTTTAGCACTTATTATTGACTGGCTCATTTTCCTAGCTCCATCCCCACCCATCAATGACCCCTAAAGAAATAAAGAGATGTGTGTGTTTCACTCTTATGCCTAACATACTCCTTTCTGTTTTCACTTGGAGCAATCATCTCCTGAGAAGGATGCTGTGTCAGTCAGGGTTTTTCTAGAGAAACAGACACAGCACAAGGTATACAAATATATAAGAAATTACAACAGTCAGCTGCAGAGTTGGCTGAGGAAGCGTGCAGAGTGTTGGCACACTGGAGACCAAAGATTCAGTCCAAGGTCTGGAGTTCACTGCAGGGCCCCATGCCAAGTCTGAACCAGGAGGCCGATGGGTCTGCGACGGAAGGCTGATGGGTCTGTCCCGGAAGGCTCAAGGATCCAAGGCAGAAGCCAGAGTCCGCACCGGAAGCCAGGAGATGACGCCCGGGCTGAAGGTGAAGACTGGAGCTCCTCCAAAGAGTGGAGCCCTCTGTCCTTCCTCGTTTCCCTACAGCGTCTGGGCGGTGGTCGCCCTAGGGCGGCCCCTCTACACCCTAGCGTGCAGAATTGCCGAGCCAATTTAGTGAAGCTTCTCAATTTCTCAAGTTGACACTATCAATCAACCACTACAGATGCAAAAGTACAACATCTTGTTGGGTTTTACTCTTAAACACAGGTCATGGCATAATGACTAAGAGTGAGGGTCTGAGATTACGCTGCCTGGATTCAAATGTCATAGGCCTTAATTTACTGCTTTAAACCTTAATTTGTTCATCTATAAAGTAGACTAACCACATATATGCCGCTACGTTGATTAAATAAGGTAATAGGCCTAACAGGTGTGATGCCAGGCATGGTGTCTGAGTGCTTTGTGCTAGGTGTGGTTATCATCACCACCATCATCACTTTGTCACACTAGCATGACATTATCCATATCTTCACTATCTACTCTTTGGCAGGAGAGACTAACTTGGGAATTCTATACAACTGGTGAGTTAATAATGTCCACTAAGACTTCAGGCCCATAATTTTTGATACTTTAGATGACTTATGATAGGTCCCAGAGGATTCTGAAACCAAGAGTCTAAAAGGATATTTTAAAAAGTTTTGACTATCTACAATTAAACATAGCACTTTCTACTACAGGATAAAAGGAAGCTAAAATGAAAAAGGAAAGACAGTCCTGTTGACCCAGAAATCCTTGCCCCCCCCATATGATAATATATGTGACTCAGATTATAAATGAGGTCAAAGATCTGTCAAAGACAGTGAAAGGCAAAATGTAGGAAGAAAGAAGAGGTGAAAAGTAGGGATGGAGGAGGAAACAACATTTGGAATTAAAAATCGGTTCTATCACAGACATTAAAATAAAAGCTGAAACTGGACATCTAGATGACTGTACAACATTTTTAATTTAATTAATATCAAATTAATACATGTAAATAAAGTGAAATTCTTATGTTATATAAATTTTATGATAAAAATAAATACATGTACCTAACACATGACAGCTAGAAATAAAAATTTGCACTATTTTATTTCAGAAATATTTTATGATGTAATGTTTATTGAGCAACTACCGTCTACAAGCATTGTGCATGCACATTACACATGATACGCAGCTATGTGGATCTTCTTGTGCATCAGTACTCAGTCACCACTGCTGGTGAAAGAATGATACTGCATGTGAAAGGCAACGTGGTTGTTAGTGCACTCATCTCACAGGCCTATGGATAAAGTATACCTATCTTATTGAAAGAAAATGAGAATAAAGACCTGTCTTCAGAACTGTTCAACAAGCAACTTCTGATTTAAATACAGACAGCACTGAACTATGAGACAGTTCACATCAGCAGTATATGAAATTCCAATATTCTGTTCCATCCATGCCAACACTTGCTATTGTCAAACTGCAATATTTGCCAAGTTGTTGCATGTGGAAGTGATTTCTCATTATGCCTTGAATTTGAGCACTGATTGGCCATTTAGATTCTTTTTAATGACATGCCTGTTCAAATATTTTGCCCATTTTTCTGATAAATCATCTTTCTTTTTTATTCATATATTAGTACCATTTTTAAAAAGGCCACAGTAAAAAAAAAAAAAAAGGCCACAGTAGAATTTTACTTAAACCTAAAGAAATCTTAGCATAACTGGGCAACATCTCCATACAGAAAGCAAGAACAAAGTACAAAGACAATTCTTTACATAGCCTCCATTTCCAAACGGCTTCAAAGAAAATAAGTTAAACACTTTTTCTCCAAACAAGGCAATAACTGTAGAGACAAATTCATGTAGGAGAAATGTCTGCATTCCTCATACATTCACTGAGAATGTGACTGCAAGCACGAGGGCATCTTTAAATGGCAATAATGTACCTGAAATAGATCACTCAGTGAAAGGAGACTCATTATGGAAGCCAACACGGCCATCGACACTTGTTAGCTTGCCTCTGAAGAGCAAACTACTGAGCAACAAGTGCTTAAAGTGAATGAAATTGTATCCAATTCTCAATGTGATGAAAACGCTTTGGGCTCTGGGCCAGAGAATAGATTTGGACCATAGATCGGACTTTTTTCCAGAGCCTTAAATTTAAATGACTAGAATTATTTTTAAAGTACCATCCTACTTGGTATTTTGGGGAAAAAAACATGATTTTTAATTTTTACAAAGCTTTATACTACATGAAAATAATGTACCATCTTTGACCTTACTCATGTGATCCAGAAATCTCTTACAGCCTCCACTGATCCAAACACACATATGCACACACTCCACATCCAGGCACATATGCGCAGAGACATACTGTATATGCAGTATACATGCATGCATATGCAAACACACATGCATGTGTACAGAGATACATTACATTCACTACATACATACATACACAACACATGCACACACATAAAATATCTACAACATATACACAAATTTACATAACATTTGTATATGTGCATGACAAATATACTTATTATACATATATGCACACATGTACACATGCACATAGACATTACAAACACATGGATACACACACAACTGACACTTTGTGCCTAAAAAACCCAAGGCAAATATTCATATCTATGAAGGACTATAAAGGTATATATCTTCACCTCTAAAGACACTGAGTACTATACTATGAAACTTCTAAACCTCTAGTTTCTCAACCAAAGTACCTAAACCCTATGATGAATATGACCGTTATGTACAGCAAACGTAAACTAACAAAAGAGTGTCTAGAAAATAAAAGAACAGAGGAGCCATTTTAGAATTATTAGTATGTGTAAAATTTAATTATCTAGCAATTGAAGTCAGTTACCATTTTAAAGGTTAAAAAGTAGACTTCAAATTATTGTTTATTTTAAGAATATCACACGTCTAAAAATAGACTTACATCAAGATAAGAGCATTTGGAAGGAAAATATGTTAGGGCTGTCTCATTTGTTTTAAATAAACAGATGACATGAGCAATAAGAGTCACTGTGAGATCTATTTAGCTAGGAAAGAGCCCCTTCCACAGAGGGAGAATCAAGTTGCTTCTAAAAGCCCAGCCCAGCCAAAGCCTTAGGGCTGAGTGAATGTCAGTGACCTGATGGCTGCTTAGGGGTGCAGTCAGGCTGGATTCTGCATTTCCAATCCATTTATCCATAAGCTCTGCACCCACAGCTCCAAATCTGGATGCGGAGGTCGCACCTGTGAATACAGACTTCACAGATCTGTGACCTAGGAGTCCGTCATTTGGCCAGGCTCCATTGTTCCAAGCTCCTGGTCACAAGGAAGAAGCCAGCACCACCACTCGTCAGTCACCACTCGTCAGTCACCACCGGGAGTGTCTGGTGTTCAGGGAACTTTCTTTCTGGGGCCTCTTTTAATTGCTGTGTCATTCTTCTGGCATCAGCCTGTGTACCCAACCATCTCTCAGGATATTTATCCTGATATTCCATCATTTGCCAGCAGTACTCAAAAATACTTCCAGCAGATCTTCCCCATGGCATAGGAAATCCTTCAAGATGCTGCTATTACATTTTCAGGCTCTGTTGTTACGACAGTGTTGTTGTGGGCAATGTTTCCCAGAATTCTTTGCGTTCCTTCTGCACTTGTCCACCATTTCTCAATTCAGACATTCTCATGGAGCCTCTTAGAAGTGGCAGCTGAGTAAAAGGGAGTCTCCAGAGACCTAGAAGAATTGTAGATCCCAGAGCACCTTCTATTGTAGCGATGCTACAATTGGCAAACTCAATGTGACCTCCATGAGTATTGCACACAAACAAATTCTACTTTCACAACTCCTTCTTTCCAGGAAAGGTAGCCTCATGTGGAGCAATTACTTTGCAACAGCTTCCAGCATTAGCAAACCATTCAAAGCTGGTAATTAAAAGGTACCTAGATCCAACTGGGAAATAATGTTTGAGGCATTCTCTGCAGTCTGTGAGCTTTAGTGATGTCACATCAGTTGACCACTTTGCTGGTTTGTTGAAGGGTTTTCATCCTCATCATGGTCTCCAAATAAGTGAGGTAACTGCTGAGCATAAATCCAAATGAAGACACTAAGCAAACTGTACAAAAAACTATGTTATGTTGGTTGCTTTTGTGTATTTCTTAAGATATTTTTCTGTGCCTACAGGATAGTGACACAAATGAAGCAAAACCGTGATGAAAGATATTCACAATTTAGCATTTAATGTTCTATGGGAATGTCCATTCCATCCGCCAAAGAGAATGTTACAGACATATTCAATGTAAATTGTAAATGTAAGAGTTTAGTGGGTGTAGATAAATACCATTAGCTTTTCTGGATCATCAGTTCCATTGGGTAGGAGTTGAATGAAAACAACAGTGGGAAGAAGACAGCCCCTGAGAAACAGGATCTGACCACTACCTCTTGAACTCTCTAGTACGCACTGAGAAATAGGATCAATTGCTCAAGCATGAGCTATTTGTAACCAAGACTTATCTCTGTATGATAAGAAAGACGAAGGTCCACCAATCACACCAGGGCTGATCGCCGCTTCTAAATCTTGATCCCTGCTTGCATAACCTAACCTAGCTGAGCAGAGTTGGGCCCGTCCCGAACCTGGGCTCACTCCAGTTTTGGTGCTTCCCCAACCTTAGAAGCACTCAGCTCTCTTAGCTGCATTTCACAGCCACAGAGCTCTGCCCTTTGACCCGAGCCCCAGACTCTGACCCCTGCCTCAGCCTCAGGACTTGCTATGCACATCGTTACTTGACTTGCTAGTGCCACTGTCCTTACAGGTACAACCTCTTGCCTGAAGGCCACAAGATCCGTCATCCCATGGCACCACCCACTTCTTACAAGGCCTCCCCCAGGACTGTCTTTCTCACCCACCTCCCCAAACTCCAAACTGATAACAACACCACTGGCATCTCGGAACAGCCCACTTTAAGCCTGTACTGCACCCAGTAGAAGCTTGGTGAAATTTCACCAGCCTCATCTGAGTTTGCGCAGCACGGCTCTCTTGTCCCTTTATTGCATGACTGCTTATAAGCTGGGGGAAGGATGGTATATATCCAGCAGCATTTTCCTTTGGGTTTTTCCAAGACAACATCTTATAAATAGCTACAGAGAACTGCAGAAATAACTGATCCTTTCAACAAAAAAAAAAATATTTCTGGCAGCTACATAGTACACACCTGTAGTCCCAACACTCTAGGGAGCTGAGGCAGAAGGATTGCAAGTTTGAGTCCAGCCCAGCAACTCAGCATTTTAGTAAGATCCTGTCTTAAATTTTTTTAAAAAAGCCTAAGGATATAGGTAATTACAAAGGTCTTGGGTAGAATACCTATCACCGCACCAAAAAAAGCATTTTTCTGTGGTTTCTGTGAGCCTTTGCATTTGTCTAATATTAATATGTTATGAATATTATCTGTGCATAGTTATTTATATGAATAGGCAAGAAATAAAAAGAAAGTGTACTCAGTGGATCCTCCTCTTAAAAGTTCTGCTTGGCCAATGCTAGTAGCACCGAGTTTTCCTGCCAATGATGATGGTGACCCACTGGGCAGAGGTTACCTGGCTTTTGGGGTGGGTACATAAGTAATGTGCAGTTAATAGTTGTGGACAGAGGATTTGAAAGGGAATTCTAAGAGCACAGGACTTTACTTAAGTTGTCAACCGCCTACAGGGAGCTGGGCTCTCCTTTTGATCCTTCTCTGACTTACATGATGCCACACTGGCTGGATCCTGTGCAGCCTATTTTCTCCTCTACACGAGGAGGAAGTTGATGCAGATCTTCACCCCAGATCTTCCATGTTTTCATAAATTATGCATGACTCAGAAGTCAGATAGCTACTCAGGAATTGGAAAAATTCTAACAGAAGCAATAATTACCAACTGCTGCTTCCATAGAATTTTCTGCTGGACTTAGAGATGCATTATCTCAGCACCTGACATCATTATGTCATGCAGCCCTCAGAGTCTTTCCAAGAACTTGATATATTGGTCTCATTTCACAAAAGAGGGGAGAGTTCTCAAAGTTAACTGACTTTGTTAGGATCACAGCACTAATAAATAACAGAGCAGGGACTTCATTCCAGCTAGGACAGAACCAAAGTACTTCACGAGAGACAGGAAGGCACTACAGAGCCTCCTCCAGTAACCCTCAATGTCCAAATCTTTGCGTGCTTCCCCTCCCTTCCCTCTCTGCTCTCCCAATTCGCCCTCTTTCCTGTCTTCTAAAACCCGCGGGCCTCTGTGCCTTTGGTTTGTATGAAAGGTAGTGTCCTGTTTTATACTTCTACATCCGGCCTTTGCAACAAGATGAGGATCAATAATAATTGTTAAAAGCACATATGAATTTCCTAGGAGCTGCTTGCCACATGAAACATAAGTGAAGAAATGACTCAAAAGGGGAAGAGTTAGCTTAAAAGGGTAGCTTTGTAAGACAATCGTATGTGATCCTCTGTATCTAGATACACATGCCTAATGTGAATCATCTACAATTTTGCTGAGGTCATCTTAGTCACAGACTCTAGAAGTGCAGGACTTCTTCCCACGACCCAGAGTATATAACTGATCACCCAACCTTTGCCTCTCATGGAAACAAAACAGTTCTGTTTCTTTGAGAAAAAAAAAAAGTGCCACCTCATCACCCAATAGATAACTTCCAATGAGTGGCAGTGATTCATGTGACAAGTTCTAAGAAAATGGAAGTTTTGTACAAATTAGAGAATGTTTTGAATTCAGAATCACCCCATGAACATGGTCATCATATTCTGCATTTGGAAATAATATATTCAGGTAGCACACTCCAGTCTCATTAGTTGCATATCCCATATTTGTGAAGCTGCCCACTCATGAAATTCAGTTGGAACTACAAAATCAGTACTTGCGACACTTTTGTGGTTATTTACCAAAATGTGCAAAGAGGAGAAAAGTCTGAGTGTCTGACATGCACCTTCCCAACTGAGGTCGAATAAGGTGACACTCACTTCTTGTTAATTTTTTTCCTTCTATAAACAAGTGTTCCTTTCACAATGCCACATTTTTCATATTGTGTGCTTTGGGTTGATGATTTTATCATTTAAAATTCCACCTAAGCACAGCAGCAAAATACTTTCTTGTGTTTCTAAGTACAAGACTGCCCTGATGTGCCTTACAAAGAAAACATATGTGTTACATAAGCTTTCTTCCAGGCTGAGGTACAGTGCTGTTGGCTGTGAGTTCCATGTTAAGGAATTAACAATATATACCTAATAAAGAGTCCTTAAATAAGAGCACACATCAAACAAGGCTGCATATTGATCAGCTGAGGAAAACGTTAAGAGACTTGCAGGAACCTATGTCCCTGCTTCCTCTAGGACCAATGGCTCAGTATTCACTAATTTGGTGTCTGTAGTGACTTTATAAAGCTTTACTGCAAAAAATGAAAATCAATGTACTTCCAAATGTGACAGTTCCTAAGAATGCCTTGAGACGTTTCTTGGGACTGCCAGGGAGGCACGGCTCTGCTGACCTCAGGTCATTTTCTGCTTCATGAAAGATGAGAACTCACAATACCATCCTCCTCCTTGTGCTATGATGGGCAGAGTCTCCCAATATTCAGCTCCACTGGAAAACCACAGAGCATCCAGTATATCCTACTGCTGAGAGATCAGTGAAGCTGTGCTTGACCTCGAGGGTGTCTACCTTTATTCAAATGAGCCACCTTAAGGTAGCAAGTGTTCCCAGATCAAAAGGAAAGAAGGGGAAACACCTTAGAACTGGCAGGGAGGAGAACAAGCTCCCTGTGGCATAACTTAAGGGAAACAGGCCATTTTTCTAATAGCAACCTTGAGCTGTTAATTTTGTGTTTCCTCCCAGAAATTCCACAAAGGAAGTTCAGCTTTAGCCAGAGCTGCTAATTAACTCTAAAGTTTCTACCGCATCAGCAAACACCTAAAGACCACCCTAGC
The DNA here is from genome assembly GCA_004027595.1 of Dinomys branickii. NCBI lineage: Eukaryota > Metazoa > Chordata > Mammalia > Rodentia > Dinomyidae > Dinomys > Dinomys branickii. Next base: position 450,768 of record PVLD010000017.1, on the reverse strand, counting down.
GCTTGTCTCTCTCCTGACAGAAGTCAAAAAACTGATGTAGGTGAGAATTGCACCATAGGAAATCCCTTTCTCTCAATGGGAAATGGTTGCTGTATTTCCCTCAGCTTGATTATTTTGGAGACCTTGTGATCTTACACCTGAAAAAACAGTATTTATGATACTTAGTATAAAAATAGTAATGTTAACTTATTAAGGACCCAATTTATGTCAGAACTTTGCTGGATGCCGGGAACACAGTTATAAAAAGCATGGTCTTTGCCTCTCAGCATCTCAAGTTCAAATGGGAAAATTTGGTCATTTGTAAAAGTGGGATAAAAACTATGGAAAGAGGAAGGGGGAGAGGGTCTGTGGCCACACAGAGAACAAGGTGGAGGTTTGGGGGAGGATGTGCTTCTTTCTTGAAGAGAGTATTGGAGGTGGACAGGAATTACCTAAATGGTGCAAGTAAACCAGGCATGATGGCTCACACCTATAATCCCATCATTTGTCAGGCTAAGGCAGGAGGATGGCAAAGTCAAGGCCAGCCTGGGCTACATAGTAATTCCAGTACTTGCCTGGATTACACAGTAAGACCCCATGTTACAAAGAAGTGAAGCAAGTATAGCTGAACATGCGTCAAAGTGGGCTCATGTTATGAAACCCTAGAGCACTGGTGGTAAACCTATGGCATGGGTGCCACAGCAAGCTATTCATTATCACTGAAAGCTCTAAAACGTTCACTCACCATCACTGCCCTAAAGGTAGGAATGGGGTCTAAGGCAGTCTGTGACCCAGATCACAGAGTGTACAGCACAAGAATTACTGGAGAGAAGAATAGAGGGAGGCAAGGCCAGATCGCGAGTATCCCTGAAGGCCGAGTGGGAAGGTAGAGTCCTCTGAAGGATCTCACAGAGGCCGGCAGACCCATCAAATCTGCACTATGGACCAGTTAAACTAGTGCAGTGAGTGCATCCTGGGCCAGGCATCTCTGAGACTGAGCAGAAGAGTAAGCTTTTGGAAAAGCCACCAGATAAATAAACCAAGGGAGGAGGAGACGGAGTACAAATCATGTATAATTCTCTGTATCTAGCCACAGAGAGACACCTAATGTGAATTATCTATAATTTTGCTGAGATCACCTTTACATCATAGGCTCTGGGGTGGGGGCCAGACAGTGTGGGACTTAGTCCAGCTGCCAGAAGCGTCTAACTCATCACCCAGCCCAAACAAACTCCTGGGGTTGCATTCGGGAGAGCGGTTTGGGCTGGAGGTGATGACCTGATGATGGATGTCTAGATGATCACTGAAGTCAGTGATTTGCTCTACACAAAGCAAAGTGTGTACAATTGAGGGTAGAACAAAGCCACAGAAATCCCACGCGGGAACACGAATAGTTTAGGGATTCAAAAAGGAAGAGAGGTCTGAGATGAAGCTTGAAGACAAGTAACCAGAAACGGAGAGGAGATACAACAGTGTCAGGTAAGGCAAAGGAGCTGAGTTCTATTAAGGAAGGGGTGGTCCAAAAATTGCAATGATACGGGGAAGGAAAGCACAGTTCACCTGGCTGTGCCTTAGAGAACTTTTAGTGGGGAAGTAGGAAGGAAAGCAGATTGCCAAGCTAGACATGCAACGAAGAGTGAAGAAATAAATGTAGACAACATGTGGGTGAGTTGGACTTTCAAAGGGGCAAGGAGGTAGGAGCAAGTGGGGGAGGGTGGAAAGGTAAGGAGAGTTACCTATGCTGTCAGAGGCAACCTAACTAACCGCAGGCTCAGTCGCTGCCGGGACTCAGGCAGCGTCTTCAGCTTGTACAAGCTACAAATGGGAAAGGCTACATGATGGAAATCTCCTCGTGAGGAAATGAGGGGCATGTAAGAGACTCAAGACTCAAGGAGGCTTTGGGTGAGGAGTTCTGAAAAGGGTATCTTTGGCGAGGACCTATGAAGAATAATAACATGGCATCAGATTAAGATCCAGACCATCTATGACTTCCTCTCACTAGCTATTCACCTTAGGCAGGGGCTCTCTCAGAGCCTGAGTATTCTCGTCTGAAAAATAAGGCAAATACTATCTGTATCCCTCATATCGCTGGTTATAGTGAGAATTAAACAGGATAATACGCGTGAAGAGCACCTTGGAAATCTGAAAGCCCATACGGCTGTGTGATGTTGTCGCGTGAGAAGAGGGGGCTTCTTGCTGCCCTATGCTACTGGCTGAAGTGCCATTTTCTGTTGCCGTGATTTCAGGCGCTGTGGCCAGCCTTTCTTCCAAACTGCAGGCAGGATCTCTTCCAGGAGCTTCTGTCTTTTCCTCTTACTCACTCGAGACAGAGAGCTCTGTGGATGTAGATGAAGACATTTTTTTAAAAAGCTTAAAACAGCCCTAGTTGCTAATACTTTTATAATGATAAAAATATGCATGAAAACTGGGCAAACATGTTTCGTTCTAGATATTTACTCTTCCCTATTATAACCCTGTGGAAAGAAATCTTTGTGGAGGTCACCACCCTAGAGAAAGGTGGTGTGATGCCATTCCTGCTGAGGCGGCAGTGTCTTACAGCAAACAGGCTATATAGATACCCATGTTCCTCTCTTTTAGTGTTTTAAATTAGTCTTTCCCTCCTAGCCCAATATAATGTGCACTTCCATGATGTTTATCAGGTTGTTGCTGACATCTGCATTTTTAATTAATACAAAATTAAAACAACTGTGCTGGACAAGTTGGACTAAAAATAGAGACTGAAAACCGGCATGCTGCAGGTCAAGATTATCTTTGCAAATATGTTTTATTTAAACCACAGATTTTTTTAATTGATGTTTTATATTTAAACATACCACTGTCCTCTACCTGTTAAAACACTGAAAGCTTGGGCAACGCAAGCCAAGGCCCCTATTGCCCCAAACACCAGGTGACCAAAGCTGAGGGACTCTGTTCTCAAGATCCCCCCTCCTTCTCCACAGTCTCTGCAAGCTGGTTCCCGCAGGTCTTGGAGATTTCCAAGAATCCAACCCCTGATTTAAAACCAAACCAGTAAAGTACAATGGAAGAGGAAAAATTTGTTTCTGAGTATAGAGTGGTTAAAAATAAAGAAAAAGCAAGTAAAATTTCACCAGCCAAATACTTCAGGTGCAGTGCTTGGTTCTCAGCTCTAAAACAACATTCTTGCCTACCTCAGTAAGGGACTGTACAGAAGCTGAAGTCAAATATTTTCCACTGTGTGCTTCCTTGTGTGATAGAGATCAAAACAAATGAAGTTTTTGCCTTTGCAGAAGGCCTGCTGCAGAGCCCAAAAAGAAAGATTTTTATTACTTCAAAGGCAAAAGCAGTTGGCCAAAAGATCCCAGAATGCTCTTCCTACCCTCACAGGGTCATGGAACTGATAACCTGTGACTAAATGGAAAGACATCTGGTAGATCACACTTCTCTTTTAGAGTTAGGAAAATAAAGCTCATTCTACATTTATTAACACAGACCTACTGGTCATGGCCGGCCTGTGCCACATAGAAGAAATATTCCCAAGCAGTGCATTCTTTGGCTCTTGTCAAGTGGTCTGTTGTCTGTGGAATTTCCTATTCTCCAGTCTCAGAGCAGAAAGCAGCAAACCCCTCCTCCCATTTTGGCCGTCATGAGGCTTAAAGAGGATCATTTGTTTTCATTACAGCCCTTGAAACCCTTACTTCCCTCCTCATTAATGAATTTCCAGTCTTTCATCAAAAAACAAAAACAAAAAAACAAACACAAAAAAGGATCTGGCAGAGGACGTATTTAAGTGGCTGGCGCGCATGGCTGTGCCGGCTTTAGGAGAGGAGACGGCCATTTACTGATTGCAAGGAGGGGTTGACATCCTTGGTTAGTATGCTAATTTCATCTCCTGCATTTAACATTCAGATCAGGTCTGTACAGGCCCTCCAGAGCCGCAGAGTCCAGGGATGGGTGGCTGTCTGCCTTGCAGCATTGAACATGCTCTGCATGAATTACATAAATACCCAAACATTCTGTCTGCACCGATTTTGCTATTTCCCTCCCTCTTGGAGAGACACACAGACACAGAGCCATGCACATGCAAGCACACACTCCCCATCATGCCAGCACGTGCACACACAAACACTACAGACACGGGTCTCTGCGAACGCTGACAACTGCAGTGTAAGGTCCCCAAGGCACCCACGTCTGGCTTAATTCCCCCTCCTTTGGGTCTCCTAGGCTTGCTTCTGCAGGATAAATTTCTCCTGCTCAGGGAACTTGGAATGTATTGGAGAATCCAAACTAAGGAAGCAAAATGAAGATAAAAACTCATTCAGAAAGAGATACCTTATCTATTTGCCCTTCCATTCCCAGAAATCCTAAAACAGCCCCAGTTCCGCTCATGAGAAAGAGATCAGTTAACTGAACACCCAGAACGAAGGGAAATCCAGTTTACTCGCTTCCTTAGGGTCTCCACTTGTCCTATGTGTTTGGAACAGTATTAAAAGCGTCCTACTCATGGTTAGTTTTGGACTCACCAAGCTACAGCTGGGTGACAACAGAAGAGGAAGCACAAACATTGTCCAAATGGCAAAGACGATTGCCTGGCACATTTGCCAGAAGCCCAGCCAATGGAAATCTGAATTTCCTCAACCTCCTTTCTCCAGCCTATTTCTGTAACATTGCGGCAGCTTTCTGGAGACAGACAGAGAATCAGCAGCTCCTAGTACCAGAAGGCACATTTAGGGTTGGCTTTGAATATACTGAAGCAATTTTGAGCAAGCAGAAGGCTCCAATTAAAAAGAAAGAACAGGTTGGTTTGTATTGTTTTGGTTTGGTTGATGTGGGGGCTTGGGTTTTATTTTCTCTCTCAATGTATGCTACAGTGTGTAAGCTGGCATGCTGTGAGTCCTTCCCAGGGACACTCCGGTGGTCCCAGGTCCTGTCCTCTTGCGCCCACACAATATCCCATGTTTGGTGGAGGAACTCCAGGCAGTTCCTATCAGAGCCTCCCACCTCAGTGATGGGCGCTTTCTCTGAGCTGCAGACTTGATTTGCCTCAATTTTTTTTTTTTTTTGGCTCTGGTCCAAGATGTTTTCCTGTCATTTCACTGTCTTTTCCAGTAATCCCTTTTTTAAACATTGCCAACAATTAGTCGATTTATCTCCACCACCAACCACCACCTCCCACCCCCGAATGCACGCAAACACACACTCCACTGAGCCCCATCACTGTCTTGTTTTGCCTTGAAGTATAAGAAATTACAGCTTCTCATTAGCTGGAGAGCACGTTGGGAAGGGCTTTGTGTTTACTCACTTAGTAAGTGATGCCGGCCTTTTTAATTATTCTCCCTCCGCGTGCCATCAGAGAGCAGCAAGCTGTTCAAGTCAAACCGAACGACTGCATATCCTCCGCAAGGCAGTTGGAAGGAATCGTGTTTTACCTCACTGCTGCTGCGTTCCTCCTTGCCTGTCAGCAAGCCAAGGGATCCCCTCAAAGCTCTTACGTAGGAGATACCAAAACTGTGAGTCACTTTTCAATCCCAGAGCAGAGCGAGTCCACTGCATCTTGCACGTAACAGCAGAGCCGAGATGGGGTTTCCTCCAAGCCATCGAGATGAGGTCCCCGGGACCAGACGTCCAGCCAGCCCTCGCTTCTTTTTTCTTGCTGTTGCTCCCTCTTTCTCTTCCACCCTTGGCCATGCCTTCGTCTGGAAGCGTTCTTCTCTCATCCTCTTCCTCTCTGTGTTGCCGACAGCCGCAGACCCAGCCAGAGCTGGGTCCCTCTCGCCTTCTGTTAGTTTTCTTCCCCTGCAGCAGCCTTTGGCTGCTACCTCTGCGAGCTGGATCACCAAAGACACACGACTCACTCACAATGAATAATCAATACGGATATTGATCTGGGGAAAATGTTTGTAAATTCCTGAAAGGGAATCAGGAGCAGGGGGCAGGGAGGCTCGTGGGGGACGACGCTGCAGTGCTCCACGGCGGGAGGAGGCAGAACCGCTTTTGGATCCCCAAGTTTTGCTGGCTCCAAGGTGACGGTACCGGAATGCGTGCGGATGGGCGAGGGCGTGCGCGTGTGAGGAGAGTGTGCTGTCTTCTCATTTCTCTACAGCTGCTTTCCCCGAAGAATCAAGAGCCAAATGGTCGGGAGCCCCCGTCAGCGCCATGTCTTGGCTGCGGGCCAGCACTGTTTTGTTTTCATTATCACACGCTACTTTGCAATTTGCATAAATACAGGGTTATTTTTTATCGTGTCGCCCAAAAGATAGAAAAAAAAAAATAGAAGTCTTTGTTGTGTGCAAGAGGGGCTCGCTGCCTACTCATCGGGACTAAAGATTTACCTCCGAGGCAGGGCTTTGGAGCCGATGTAGAGGGCTCCAGGAGAAATACCGGCAAAGACGTGGTAATCACAGACAGAAAAGAATACAGGGGAGAAAACCAGAGCTTAATGAGAACGGCAGGGCACTCAGCTTGCGGAAACCAGTATTAGGGACCCGTTTTCCTTGGTGGAGAAGTGGTAGGGACGTAGACAAACAAGGTAGAGGTAGGTAGCCGGTGACCTGCTTGGAGGCACCACAGGCTTTCTCTGGGAATGAAGCACCGGTCCGTGGGGGGAAAGGCATGTGGGCCGGTGAACACGCACTTGCTTTAACCCCACGTCCATCCAGCATGTAGGAAAACTGAGCACACGTGGAGCCATCTCTCTCAGCTGATGGTTTTCCTGCCGCTCAGGTGTTTCACCCCTGGTCCTTTTCTTTACCTTCCCTACAACTATTCAGCTAAGTTCCCTGAATTACACCCAACCAAACACTGAATGGAATTTACAACCTCCCCTGACCTCTCTCTTCTTCAGGAAAGTGGGCACAAGCACATGATAAGCTATGGCTTCTCCTGCATACTCCTCTTGGCTGTGACCACGAGGTCTCAGACTCCCAAAGTCATGCCCCAAAGGGATACAGGATGTGCTCACCTTAGGAAAACCTTCCAGCTGCCTTGGCCGTTGGGTGGTGGGCACCCTCTCACCCTCTTAATTGATCTTTTGTTCTCTCCCTCCTCGCCTGTTTTTCCAGTCTGGTAATAAAATACCTCTTTCAGATCATTCTACCCTTCCTCCCATTGGTCTAACTCTTCCTGGCCTAGTGACGGAAGGGATGAGCCACCTCTGAGAGAGCCATCAAGAGTAAGACTTCCATGTGAAGATTCAATTCCTGTGCCCCTTTTCTGAAAGGAGCTGTCCACTTTGTCAGCCAGTAGCAGCAGCATGAGCACTAGGGGTGTTTTCCCCCTTTCTGGCTTCTGAGAAGCTCCAGCCTTCCAGTTAGCAGAGGACTTTGTATCACCCAGGCTGAGGTACTCCTACTCATCACAGCAGCTCAAACCCACTCCTAAATTCTGCCTGTACTGTATCTTCCTGTGATGTTGATTAATTACAGTAGCAGGCCTTCCCGAGGAGGTCCGTCAGGGGTGAAGAAGAGGCAACCAAGACGTCATTTGTGTGTTATCAGGGAGGCAGGAAGTTGCCATAGGAAGTCACCGTCAGCTTCCATCTCTGCATTCATGCATGATTCTAGCGGTATCATGGGGCCAGGTGGGTAAGAACAGAACCTTGAGAATTCAGAAATGGCCAGATCATGGCACACTTATGGATTTTTTCACATCAATGAGGCATTTATTGTGAACTTCCAGGCTCTTAGAGACTAATTTCATGGTTCTAGTCTACATGCCTCCCAAATAATTAAACTGTTTTTAAAATCTCCACGAAAAGAAACGTCATTATCTTCCTTGGTATTCTATTCCAGTTGGGCACAACCATGATATTGTCATATTCTTGCATCAATCTCCAGTTTCATTCTAAATTTACCCTTACATTCATCAATCTCTAGTATCTCTCTCTCTCCATTCATTTAGCTACGTACATTTATATACCAACTATTTATTCTGCTTCCCAGCCGTCTATTCATCCATGTGCATCTCAGTATCCATTTTCTAACCATGTATTGATCTATGAATATCTTTCTATTATCTGTCATCTACTTGTCTATCCATTTGTGTCTCTATTAATTCATTCATCTGTGTTACCCATCTATCTGTTTCTCTATCTATTCATTAATCTATTCATGTATCTATCCCTTCAGTCATCTATCATTTGCTGATCAGTTACCAATCCCTTTTCATTTATTGCCTTTTGTTAGCTGTGATCTTAACAGAATTCCAGAGTCACATTCTCAATCATTTTTAAGGTGAAACAACACACAATTTCCAAATGAAGTCTATAAATGCTGTGTACTTGGGTATCTGTCCCCTGGCTTAAAAGAGTAACTCAGTAAAGCCACATGATTTTAAATGAGTTAAAAATTACAAAGACAATATTTTATCCTAGAATCCTGGAGCATTTTTCTTATTGAATAGAAATATACATTTCTATTCCCTTTTAAAGTGCCTTTAGAAGAGGAGCATTTTAGATAATATGTACACATTAATCTCAGTCCGTGATGTCTACCACTGAGAGACTCTCGTGCAAATGATCCAGTTCAACCAGAGGTAACTTGAGATTACTTTTATCATAAATAAAACAGATATTCATTCTAAGATGGCAGTGCAGTTATGTGCCTTTGAATTTCTCCTGTATCCAGTTAGGGAGTCAAGAAGCAATTGAGAAATAAAAATGGATTTTGCCCTCATTACTTTTATCTAAGATATATTTAAGTCTCGGCTAAAATGTAGGATTCAGAGCCTCTCAGAGTGATGATTACTTTTTTAGCTCCAAAAAAGGGGGTCAAGCAAAGCATCATTGGCTTGAGGAAAGATTTGAGTGAATGAACCTCACATGTGTTTACATCAGAGCCCCCAGTTTGTTGCTGTGAGCCAGGAACAAGTGGTGCAGCTCAGTTTTCTCTGTATTTCCAGGAAATCATCTCCCAAACTGTATCCCAGGTCAGAATCCTAATTGGGCAGCAAATCTTTTCCCTGATAATACCATTGCTAATATTGTTAGTTTGTAGGCAGTATTATCACTTAAGGATTGGAGGCATGTGGTGTTTCTTTGGTGGTTTGTTTTTAAGTGAGCCCCTTATATCCAAGGACTTCACATCTCTGGATTCAACTAAGCTCAGATTAACAATATTTCAAAAAAATATGTTGTGACTGTTCTGCACATGTACAGAAATTCTTGCCATTATTCTCTAAACAATGCGGTATCACAACTATTTACATAGAACCTACACTGAAATGTTAGAAATAATAGAGAGATGATTTAAATACATGGGAGGATGTATGCAGGTTACATGCAAACAGCTACACCACTGTATATAAGAGATTTGAGCATCCTCAGATCTTGGTATTTGAGGGGATCCTGGAACTAACCCTTTGCAGGTACACAGGGAAGACCATAACTCAGCAAGGCGTGGAGTTGTAAGGAAAAGGCAAGGACCAAAACTATGGTATCCTAAAAAAAGAAAGAAGAAAAGTGGGTAGATGAAAACTACCTGATTCCTCCTCTTATGTTATTTTCAAGGAGTCTGTTGTAATCAGAAATGAGATTGCGTGAAGTTGTATAGGTAGAATAGACTCTCTAATAGGTATAACAGACTCAATACCTAGGGCCCCCCACTTGTAAGAGCCCAGGGAAGTATTTTAATTTCTTTTCAAAACATTTAAGATAGTAAGCCTTGGGTCAAAAAAAAGTTTTAACATAGAACAGTAATTCTATTGTTAATAGCCATCTTTATAGCAATATAAAATAGAATGTCTTAATAATTTCCATAGGAAGAGAAAGTCCCTTGTAAGAAAAAGCACACAGGACCCACTCAAGCCACATATACTGTGGCTCTGGCATCACCCAGACCACCTTTAATTTAGTTGCTGTACCCGAAAGAGCAGGTCAAGGATCTGTTCAAGTACCACACTGCCTGGGTCCAAACCCTGATGCCAGCGCTTGCCAAAGTCACTGAACTCTGTTTCTCACTTTGCTTAGCTGTAAACTGGAGGTAATGAGAGTAACAAAAGCATAGGGATGTTGTGAATATGAAACGAAATTATGCATGTCAGTTACTTAGCATAGAGCCTACAGGTAATGAGGGCTCAATAATATTTGCTACAGTAACTGCCATTATTGTTACAGTTTCAGCTTTGAGTTCTCAGCTACAAACACACACAAACGCCTATCTCTCTCTGTGACCCACAGACTAAGACTAAATCAATTTTTCATTATAAAAATTATATGTTAGTCACCCAGGAAGAAAGAAAAAGGTGGCAACTGAAGTTTCCTCTGTACTCTAGAATGCAGAAAATTTTCTCTTGTAAAATGGTACATTCTGTACTCTCTACCTGAGGCCAGGTCTTTATTCCATATTGTAAAACTCCTTTCATAAATCAGCATCTTCTCTCATGATCAGATATTTGATTCTTCCCTAACCTAAAACAATCCTGCAAAAATCTTATTTAAGAACCACAGGTTAAAAAGTGCATTGTCAAAACTTTCTCCTTTTCTCTCTTTACTTTATTATCTCCTCATTTTTTTTGTCATTTAACTCCAATTATGAGATGCTAAGTGCTTTTGGAAATTCCATTGTTAATATCTTCTTACAGTGCTATTAATGTAAATCAAGTTTAATAGTGTCCCAGTAAGTGTAAAAGCAATCAAAAATTCAGTACTCACGAATCATTCTGTAATTTCAGCATAAAATGTTAATAGAAATAATATCTAATCCCATAAAATATCGGTAAATTCAACTTTAAATATAGGTGATGAATCACTTCACTATCCTATAGCATTTGTGGAATATTCTAGAATGAAGGCCTTCATTGGTGGAGCCCTACCTCAGTCACACTCAGGCTACCACAGGTCTCCTCTGACTAGCCAATCCCAACAGAGCTCACAGCTAATATGAGGGCTGTCTTCATCCCAAACACAGCGAGTTATTTGGTGACCAGGAAAAATGGCTTGAGAGCAAAGTGGGAAGTACAACTTGAAGGAATTCAAACAAATGCAAGGCAGCATAGTTCAGTCCTAAGAACACTGACCACTTGCTGCAGGGCCTTGTGCTCCATGCCACCACCAAAAATGGCTAAGACACAGGCTCAGTCCTCAAGGAGTCCAGGTCCTGTGAGACAAACCAAGCCCAAGATATGGACAGTTAACATTTCAAGCAGAGTGGTAAAAATACAGCCACTATTACATGTGCCCACAGGAAACCTCATGGGCTGCGGCTGGCCAGCTAATTTTTAAAACTGACTAAAGTAGGTACACTTTCTAAAAAAAAAAAAAAAAAAAAACGGATGTGTTTTTAACATTTTAGCTTTAAACAACATGTACATTCACTCGCCAACCCATACGACAAAGCCATTCCTTTGAGTGATCTGCTTTGGGTGATCACACTCTCTTTGGTATGAACCACGACCTTGCTGCTTGTCTATGGTTTCCAGTTTCTGATACTTTGAAATGGAGGGAGAATTAAAGACAGCCCTGAGGCCCTTAGAATGCAGAATTGTTCAGGGATACTTGTCCTACCCACAAGGCAATTTTAATGACTTACCTATGTTTATAGAGGTGGTATAGCTGTCATAGATACATCCTTTTTTAATCCATACATTCCCCCCCGGGATAATTAAACCATGAATATCACGGTACTCTGGGAGGCTGAGGCAGAAGGATCACAAGTTTGAGCCTAGTCTGGACAACTTAGTGACTGTAACAGTTCATACACTGTGTCAACCTGAGAAGTTTAGAAGTTTAAATCAGCCGGGGACCAGGGTCCTTACTTTGTAAACATCCTGAGCTTGTGCAAGAGGAGAGCACAGGTATGGCATGAATGGACAGGCAGCATGCAACACAGGGGATGAAAGAGGCTTTCTTCCCCCTCCTTCTGCGCTTGCTGCTTTTGCTGTCTTCTGCTGCCTTGAACAATTTCCCTATTGCCCTGCCACCCTGCCTTGCAGCCTGCTGATGGTAGACTGAAACCTCTGCAAACTGTGAGCCAAATAAACCTTTCCTTCCTTCATTTTGGGTGTCAGATATTTTATCTCAGCAATGAAAGACATGTAACCTAGACAGTGACTTAGACTCTGTCTCAAAATACAAAAAGGGCTGAAAATGTAGGTATCTCAGTGCAAAGGCCCTGGGTTCAATTCTCAGTATCACCACCACCAAAAAAATTCCCAAAGTAATAAACTTCAACAAGAATAACTTCCATTAAGAGGTAGATGAAGAAATACAATTGATTCCTAGGAAGGATACAGCTCACATGGTAGAGTCAGGACTACTCAGGTGCTGGAGCACTCAGATAATTATCTGGACCAACTGGAGTACAATAGGCATCCATCAGTGGGACTTCCAAAGGGAATAGAAAATGACTGTCAGTGTAGGTAACTAGTTGAAGTTAGTACAAGAAATAAATAATGTTGGGTCCGAACAACAATCCACTGGGATCAGTATTCACCCCGTGCTCAAATCTTGCTATGCAGAACTCAGTCTATATGGGCCCTGAAAACGGGAAGTCAGTAAATAGCTCCAGTACATATTACTTGTGGACCTGACCTCCGGATGTTTATGCAAGTCTTCTTAAACCTGGCTTCATTTATAGCCTATAAGGCTGCTCAAAAAAGCAAGCCTTAGCTGGGAGTAGTAGCACACACCTGTAATCTCAGCACTCAGGAGGCTGAGGCAGGAGGATCCTTGAGAGTTCGAGACCAGCCTGGGCTAAAAAGTGAGCTCAAGGCCAGCCTGAGCTGCATAGCAAGACCCCGTCTCAAAAAGACAAAAACTAAAAAGAAAACAAGTCTTAAATATTTCTTGCCTATTATAGTTATATTTTCTATTTTGCTCGAAAAAAAAACTTTTCTTAAATTAGTACTTTTTCAATGGTATAATGCATGTCCACAATGATGTAGAAGACCATGTTTAACAATACATTAATAATTTTTTAAATTTTAACATTTATGTATATTTAAATATGCAAAACCAATAAGTAGTATCATGAGTTCATGGATATTACCTCTAAGGATGAGGCCAAATACTTTTTTTCTTTCATTACTGAGAAAAAAACATGGGGCTTTTGCTCTGAGATACATCCCTGGCCTATTTGTTTGTTTTTGAAATAGGGTCTTACTAATTCACTGAAATGCCTAAGCTTGGCTCAAACTTGCACTCACCTAAATCTATTTAATGGACTGCATGAGCCCATTTTTTAAAAATTAAGTCACAACAATGGCGGTATAGGAAAAGGCCAAAATCATGAAAGCAACTGTAATAAAATGATTGATGTTTGGGAAAAACAGTTTAAGCTTTAAGAGGGTATCTCCGATTTAGCATATCCTTCAGTTGAGCTACCTCCACATCAGACTCACCAAGCCGAAGGTCCTGGAAGGTAGTGTGTGTTTGTGTGAAGCAATTCACCTTCTTTATTTTACGTCACTTCCTGTTATGCCTTTGCTATTTTTGTCCATCTGGTTGAAATTTTCAAGCTTCTGTTCATAGGCCTGTATTTTAAAAGACCACTGAGAGACCTCTTTTTAGTGATTTAAGGTGGCTGGGGTAGCCTTTCATCAGTCTGGGAACAATGGAGTCCTTTATCCTGTAAATGAGACTCTTCTGGCCCTGTTTCTGCAAAATCTCTTCCTCACAGACCGCATCTAGACAGATGGTAGCGGAGCCTTAGAAACAGTCCTTGAGGGATCCTGACTTGTTTGGCTTGACTTCTTCTGGTTAAGCGAGCCCCATCTGCTCTCCAGAACTCTGTCCTTGGAAGTTCCTTGTCAAACACATCAGTACAACCACAAAGAAGTGCTCCTTGCTATGTGGCTGGTTTGAACAAGAAAATTTTCCAACTGTTATATACACTCTGCGCTGCTAAATTCACCTTTTTAAGTAGACTTTTTTTTATTTTAAAGAGTGTAGTTAAAAAAAAAGAACAATAATAATATACCAACATGACAGACATAAACAAAACAAAGCAAGAACATTAAAAGTAATGCAGGCTCTCAAAACAATAAGCAATGGAATAACTATTGGTAAATTCCTACCATCTTGTCTAGTGAAACTGTATTATCTCTAATGTTTTATTTAATAATTTTTTTATTCTCTTTGATGGTTTGAACAATCTTCCATTCTTACATCTGGTAATCTGAGCAACATAGGTGAAGATAACAATATATAATATAACAACCACTGTTAATTCCTATCATTTTGTTTTGAAACCAAGTAGACTTTTTTTTCTTTTGGCAGTACTGGGGATCGAACTCAGGACCCTGCACTTGCTAGGCAGGCGCTTATTCCACTGAGCTATATCCCCAGCCCTAGACCTTATTTTTTAAAACAGGTTTATGTGCATAGCAACACTGGACAGAAGATCAAGATTTTTCCTATTACCTCGGCCCCTATATAAGCACAGCTTCCCGCATTTTCACCATCCCGCTCTAGAGCGGTACATTTCTTAGAGTTGGTGAACCTGTGTTGACCTAACAATATCACCCAAAGGCCCTCACTTACATTAGGACTCCTTCTTGGTGTTATAGCTTCCATGTGCTGGAACAAGTTTCTGAAGACATGTATCTACCAATATGGTATCACATAAAGCAGTCTCCCTGCCCTAAAACTCCCCTATGTTTTTCTTCTTTATCTCTTCCACCACCAATCCCTGGCAACCACCAATCTTTTTACTATCTGAATTTTGTTTTCTTTTCTTTTCTTTTTTCCAGAATGCTATACAGTTGAAATCATACAATGTATAACTTTTTAGACTGGCTTATTCCACTTAGTAATATGCACTTAAGACCCATCTCTATCTTTTCCTGGCTTGAAAGCTCATTTCTTTTTACCACTAAATAGTATTTCCTTCTCTGGTTGTACCACATTTTATCCATCTACCTACTGAAAGACATGCTGTTTCCTTACAAATTTTGGCAATCATGCATAAAGTTGCCATAAACATATGTCTGCACATTTTTGTGTGGACATGTTTTCCACTCATTTTCAGTAAATACCAATGAGCAGATCTGCTGGGTTATATGAAAGTAGTTTTGTAAGAAGTTGTTAAACTTTCTTCCAAATTTTTCTATACCATTTTGCATTCCACCAGCAGTGAATGGGAGTTCCTGTTGCTCCAAATCCTCACAACATCTACCTGATGATTTTGTCAGTGTTCTGAATATGGGCTATTCTAATTTGCTGATGGTGGAAGCTCACTGATGTTTTAATTTGCATTTGAATACTAATATATGGTGAGAAGCAGTTTCTCATGCACTTATTTGACATCTGTATATTTTCCTCAGTGAGACATCTGTTAATGTCTTTGGTGCATTTTTAATTAGAGTGCTTGTTTTCTTACTGTTGAATTTTAAGAGTTCTTTATATAATTTGAGCATCAGTCCTTCATCAATTATGTCATTTAAAAATATTTCTCCTATTCTGTGGCTTGTTTTCTATCTTCTTGAGAGTATCTTTCACAGAGTAAAATTTTTTATTTTAGTCACATTCAACTTACCAATTTTATTTATGGAATATACCTTTCATGTTGGATCTGAAAGGTCAACCCCAACCCAAAGTCTTCTAGATTTCCTCCTATATTTTCTTATAGGAGTTGTATAGTTTTTTATCTAACTAGGACTATGATTTATTTTGAGTTAACTGCTATGAAGGGTATGATGTCTGTGTCTAGATTAGATGTCCAGTTGTTGTACCTCCATTTATTGAAGAGACTATTTTTTCTCCATTGTAGTCTTTGCTCCTTTTTCAAAGATCCATTGACTACACTTATGTGAGTCTATCTACGGCTCTCCGTTCTGTTCCATTTATCCATTTGTCACTCTTTTCATCAATAGCACACAGCTCTGGTTACTGTAGCTTTAGAGTAAGTCTTGAAGTCAAGTAGTGTCAATCCTCCAACTTTACTTTTCTCATTTAATCTTACATTAAGTATTTGGGATCCTTTGTGTCTCCATATAAGCTTTGGAACCAGTTTGCCAATAACCACACACACACACAAAAAACTTCATGAAGTTTCAACTGAGATTTCAATCGACTGAATCTATAAATCAAGTTGAGAAGAACTGACATCTTAATAATAGTGAGTCTTCCTATCCATGAACATGCACTATCTCTCCATTTACTTAGGTCTCCTTTGATTTCTTTCATCTCAGTTTTGCATAGGGTCTTCTATGTATATATATTGTTAGATTTATACCTGCATATTTCATTTCTGATGGTGCTATTGTAAATAGCAATGCAGTTTTTAATTTTAAATTCTGTTTGCCTGTTGCTGGTATGTAGGAAAGTTGTTGACTTTAGTAGAGTACCCTTATATTCTGCAAACTTACTATAATCACTTAATTCCAGGACGATTTTTATCAATTCTTCCATATTTTCTACAGAGACAATTGCATCATCTGGGAATAAAAATTTAGGATTAAAGGGAAAGTGATAATACTTTAAAGCCAAGTGTTTAAACCTGGATTTTTGTAGTGAATGACACTTAGTACATGAGGAGAGATTATTCAGTAAGTATGTTGCTCACCCTTGGGAAATACCTACAGCCAGCTGTGAGTATTTTAGATGGTGTAGTACTATAGAAGTATAAGAAAAAAGAGTAAGAGAGGAAAGAAATAGAGATGTGTACAAAATAAAGTCCACCACTGATTTATGGGCCATAGAGAAAACTGTTAATATCCTAAGTATCCAAAACTAAGAGGTGTGTTAAAGAAAACATTGTATTCCATACAATAATATATGTGCTGCTGCATTGTAAAGTGATACTGAAGGTACGGAAAGTATATATAACACACTGGCAAGGGATTTAACAAAATGGTTTACAAAACAGTGTGGATAAGAGATACCACTTTATTTTTAAATCCATAAAAATACACCTTTTTAAATAAAATATATATTCATATATAATATGTTAAAATATATACTTGTATATAAAATTATATAAAATATATATAGCAAAATTGTGAGTGTGAATAGAAGTGTTATGCAGTGCTCTTTATATTTCTTTTTCTGTATTTTTTTACATTTTCCAAATTTTCTACAATGGGCCCATACAGCTTTTGTAAGCAAAAATATATGTGTATATAAGTATATACATTTATGACAAAGCATGACACAGCAGTTGGACACAGGGATGTAGTTTTTTTATGAGCCATTTGGCTTTAATGCTACCAATTTTGTAATTCTAGAAGCATACTTATTTAGTAAACCCTGTTTTCTATTATGATCATGGCCATAGATTGGGAAGTTTTGATTAGCCACATTCTCCTCTTAGAAATATCCCATATGGAGTTCAGTCTTCCCGGAATCTGAATATGAATATACAAAACTAAGGCAATGTAAGAGTAATTCAATCATCCTGAGTTTATGTAGAAGGAATCTCGTGATCCCTTAACGCTCCAGTATTATCTTCATTTTCAACGTCAGCGACCCTGCCCAGAGGAGGCTCGGAGGTGAGAGTAGACAGATGTGCCCGGCTCCCTGTCCAGCTCCGCTCTTCCTGAGGACTCCCTGGCCCCATCGTCTTTCTGTTACCTCTCTCTCCAAGTGCATAGCCGATCCCAGTGTGTACCTCATCCTTTGGCACTCACCAGCTCCTTCCCTAGCTCCGGTCTTCCAGAAGCCATTCTGCATACTCTAAGTCCTCCCCACAGTCCTGACCAAAGACTAAAGCTCATCCTTCAGTTCGATCTTCTAGGAAGCTCCGAAGTAAGTTGGGGGCAGACATTCAAATACAGTGGCATGATTACAGCAATAGGGTTCTCTTGCATTTTCCAAGAGTCTTTGTCCCTAAGGAACCCCATGGTCCAATACCCACAAGGACAAACACTGGATTCCCTTGCTTTCATAATAGGGCGTCTCCTAGGTTTAGAGCTTGCCCCATATAGGATATGTCCAGCACTTTCCTGGACTGCTGTTGTCCTCAGTATACCTTTTCTCACATATGTACAAACACATCTGTCACCGGTGCACCACCGAAAAGGGTTCAGGGACTCCATATCATACAGAGCATCTTTGTGAAAATTAGAAAATAGGAGTCATTCTTGGAAAAAAAACACCACAACCTTCCTCAGTACACTTGGCCCCACAGACCCTTGGCTTGGCAAGCAGAGTACAGCAAACATGCATTTTGGCTCCCACTGACGCTCTGGACCAAATACTTTTGTGTGGCAAAGGCTTGGTTCCATATTCAAAGAATTTTAGAAAATTCTGCATACCAGTCTGTCCTGTTGGAACCTTACACATCATAATATTGGAATATTGAAGGCTCTGAGATAGCCTGTAAGGTCCATGTAATTTTCTTTAAACTAGCATTTCTCTTATGTGTTCATAGAAACGACTCCTTTTGTTTTGTAACTGATTTATACTTCACCTAGTTTTCCCCCAATCGTATTTCCCAAAAGAAATCTTTCCCAGTTTTCTGGAACCCTACTTCCTGGAAGAAGCAGCCTTCAACTTTCACCAACCTGGATTCCTACACAGGACTAATCCAGAAGTAGCTATCACAACACTCTACTCACTGCTTCAAGGTTATTCCTTTATTTCAGGACCTCACATTGCCAGTCATTTGTCAAAACAGTGACGATAAATTGCGGTATGTCTTCATAAATCCAGCGGGGCCTGGACTATCTGGGCATGTGTCAGAACCGTCCTTCCCTGGTCAGCAGCTTTTATGCAAAGTCTCAACCCCCTTCTGCCCTGCAGTATGATTCATTCATAGCAGCCTTGCAGAAATAGTCAGCCTGATTCTAGGATGTGGACGGAGCAAATAGTTTTTTGCTGGTTCATACTGATGGACAATTGAAAGTACAATCTGTTAATAACGTGACTTGAAAAACAACCACAGTACTAGATTTGCATAATTTTATATAAATTTTGGTTATCATGAAGAGAATGTAAAACTATACAAGAACAATCACACCATAGAGTTAATGTTTAAGTTTAAAAATTATAGTAAAAGATGCATTGCCATTAATCCCTGTAAAAACACTTCTCCTCACTTCAAACACATTTATCCCATTATTCTGACCACTTTCTGAAGCAGTTCTGGAAATGCTCTTTCATGAGTGTCTTTAGGGATTGTGATCAGAAATATGGTAAGGTCACTGCTGGCCACCACCCAATTAAAAGACAGCCTTGTAAAAATATTATAGTATGACCTCATCCATCTTATTCACCAGATCTGGAACCATGTGACATTTGGCTCTTCCCCAAATCAAAATGACCATCAAAAGTAAATATTTTTAATCAATTTAGAACTGTACTTTTAATCAGTTTAGAACTGTGGGAGCCTCAACAGCACAACTGAAGACACTTACAAAAGAGGATTTCTAGAACTGCTTCAGAAAGTGGCAAAGATATTGGGATACATGTGTACAAAGCAAGAGGGAATATGTTAAAGGGGATTCATGTCAATGTTTCTTTTACAGTAATCAATTTTTAATTTAAACAGTCGCCATAGTTTTGTATTATACCTCATATCTAAGAAGGTAAATGTCCATCAGCAGATGAATGGATTAACAAAATATGGTATATTCATACAATAGAGTACCAGCCACAAATTGGAAATGAGGTCCTAATACATTTTACAACATGAAAGAACTTCAGAGACATTAAATAAAAGAAAACAGATACAAATACCATATATCAAATGATTCCATTTATATGAAATATCCAGAAGAAAGAGGCAAATCCATAGGCATAGAAATCATATTTGTGGATCCAGGACTTTTTTTTGGGGGGGTGGTATGTAGCAGTGGCTCCTAACAGGTATGAAGTTTCCATTTAAATGATGAAAAAAAATTTGCAATTTGAGGTTAATAGTTACAAAATCTTGTGAATACACTTAATGCCACTGAATTATACACTGTAAAATAGTACATTTTATGTTGTACTTACCATGATTTCTTTTAAATCAAACATTCTATGGGCTACACAAAAATGTTCAAAAGAGTTAGATGATTTTATCCCTGCAGTCAGTTTATGATTATTCTCATTATACTGTTTCTTTACCCAAGAATGTCACTGGACAGATTAGTCATGCCATCTCTGTTGTCAGATTGGAAGACTGGGATTCCTTTGAATCGCATAAGCCTAAGTATATCAGTAATCTCCTTCTTAGTTAGGCAGGGTATGTCATCCTCTTGTTCAAGAATGGTAATGACAAGCTGCAGAATTTTTTGGTGTGCTGTCTCTAGCCTCATAAAGTGTATAAGTATGGGAAAGACCGTGCAAGTGTTTTGCTGCATTCTAGGTACCCATTCTTCAGGGTGGGCAATCCTTTCCACTGCACACAAGAGCGGAAGAGCCACATGGACAAGTGGAAGAGGAAGGACTGACATAAAAGCTTTCATTCCCAGAATAAAAGTGACTTGGTTACTGTTTTCTTATTGCTGAGACAAAATACCCAACATCCAAAATGATGGAAGGAAAGATTTATTTAGCTTACAGTTTTTGGAGGTTTCAGTCCATACTTGGCTGGTTCTGAGGCACAGTGGCACATGGCAGAGGGCAACAGTTCATGGCAGTGGTACACAGCAAAGCAACAAGCACAAGAAGGGAGGAATGGTGGCAGGAATGGCAGCCAGCAGCCTCTTTCTCTCCCCTATATATACAAACTATCCGCCCTAGGGTGGGTATAGCTCTTACACCCATAATCTCAGCATTTGATCATGGATCAGTCATAACCTTTAAAAGTCACCCCATAACTGCATGAGGATTTGGGGGGATGTGCAGACACAAACCATAACAAAAAGTAAAAGAAATGATCACTTCTACACTCTAGAAATCATGTGTGGATAACATAAGTCTTGTCCTTTCTGTTGTTGTATAAATCCTAACTTTGACAGGTGAAAAGATTTCATTTTGTAGGTCAAGTAGAAATTCACCAGCAGGGGGTAGTGCGCAAGGGGAAGTCTGGACATCTTTGGGGCCCCAAAATGTCCTGGTGCCTCTGTACACAGGAAGCTTCTTTTATGCCTTCACTAAGGGGGAAAAATAGCCCTATTGTGAGGCTGTGAGAGAAACAACCTTTAATCCTTGCAAAGCCCAATAATATTATGTATATTGACTGAAACCCCGTGGAGTGGGCCTGGCGGGGTTTTTTCATTACCAGGGTACATTGTAACCTAGCTACCTTTGAAAAGTAACCAACATCGAGAGGCACTTGACATTTGCAAAGTATTATGGGTGTCCTCTCTATGTCTTCTCAAGTTCCCAAATTTACAATGGTCTTAATTTAAAAGTTAAGCCAGGGGATCAATTGCTTAGTGTAGGGCCAGGCTGCCCTTTTAAAAACAAAACAAAAAATACCAAACCCCTCTGGGCCAGTGTGACCTGACTCCCTCATTCGGCTCAGGTTTTGGTGAGTCCCATGTTGTCCTGCGTTTAATTTCAAAGGAAGGTGTTTGTGCTCAAATCCGACAGTCATGTTCCACTACTCCAGGTGTTGCTGTGACATGCGGAGGCCGCAGCAGCTGGTAATGAGTTGGTGAAAATGAAAAAGGAACATAAGTAGCTTCTTTAGCAAATCCCCTGGAAATGACATGGAGCCTTGAGGATCGATACCATCGATCCACCCAAGGGCTACAGCCCCGCTCCGTCTGACTCATCTGCAAGAGTCACAGCCCAGAGAAAACAGCAACATTATTACAGGCAAAACTGTGACCAAATCAACTGGGAAAATCAAACTCCAGCCTGCTTTCAGCTCCCTCTATTTGGGCAATGGCCATGGGTCAACATTAGAGCAAGGATCAGGATGAAATCCCAAGGGAGAACTTAAGTGGGACGCAGTCTTGCTTTCAAACATATCTTTATGACCTTCAGTGGTATTAGTGCCACTACCTGTCTCCTGCTGAAACCCAGATCACTGTGTGATCCAAGACTCCTGAACTAGGTACTGCAGAACTTTCTTGAAAATTTTCAGGTAATATTCATAGCTGCTCTGGTCAAATGGTCAATCAGTGTTTCCTATCAAAATCAGGCAGGCCATAGTCATCATTAAGTAAATTCCATCTGTTTACCATAGGCTGGTACTGAGACTCCAAAGACAAATGGACTGACTCCTGACTCAAGTTCACAGTCTTTTGAAAGAGACAGACACAATACTAACCATATCCGGTATGTCAATTATGACTGAGAGGGAACAGATTCAGTTGGGGAAGGTTTTGCAGGGAAATTGATCCTTAAGCTAAAACTGGATTGGTAAGAGCTTTCGATGACCTGGAAAAGAGTTTTGTTTTGTTTTGTTTTTTTGGCGGTACTGGGGATTGAACTCAGGACCCTGCGCTTGCTAGGCAGGTGCTTATTCCACTGAGCTATATTGCCAGCCCAACCCTGGAAAAGAGTTTTAACTTGCCCTGTAAGTCCAAGAAGCCATAAAGCAAGGGACTAACATAATCCCATAGCAGTGGAGGGATTCCTGAGGTGCTAAGTGTATCGGTCAGCTACTAGCACAATAATGCTGTGTAACAAACCTTCCCCAAAATGAGTGTCTTAAGCAGCAAGATTTTCTTTCCCTTTGTATGTCTACAGGCCTGTTTTGGCTCTGCTGTCTTGGGCTGAGATCAGGTAAGAAGTGTTCCAGGTTGCAGAAAGGGTTCCAGTCAGCTACAAGTGTTCTCTCATCCTTTCCAAAACCAATCAACATCTAGAGTCCATGACATATGAGCACAGCACAGTAAGAGCATGAACAGACAGATATAGAGCCTCTTAAATTCTTGGTCTCAGTCTAGAACCAGCAGAGGCATTCTATTAGCCAAACCAAGTCACACAATTGAGCCACACACCAATGCAGTGAGAAAATATACTGCCCTTCTAATGGGAAGGACCACAAAAATCACCAGCCAAAGGCTGTAGACATATAATTCTCATGTGCAGAGGGCATGAAGAACTGTGAACAGTGATTCATTCTACTACACCAGGGAGAGGACAAGCTGGAGGTGGAGAAACCACAAGCACCCTCTGATATGTTGAGTATGGGTCCATGTTAAACAGAAGGAAACAATCCATTGAGCAACACAGAGAGCTCTTCTGAAACTGCGGGGGCCTCACTCGTATATTTAGAACAGGGAGAAAACTCCAGCTAGAACATTATTAAATGGATGGTTGAAACATTTAGGAATTCCTGGTTGAGTTATAGTCCTGGCAGCAGCTGCTTTCCAGATCCATCTGGTTTGAATTGGCAAAAGTGCAGCTGTGCTTGTTGGTATGGGTGAGCCTTTCCCTTGAGTAATGGGCCTGCATGGAAGGGGTGGAGAAAGGATGAAACCGTTGTCATGAAAAATGGGTAGAGAGAACAACAGCGCTACTACTGTTTTGCTTTGCCACGCAGAAGTGGGCCTGTGGTTCTGGGCTGGAAAGACAGATTCTTGCAGGATTACTGGGTCCCCTCTGCTTCTTTTGAGCTGTCAGACCCAGTAGATGCTGTCACATCACATACTTGGGTTATGAATTGATTGTTTTGCTTTTATGGGGCTGGTATAATTAGTTTCACATTTTTAATTTATAGCATCAGCTAAGCTTTTTAATCCGTTATTTATGGCAAAGAACTAAGAACTAAATTGCCTCCTGCCCCTCAACAGAAAGCACTTCAGTTCCATAGTCCGTGATCAGTTGTTTGGCTAAGCCTGTGGCCTTCTTAAAGGAAAACTTTTCTCACAGAGAATTTGCTGCAGATTCTCTGGATTTCCTCCTCCATGAATCCTGGAAACCCTGTAAAAATAAAAATTATAATAACAAAATAAAATAACTCAAACATTTGGATGGAGTAAACTTTCTGTGAAGCTCTGCTTTAGGAGAAAGTGAAGCTAGCAGGGAAGAGAAACTCATGTCAGACAATTTTCATTTAAAGAAAGGCCTTGTGTGTGTTGTACTTTCTCACTTTGGCCTCACTCTCTGTGATACCCTGGTGTATCGTTATTTTCTTGAAACAATTAGCAGATCTTTAGTATGTGAGATATGCTGTCCAAGAACTGGTATATATGCACAGAGATCTGTGTTGTGAGCCAAGGGCATTGCAGATGGGACAAGTTCAATGGCAATGCAGAATGACAGACTCTGAAAGTATCCTGACATACATCTAGGTTATTTAATGGGGCTCGGAATGCTTCTGATCTGGCCTCAGAGAATAGCTAAGAGGTTTTTGGAATCCTCTTCCTTTCAATGAATTGCACCAATGGCCACATCCTAAGTCACTGACAGAAATCACAGTCACGCTGACAGGTCTGCAAAGATGGGCTGCCCCCATGCCTCTCCCTTAGGCACTACTGCTGAGATGACACGAGGAAATCATGGACTGCATCCAGACTGGTAGCCCCAGTGGCAACTCAAACTGTAAGCTGCAGCTGTGGCTTCAATCCCAACTTTGATTCTTTGCCCAAGGCCATTTGAGCTACAGCATGGAAGGGTTAAAGATGCTGCATCGGGCGTACAGGAGCACTTCCCATAGGACAGAGAGGACACTGATGCTGAGCTGAGGTCCTGCCCCTTCCTCACCCCATCTCTGCTAAGGGGTCTCAGTGTTTAGTGAATGTTAAGTAAATACCAATTGAATCGTGTGTTTAATGAGGTGTATCAAACATGTAATGAGATACGTATCTATTAAACAGTTGTGAAACCTTAGTAAATATGTTCTTAATAATAAAGGGTGCAGATGGCTTACAGATTGGACCAAAGAACGAAGACTGAAGGAGCTTATGGAAGGAATAAGCTTCCTTCTATGGAAGGGATAGAAGAGCCATCTTCTGAAAGCTGAGAAGACAGCTGACTTTCAGCCGGAATTTGATGCATGTATCTGCGTTCAGCTAGAGCAAAAATGCGACCCAGGCCTATACAGGAGAACCTATGAACTTCAACACCTAAAGATGAGGAGAAGTAGTGACCAAAATGAAAGACAGGAAAATGGTTCCTCACAGACTATGTCACCAATGCTCTAAACAGACTTTTCAGTTTCAGCAGCATACAATTTTATCACATATCTGCCCCGTGAGGGTCCTCAAACTGCAGGGATTCACCAAGCATTAGAAAACAACAGAGTCACATGATATGGAGGTAAGGATTATTAACTTGTTTTTCTGTCTTCAAAAAGTGGTAATTATCATATTATATTGCAATATGCTATTGGAGTTGCCTCATACAACTACCATTGAAAACCGATCTCTTTTTCTTTGCCCATGGAAGTTGAGCTCAGAGTCTGGTTAGGCATGATTGTTTGCTAAGTAACTGGTGCTCAAAGTTGAGGCCAAAGAGGGGAAAAGCAAAATTTGCAGAGGGCAAAGTGTCTTACAGTGAAATCTGAAATAAGCAGGAAGCTCAGGGCAGTGCTTCCCAGCCTTGTTCAAATCATGGCAAAGAAAATGATTCTCTTTGTCCAGCACACTGGGATAATCAAAGGCCAGGTACTCTTGGCCCATCTTGAGGGCAAAAGAATCCCTCTTTCATCTCTCTATGGGGAGTATGTCCTGTCCCATACGGAGAGATACACAGCTTTGGAAGCTCAAAGGTCATATTCCATCTTTCAGATCATAAACCATCCCAGCTTAAGTATTGTCAAAAGGCACAAAGATAGTGATGATTTACATTTTTATTACCTCTTGGATACCTGACATTGTTTTAAGCCTTGACATGTATTAACTAAACTTAAACAGCACAATAACTATGAGGTACATATTATCCCTACCTCCACCTAATGAAGAAGGTCACCAAGGGGCCCCCAAACAGTCACTTCCCCAAAACCCCTTAGCTGGCAGATGGTGGCGCTAAGGTTCAAACTCAGCCGGTCTAGCTGCCAGTGCATATTTGTACCTCCCGCTCCGTATTAATTCTCTACAAGAATTTTAGAGTCATTGGTCACATAAAAAGCACATTTTTAGAGTATATCAAGATAAACACTGGAGGCAGCTCACAGCCCCAAGTGACAGGGATAGGCATGGGGAACAGACCAGAGAAGATGGGAGAGGCTCCATATCGCCAAATGCTTGTAACTCATCTGCATTCTACCAGCATGCCGGAGCATTGCAGTTCAGAAGTTCCGCTCTGCAGAACTTTGTAGGATGTTCATAGTGCAGTTGTCTATGACAGCAGGACAAATGCCTTGCAACAAGGCACTGGATAAACTAGATGTGTGATACCAATGGACAAAGTTTTATGCACTAGCATCCCGGGCAGCCTTTATAATGTATGATGTAAAGTTACATCCATTGGTATGGAAAGACGTTCTTAATATAATGTGTAAAAAGAATAAATAAAGCAGTATTATGTGTTCTGGTCTCGTTTTTTAAAAATAACCAAAAAATCCAGGTGTGGTGGTACATACCTATAATACCACTACCTGGGAGGCTGAGGCAGGAGGATAACAAGTTTGAATCTTATGTGGGCAATTTAGGCCACGTCCTCA
Source organism: Dinomys branickii (assembly GCA_004027595.1). Classification (NCBI taxonomy): domain Eukaryota; kingdom Metazoa; phylum Chordata; class Mammalia; order Rodentia; family Dinomyidae; genus Dinomys; species Dinomys branickii. The sequence continues at coordinate 424,444 of PVLD010000017.1, read as the reverse complement.
AAATAAAAAATAAAATGTTCTAGGGATATAGCTCAGTGCAAAGGCCCTGGGTTCAATCGCAAGTGCCACCAAAAACAAAAACAAAAAAAGGACACATATATATGCATAGCAAAACCATACTAAGCCTGGTGTGGGGGTGCACACCTGAAATCTCAGCACTTGGGAGACTGAGGCAGGAGAATCACTGTGAGTTAGAGGGCAACCTGGGCTACAAAGTGAGTTCAAGGCCAGCCTGAACTGCATAGTGAAGCCCTGTCTCAAACAGAAAAAAGAAAAGAAAGGAAAAGAAAAACCACACTAATAGAATAATAGAATAGTCACCAAATAGTTATAGCTATGATCTCAGAGTAATGGAATTACAGCTTATTGTGTTTTATTTTTATGTTTTTGCTCTACTTTTTATATAATGAAAATGGATAACTTGAAACTTTTTGAAAAGAGAAGTTACCTGCTGAATTCCTACAGAAGAATTCTTAATGTTCTGAGTACATTTCAGTCTAAACATAGTTTCCCCAGACTCCCGTCTTGCAGCCTTTCATTGTCATTGTTTTTAGCAACAGAATTCTTTCCTAATAAAATCTTACTCATAGCCGCAATATATAAAAACAGATCAAATAGGCTTTGTGATGGAAGCCAGGTGTGAGGCCCAGAGCCTTCCGCCCACTTAGGGCCTCCGTCGCCGTCTCATTCCCAAGCTCCTGGTTCACAGAGCACCACCACCCCCACACAACCAGGAGAATCACACTACCCCAGAAACACACTCTGAAGGAATAAATTATTTAAATAAAATAATGACAATCAGGAGAAATAAAAGAAAATTCAACTGTTTTTTTAAAGTAGATTCCTTGCACTTTAAACGTAAATACAGAGACTTCCCATTAGGTCCCTCTCTATGTATGCTCAGTAGACTTCTCCAGATGGTTTTCTTTTTGATTTCTAACATGATGCCTTACTCGGGACACAGGTAACCTTTCCCCTGCTTTGTACCTTTGCTTCCCTGTTTTATTTCTGCTCATGGCTATGTTGCTGTTGTATTTCTCCTTTGTTTTAATGGATACGTTTCTCTTGACTGATGAGGGCGTGCAGCCGCTTAATAACCACTCTGCAGTGTCCCTGCTCACTGATCTCAGGAAAAGTCCAGAAGAAGCCCAACGCCCAGAAATCCTAATCTCCCTACTTGGCTCAAGCTGGTTTTTCTGATGTTTACCTATCTTACTAAAAGGCAAGTCAGTTACTATCACTAGAAAATTATTTTGAAGAAACTGGTTTTGGTGGGGTTTTTCCCTGCAAACTGGTCCCCACCAAGCAATATTTGTAGCTGATAACTTACAGCAGATTGAATTCTTTCCTGATGTGGACTTTGAATCTAAAGCCAGAGGCTGGGGCCTCTCCCTGTATTTCTGTAGAATAAACCCAACAGTCAACCAAAGAGAGCCCTTTCTGCTTATATTTATTATTCAACCTCAAGAGGAAAGCTGGGGGCTGGGGATATAGCTCAGTGGAATAAGCGCTTGCCTAGCAAGCGCAGGGTCCTGAGTTCGATCCCCAGTACCGCAAAAATAAATAAATAAATAAACAAACTTTAAAAAAAAAAAAAGAGGAAAGCTGGGTAGAGCCACAGTGTAGTGATACACCAGCTCATGAACACTTCTGTTCATGACCAGTTTGGTTTGCTAGCAGACGCATCTGGCAAAATTTTGCTTCCCTTGGTGAACTCCATGTCAGGTGATGAACAGGACGGCGGCCATCTTCCCCTGCTCTGTCGTGTGGTTGTGGCTTCCTCCAGCTGAGATGGTGGTTGCAGACATCTGTGCACACTTGCTGTGTATCTTTTTTGTGTGTTTTTCAGCACATATAATACTGTAGAGTATTATTCAATCCAGCACAGCTCCAAAGAAAGCACAAAGCAAGCAGGGCGGTAAAAGGGGCACAGGGTAAGTGAAAATAACAAGAATGTCAGAGCAATAGTGAGTTAGGGAGGGTTCGTGTTCTCTCTCCATACTGTATTGTACGGTACTGTTCTTTGTTTCATATTTTTGTAGTTTAAAAAATATATATATAGTTCAAAGTGAATTACCTTATATACATTGAACCTTATTGTGAAATTCGATTCGGTTTGCAGTGAATTTGGTTCGTGACCAGAATCATGGAATAGAGGTACGGCTATAAGAATTTGGTGAGTCTTATTCCATCATGACAGGGCTATGGTCTATCTGTCGCTTTCAAATGCTTAGTAAACAAATATGACATTTGGAAAAATCTTTCAGAAACAAAGCTAAGATGTTCCTCCCTCTTTCTTCTTCCCAGGGTTTTCTTCCTTTTCTTGCCTAACATCTGCCTTGTTCCCCAGCATGAGAGTAGCCTCACGGCTTTTAGAAAGGATAAATTGTAACACTGTAAGCTGAGCCTTACTGAGCTGAACCCTTGTTCTGTATGCTACAGGTTATTAGGGTTAGCTCAGAGAATGTGCATTTATTTACTGAAGGTACTTTATAAATCAATACCTTGTTTTTGAATTCAGGTCAATAGGAATAACTCTGAAACACAACCAACAACTACAGCAACCCTAAAACAGCACTTTCAACTTATTGATTTTTAGAAAAGTATCTTTTTCTGGCATTATTCACACACCCTTGATAAGCAACTCAATGCAATCAAAAAATTTAATGGATTTTTTTTATCCCCAAAATATATATTTATATTTTTTCAACACGTCTTTGAATTGCAGCCAGTAAAATATTTTGGAAAAGATAAGTTTGGCGAGAGACGCGTAAGGTAGAATTTGCACTTATTCTTTGCCCTTTTGCTCTTAGCGTTAGAACTCAGCTAACCAGATCCAACAACTACTCACCATTTAATTTTATTCAGTGTTTTGGTGACGTTGGGTATAGTATTTCTCTAATTTTGCTGGAATTCTTATTTTTTCCATGCAGCAGTAGTTATCAAACTTCTTAGCACTACGCAGTTTTGACCTAGGCACTCTAGAATTCATCATCAGAATAATTCTTATTTTCCTTCCAGGCCAAGTATCCCTGGACTTCAGGGAGCTACTGAACCTCCAAAGTTATTTACAAATTCACTTCTGTCTGTGTGTGTATATACGTGTGCATGCTCATCTCTTACAGAAGGGAGAACATGCATGGTTCCTAGGGGAATCATGACCCTGAGAAGGTACTCATTACTATAGTGGTTCTCAAAGTATATTCTGCATACCCTTGGGTTTCCTGAGGTATTAATATAAGAATGTCATTGCTTTCTTAGCTTTGACATATTAATATAAGGATGTCATTGCTTTCTTAGCTTTTACTCTGTCATAAGTGTACTGTGGGGTTTATTTAGTTCACAGTATGTAGAGGTTTTAGTCCATAATGGGCTGGCTCCAGGGCATGAGGACATGGCAGAAGGGCAACCACTCATGGGGGTGGAAGACAGCAAAGGCAACAACTGGACTTAACAGCATCTGTCTGCCCCTTTTATACTCTATCCAGGCTGCTGGGTCTAGGGCAGTGCCAAACCAATCAGTGAACTGATCACACACCCTTAATCACACACTCTAGATTCAGCCACCTCTGAAAACCTTTCCCCAAGATGCCCCCCTCCCAAACACACACACAATGAGTGCCTGCAGCTTTGGGGAAACATTGAGACACAAACCACACCACCTTTGAAGCAGAGACTGGACACTCACTTGGCACCAGACCAGCCAGAATCTCAGTCATAGGCTTCTCAGCTTCCAAAACTGTGCAAAATAAATTTCTATTGTTTATAAATTACCCGGTCTGTGGTTTTCTATTACAGCATCACAAAGACACCCAGGTAATGCCACTCTTCTCACTAAATTATTTCAGTTGGGGAAATATAATTATCTTCATTAAAGTGTGTTACTTATGTTAATACTATGCAATGGGTTAATTATTTTCAAATGAGATAATAGATATGTTTTAACTTCTCCATTTCAGTCTCTAGTATTATCAATAGATATAACCTTGACAAACGAAAGCTTGTTGGCATCCTTCATAAGTTTTGAACAGGCCTAGTGAGACCAAAAAAAAAGTGAGAATTGCCACTCTAGAAAAGATGGTGCTTTTTTCTGACAAGCAGTCAAATGTAAAAAACAAAAATAGTAAAATAAAAGACTAAAAACAAAAATAGACCCTATGGTAATTAATTTATAGTGGATAATTGTGTTGTTGTTCATCTACTGGGTTGAACCCTATGAAATTATCAATATTTGACCATTACTCACTTATAAAATGGTCATTTCATTTGTAAAACCCAGTGCAAAGGTGCTGCTATGATTTCTATCCAGCTCCCCCCCCCAAGCCTTATTTGGTCATAGGTGGAGAGTTTTAAAGGTGGCTGGATTAGGGTGTGAGACTGTGGAGTAAGGGCATGGTACTGGGATTAACGGTATGGAAAATGGAAGCCCCACCCTGGATATAGGTAGCACCAATCAATAAGCTTGTGGCCTGGATGGAATAAAAGAGACAGAAAGAATGCAGGCTTGCTACTGCTGCTTTGCTGCTTGCTGCCTTCTGCCCACCATAGCATGAAATGTTTCTCCTGGGTGACCCACCCCCCTACTATGCCACTCTGCCTTGGAGCCAGCCAACTATGGACTGAAGCCTCTACAAACTGTGAGCCGAACTAAACCTTCCCTTTTTCACTTGTGGGTATCCAGTATTTTGTCTCAGCAACAAGCAAAGTAACTAAGACAGATGCTGTTAATCCTCCAGATGAGTTGCTGTTACTTTGGTATTTAAGGTATTCGGAGACGTAGTGGTAAGGGTTTCACCATTTAACTACATTCATGCGCTGATTCTTTTTGTATTACAATATTTTGCTTCCCGGGTATGTTATTCACTATTTTCTATTGTAAAGTAGTGTGTGATTTAAAGAAAGTACAGAAAGGTGACATACTGCCTTTATAACCCCCCAATCCAGAGCTAGCTGCCTGTGTAGGATTCTTAACACTACACTACTTTCACTCCAATTTTTAGGCAAATTTTTCCTACACGAGCATACTGTAATTTTAATTTTGAGTTCCACTTGTGTCACTTCACACTATTATATAGATATTTTCATTTCATTTAAATTGCCTTATGAAACTTATGTAAATATTTTTCTAATTATAAAAATGAATGTTTTTTAATCTTTGAAAATACAGAGAACTATGAATAATTAAATCATTCTTAATGTCAACATCTAGAATAATCACGCCTATGATTTTGGTATCAATTTCTTTGCCTGTACATACTGTCTGATACCCTTTCTATAGTGTTATGAATATCTTTAGACAAACAAAACTCTCTTCTGCTACTTGAGTTTTCTTTTTGTGCACTCTCTCAAAAAGAGAATCACCTAGCTTGCTGTCTAAAGCATCTGTCACCCAAACATGTCACCAACAGTGATAAAATGCAGGAAATGGTGGGGAGAACATTCTGGAAGAAAGCAGCCATTTCCAGGATTCTGTAGGATCAATTTCTCCAAGTAGAACTACTGAGAAAAGGAGAGGGAGCTGGGCTCTTTTTTTGCCACATTGCTTTCCAAATTTACATTGCCACCTGCTATGTTTGAGCAGCTATTTCACTTTCCATGACAATATGGGGTTCTCTGTCTCTCACTCAGTGACTCTGTTGCTTCTCTCCTGCTTTCCAAACTGACTTGACTTACAAAATGTTATCCTATTTCAATTCCTGTGACTTTGAGTTTTACTGAGGTGGAAATTGTTTTCCCAGATATTATTTGCTGACCACTGGCTTTGCCTCTGGAGTGACTCACTTCTATTTTCAAGATGGCTGACGCACACTGGCATCAAACTTAATGTCCAGGCTGTAGTTAGAAACTGGTGAAACCAACTGGCCCACAGAGTACTGAACTCCCTCTTTTGGCTTCGTTATTACCTATTTGCTAGCCAAATGAACTAACCAGCCACTGTTAGAAATTTTCTGGCTAGAAATACAAAATGTTGAAACCACAAGTAACCTTCTCATTATGCCCTACATTGGTAAACACTCTCCTACAGTCTAATTTTGTGCTCTATAATTTAAAAGGAAAGTGAAGAACTCATACTTCAAAAAATAGCAAAAATAGAGGAATAAACTTAAAATTGGCCTTATTTACTTGATTAGAAAGCCCTGAACCTGTGAAACATGGTGGCTGAAGCCTAAACTTGTGTGCTATGCTGGTTCTTTCCTTTGGGCTAAGTTTCTTGCATGTTCTCTCTCTGTATGCAAGCACCAACATATTCGAGACAGTAAATCTTGGAGAACAGAGAGCATGTACAATTATCCTTTTATAGTTTGTAGAAATAAAAACTTTTAAAACGTTCTGTTTGGTTGCTTGGTTTATATGGAGGATTGGTTCCAGGCCCTCCTGCAGATGCCAAAATCTGAGGATGTTGAAGTCCCTTATCTAAAACGGTATCTGCATATAATTTATACATATCCTTCTCTATACTTTAAATCATCCCTAGGTTGATTATAATACCTAATGTAATGCAAATGGCTCTTAAATAGTCATTATACTGTTTTGTTTAGGAAATAAAGGTAAGAAAAAGTTTGTACATGTTCAGTACAGACACAATTGTTTGTGTCTAGTTGTATGTAGTTGGTTGACTCCTCAGACGTAAAACCTGTTGATATACAGAACTGTTGACTCTGTGAATACAGAGATAGTGTCTGTGTGGGGGTAGGAAAGGATAATTGTGGTAAACATACTTACCAGAAAAATACAGATTATATCATAATAAAGGAGAAGAAGGCTACAGATGCCAGTCAGAATCTGAATGAAAAACATCATGACATCCTACTATGACATAGCCAAGCTCTGGCCTGGATAAGAAAGGGATAGTGGACTAGAGGTTTCCCTAAGGATGTAAAGGGATCAAAATTGAAAGGGAAATACCCTGACATAAAAGTCTAAAACCAGTTTTTTCCCATGTTCTGCTGACCAGATCTCTTCATTAACTATCTCCCAAGCCTCACCAATGTCAATAGTGGCTCATAATGATGACCTGAGGGCACAACAAGATCTTGAAGTGCCCTCTGACTCATCAAAGAAATATTAAATTAAATGTATTTTGTTGTGGCCTAATTCTTTTAAAATTGGTATTCCATGTGTGGTATGTATAATTCTCTATTAATCCAATATTTAATTCAACCAGAGCTATATTTGAGTAATCCATTTCCCAACCAGAGTGAGGAGTTGAGGCTCATTTGGGGAATGTCACTGAGCATGCATCAATTTCGCCTCCATTGTACGTTGCTCCAGGAATTTACATAAGCACAGCTGAATAGCAGTTGTTTTCTTGCTCTGTGATAAAAGTTCATCTTTAAAGCCTCCAATTGCAATTTGTCAAAGTCCATTTGCCACTTCTTTAACAATTTCAGCCAAATTGTAAATTGCATAACTGTCTGTGCCATTTGCATACATAATCATGTTAGCGTGATGGTATAATCTAGGCACGTCATTTATGAGAAGAGAACAATAGCAGTCAGCTTCCAATTCTTGGGATACGCACAGTAATTTATTATATGGCTGCTGTTTTCTTTCTAATTTTCATGAAATGATCTCTTTTAGGATGATGAGCAGTAAGGACCATTGTCCCTTGGGTATTACCTTTACTGCTTTCCTAATCTTGAGAGCCAACATGAGTACTACGTTACCGTCTTCAACGTATGTGCGCACGCACGCGCACACACACACACACACACACACACACAGTCATTTCAGTCCAAATCATATCACAATAGTTCAAGGAAACCTCCTCTTCAAACAGTGCCCCTGTGTTAAATTGATTTAATCTCTGGATCTAGTTATTGAGTATTCTTTTCTGTGCATTGACAATTTGCCAATTGCTTGCTTCGTATTTCTAATCAATCTTGCGGATAATTTACCAGCCAACTAAATCGTTTTACTGGCCTATCGTACTCTTCTACCCGACAGAGAGCAAAAGTAAATACAATCAGTGTTGCATTGCACCATCAGAAATTTATGATGACCCCAGGCAAGTAGCTTTCTGCAAGACTAATTTATGTATAGTCACATCTGTCACTGTGGCACTTGGACATGGTGTGGGTTTTTTTATTGGTTATTCCTGGTAACAACTCTGTGATATCACAAGGTGCCTCAGATATACCCTTTCTCAAGAGGCCTCTGAAATTGCATTACATGCCCATGTTTTAGGATTCAGCCCTCTATTCACGAGTGTGGCTGACACTCTGGATCATGGTTCAGGATCACCTCAAGTCCCAGGACTCACAACCTCTGTGAGGCCTAAATTTGCTATCCCATTTATTAACTTCTTTCCCCACAGTAAACACTGCAGCCCAAAGAGGAAATCACTTCCTTGGAGTCACAAAACAATTGAGTAGCAGTAAGATTAGGCTTCCCTTTATGTGGACGAGTAACATAGACTCAGACAAACCTGGATTCCTATTCTGGCTCAGCTGTTTACTAACAGTCTGGCTCTGGGAAAGTTGCCTGCCTTCTTTACAGCACTATCAACCTCTTTAAAACGAGTAGAATGATGCCTGCCCTCCCGAGATTACTGTGAGGGCTGCACCTAACCCTATACAATAGCTCCTCCTGTAACTGTGTGCTGGGCTGGGCATTGACACTCTCCTGTGTTTGCCCTGTACCACGGCCTCGGAAGGTAGGAGACAGGGAGGGTACCTGCTGTGAGGGGCATAGAGTCCCTGGGAAAGGATCTATACCCATCCTGTAGGAAACACTGGCACTGCTGTTAGGACACCCTGCAAATGAGAAAGCACCCTCAGTTGTCCTTTCCTGCCTAAAAGTCAGCTGTTTATTTACTGAAAACATCTTAAAATTCAAAGAAGAAATTTTTTCAGTTCAAGGTGTAAAACTCACAGGTTAATGGAATGTAAAATAATTTTGGTTTAAATGCTCAAGTGCGAGCAGAGAGCAATTGATGAGGCTCTCTGCTAACCCTCAGAACAAATCCATGTAATCTCAGCTTTCATATACAAGCCCCAAACACCTCGGCCAGCTCCCTCACCTGAGTGGCAGGTATGCGGTTGTTACTGACAGGAATGCAAGTCGTGCTGAGGTCCCACTGAGTGCTGGTAAATGGTGGTGTGAGACGGGAGAGGTGCCCCAAACAGCCCGTGTCCTATAGTAAGTGCTCACTGGGCATCACCGTGTATTACGACACTGAGCCTCCTCCATACCCACCCTACTTTACTTAGACTTGAGAGATCAGTTGTTCTAATATCCAAATCCAGGAGCTTTCTCTTGTACAGTTCAGGATGTGTTTGAGTGGCTTTCATCCTGTTCTCACCTTGTGATACTATATAAATTTCCTTAAATGTTTATGGAATGGAAACAAATGGGTACCCACCATCGATGAGGGGTCCTTAGAGCTATAAAGATGAAGGATGGTTAAATCTTGAGCTCAAAGAGCTTATACTCTGTAGCAGGAGAGGGTCAGGGCCTTTCCATAAAGCAAACCAAGCTGTGGGAATGTTTAAATCATATGTATATATATAGAGAGAGAGAGAAAGAGAGAGAGACAGAGACACAGAGACAGAGACACAGAGACACAGAGAGAGAGAGAGAGAGAGACACACACACACACACACACACATTATAATATTTTTAAAGTGCAAGAGATCTGGATGGATCATGGAACTTCCAGAAGAAGTGACATGAAGGAAGAGCCTTGAAGGATTAAACCATCCTTCCAGCCATCTATCTGCCCACCTACACTTCCTGCTGAGCACCAGGCGCTGTGCAACAGAAATACACAGCCAGCTGGTCTGTGATCTCCACCCTCAAGATCACTACAGGCATATAGAAGAGATCTTCAGGCAGGTCACCAAGGCTGGATGATGCAGTAGTTACAGAGAGCACCAAGAGCACAGACGAGGGTCATCTACACTGGGATGACACATCAGGGAAGTCTTTCAGGAGATGATTCGAAGAACAGGTTGGGAAGATCAAGGAGGAGGTAGAAAACAGAGAAAAAGAAAGAAAAAACTAAAACTATGTAGAAAGCACAGTAGAGAAAAAAATAAAAAACAAGGCCGCCATGCAATGTCACCCAGGTAGCAGAGAGCATGCCTGAGGGCTGGGAATGAAAGCACAGAGAGGTGGGTGGGATGCTGAGGGCTTTGATGGGGTGAAGGAGAGCAGAGGAGGTGGTCATTCCAGACAGAAGGACCAGCATCATCAAAAGCACAGAGCCCTGAAGAGCACAGCGCACGAAAGTAAGGCTGGCAAGCAGCCTACCAGAGCCGGGACAGAGGGGCAAAGGGAGACAAGTCTGGGAAGGGAAAACGGAGCCGAGCCCCTCTTCCTGCTGTGGGTCCTGCCTGGTCCCCCCCAGCATCTGGCTGGCCCACTTCTCAGCGCGAGAGTGCGGTCTTTCTAAGTCCAGCAGCCTGCCCGACTTCGCCTGCCACAGCCCCATGGCAACTTTGATTTTTGCTCTGAGCCACACTGCCATATGGATGAGCTGCCATACTAGAGAAACTCTTTGAGCCTTTTGCCTGTGTAGTGTTTGTATTTTCTTCTCTGGCTTCAGATCTCTCTCTTCCATGTGGCTTTTGAGAGGCTTCATATTTTGACCAGCAGTCAATGTCAGAAGAAGATGGCTAGGAAATAAATACCTAGAGATAGTTGGTTCAAAATCAATGTGTTCTTTTAATGGTGTTCATTCTAGAGGATTCCAAGGGTGAAGAAATCCTGGGTGCAGCCCAGATTTTGGCCACATCTGTGAATTCAAACAAGATTAGTATTCTCATATGTCGTCTGAGGAGAGAAATAGGTAGTTGGCTCCTGCAGGCTTAGCGTGAATAAAGTGAGCTTAGATCTTTGCATTTAAATGCCTTTTTGTAGAAGGTGATTATGTCAGTCACACAGAACAAGAAGGCTCTTCCCACTGATTTATGTTCTTGGTGTTTTCTGGGAATTTTGTCAATCTTCAGAGAACATTCTGATCATTTTTAGATTGCATTAAATTCCTCAGAAACAGTGGCATGCCATAAGTGCCTTCATTTCTTAATATATAATAAGCATTAATAACTGACAGCAATTCTTTCTAATAAGCTCAGTCTAATAAGTGTCTACTGCACACTCAGATCTTTGTCTGGTATTGTAGATGCAAATGAAACACAGTGCTTCAGGAGATCTTAGACAATTCCTAATACCTAAAACAAACAAATCACAAAAATAGCAAATCTCCTCTCCATTGTTATTTTTAAGAAAAGTTTTTTGACATCTCCTTTTCTGCTCTCATACAAAGACAGTTTCAGGATCAATTCTAAGATGTTTTCACAGCATCTTCTCAGATGGACAACAAAATCATTAAATTTCTTTTAATTATGTGAACCTGCCTAAACATGCTAGATGTATTTTGGAACAAAAGAAATCCACTGGAAACATGCAGATTGTTCATAGACAAAATTACCCTGAACAGTCGGGGCACTTTTGATTGAAACTAACTGGGACCAAATTTATAGTAGCACAAGTTAAGTGAGAATGCATTAATTTATGTACTAAAATACCCAGGGTAACAGACTTTGGCTGGATTCAGCTTCTCAAATGATAATACATGACATACTCTTTAATGTTGCCCACACTTACTCTGGCTTTACTTTCTTCTCTATTTGCCTTATTTTCATGTGGTCTACTTGCCCATGGTAGCTTCTGGCAGCTGTGAGCTCACATTCAGCCCTTATAATCTCCACAGAGGAAAGACATTCCCTATCCCCACTGCCATTGGTGTTAGCAAGAGTCTGGATTGAGGTCTCATTGTCTCCGCATGGATCCATCACTGTGGAGAAATACGGAGGTGTTCAGCTTGAATCGAGCCAGACCGAGACGATAGGTCTGCCCTTGTCAAGCCAAGTAAGCTTCAGAGCCTCCCAGCAAAAGAACACACAAAGCACGTGTTCCAAAAGTGAGGGAAGAGATAACAAAGCAGGTGACAACCATTGTCTATAACAATTTCCTCACTAAATCCCCATGTACTGGAAAATCGGGTGGTGCAAGTCAGGTGAAGCACAAGTAGTAATACTACTAATGATAAACATAATGAGTAGTAGACACTCAAAAAGTAAAATGTCATTTTTTACAATAGGTTGTTTCTTTTTACCTTCAAACACCAAATAGCTCCTGTAATTGGATTATGTTCGCTGATTCCAACAAATTAAGCAATAATAAAAGGAGATGCTTCCTAAACTCACTTTAAGCTAATTCTCGGATTAGTTAGGTTTGTTGTTTGGAACTATCCAGAAATGGTTTTCAGGTCATAGAGTTAGATAATCTACCTGAGACTGTGTAAACAGTCTGACATGTACCCTTTTCTTCAGCCAATGGCTTCTCCACAAGGCAAACGCAAAAACCACCCCTTCAAGGGAATTTTTTTTATCATTTTATAGAAAGAGCAAAGAGAGAATCCAACCCTATCTTTGGATGAAAACAATCACATCATTTTTCTCATGATTATTTCACAATATTAATTTTTTTCTTTCACATTTGTCAATCACATTCTGACCATAACTACTACATAAAATAAATATTCATGGAGGAATTTTATGGGCAAAACAAAGATATCTCCTAGAAGTATATAACAACATAGCTAAATGCAGTTTTAAATTTTTATTTTCCATTAAACTTATTTTTTGACATACCCGAAAACACAAAAATTGTGTGCATTAATGGAGAGCATAGAGCGCAGTAGTGTCACTCCAGTGCCGCAAGACTGCAATGGATTGTGGGCTTCTTGGTGCTCTAGTTTTATTTTAAATCATTATAAGTTTTTATCCTTTTTTATCCAGTGCTGGGGATGGAACCCACGGCCTCATGTAAACTAGGTAAGCACTGTACCACTGGGCTATATTCCAGCCCTGTGATGCTTTGATCCAGTTATACACTGTAACCATGGTAAACTTGTCTCTTCAAACATTTATCTCTTCTTTATAGCAAAACATTAAAAATCTTTTCTTCTAGTTCTTTGGGATGTGCAGCACCTAGTTTCTATCTACAGTAGCCCTACTGTGTAATAATAGCAACAAGAACTTTCTACCCCTTTCTAACTGCAACTTAGAATTTATTCATCAACATTTCTCCATCCCTTCCACCTGGCTTCTCTCCCTAGTCATGCAAAAAATGAGTACATTTTTTAAATTATAAACTTTTAAAAGCAAAAAAGGAATGAAGTCTGGATATGAGACTTGGTAAATAGAACAGTTTATTGCTATAAATCTAAATTACAGGTTCCTGAAACATACATATATAATTTTTAGTTTATTTTCCTCTTTATAACACCAGAATTTTATCCAAACAAGAACTCTCCAGAAGACACTTACCATTTTACTCTACTTTTTTCCATCATGCCAATATTTTCCTTTGCTTTCATGTTTTTTTCCATGTTTAACCTCAACTACGACTAAGACAAACATGTATTTCACAAAAGTGATGACAGTGGTGATTTTTTGAAAGATTATAATAAGCCAGCCTTACCAGCTTTAATCTCATTCCTTAGGCTTTTTTTCTTTCTTTCTTTGTTCATTACTATCAACCTACAAAATCCTCCCAATGTCAATAGTGAAATAAATGTTCCATGGCACTGTGCAGCACCAAGAACGTGACAACTTCCGGTCTGGAGTGAGCCTCATTTGTGCTTGCCTAGTAGCATCTGAACTATGATGATGTTCCCCCTCATCCGCCATGCCCTCCCAAAGGTACTTATTTGAGCAATGAGATTCACCAATTTTTCATCATTCCAGGAAAGACAGTAGCCAATTCTCTCTCTAGTGGACTCAGTGTTCTTACCTGGAGGTGTTAAGAATTGCTAAGGGCTGTAAGGACCTGTGTAAATTACAGCCATGCAGAGACGTGTTGAAAAATCAATAAGTAATGAAATAGTACTGGAGTGAAGTAGCCAAGAGAGTAACGGGTGGGAAACTCCCCAGGATGCAGTTTCATTTTGTCCAAAGGTAAAAGAAGATGTTCCGATGTGTTTCTATAAAACAGGCTTCCTCAGAAATAAGAAGTTGGCGGAATAGAGAGCAGTGGTGTTGCTTCAGTGCCACAAGAGTGCAATGGACCATGGGCTTCTTGATACTCTAGTTTTATTTTAAATTACCATGAGGTTTTAGCCCAGTGAAGAGATAACGCTAGCATTTTCTTCAGCACTGTAGGTAACTTCCCCTTACCTGCTTTCCCATACCCGTGATGCTCAAGGGCACACCATTTCCTACATCCTAGAAAGGGCCATCCATACTGCCTACACCATTGTCAGTCTTTCTGGTCATACATTAGCAGTGTCCCCCAAGACTGGGGAGCTGTGATGACTGGTTGAACCTGGATGTCTCCCAATGGTGCCCAGTGATTCACAGGTGCCTCTGGGAATGTGTATTCTGCAGTGTGAAACTCTGAGCCCGGTAGCTAAAGGGCTTCGTGCTGAATGCAGCATTCATGAACTTGAGAATCCCTGTGCTGGTGTTTAAACCTGCTGATTTTTTCATTGAAATTGCAGATATTCATGATTTGTTCTGAGGCAGTAGGATGGATTTGTATGCATCCTGTGGAGGAGGTGAATCTAACCAAGAATTTGGTTGGGAAAGAGAAGCTAAGTACTTTGGACAGCCTGCTTCCTTCCTGCATCTGAGCAGAGGCAAGAGCCATTGATGACCTTTGCTCCTTTTTTATGGAAATGTTTTTAAAAATTCATAGCGAAGAATTAAGGGAATAGCAACAGTTAATACACTGTGTGTTTTTTTTTGTTTGTTTGTTTGTTTGTTTGTTTCCGGGACCGGGGATCGAACTCAGGGCCGTAGTGCTTAGCGGCAAGCACTTAGCCCACTGAGCTGTACCTCCAGCCCTACACTGTGTGTTGTTATCTTTAAAGTAGTTACTAGAGCTTCTCTCTGCACCTGTTCATTTGGAGTGTAGGCGAAGCTTCTGTAGGAAGGATGAGCCACCACCCAAACGTGAAGGTCTAGATCAAAAGAAGGGGAGCCATAAAGATGTCACCTAGGAGCTGATCAAATATGGAAATATATTTGCATCTGTGTGTGTGTGTGTGCGTGTGTGCAGTATTTTGCCTTCATTTCTCAACAGACCAGGGAAGACCGGAGAATGTCCCAAGCTTTCTTTTGGATCAGATAGTATTTCTCCAGCCATTGGAGTTAAAACTTTAAAAAAAATCATCATGGAGAAGAAGACAATAATCACGGCTGTTTGTGCAATTAAAGGACTTTATAGTTTTTGTGAGATAGTGACTTGAGTCTTAAACTACTAACATACTGTATCTTTGATCCTTTACTGACACCCAAGTACATTTGGTGCACTGATAAGAAAAATCTTTTATACTTGATAAAACAGGGCAATAACCATAAATTGAAGAGCATTGGGATTTGATCCAACTGCCAGCCCATTTATTCTATGTCAAGTATGTTTCCTGATAGTGAATGAGCTAGCTTTAATTGTTGTTTAGGCCGTGTCTTCCTGTATTGGAAATGAAGACAGGAGTGTATGATTAAAATCTTCCCCTCTAAAAAGACAATTTTTCTTTGATGTATCTAGACAGGTAACAGGGAAGGGCTTTAGGTAACTTGAATTATCTGCTTAGTTTGACTTTCCTTACCTCCTTGCATAAACAAATAGAATCTGATTGCTTAGAACCTAGTTGCTTGCTTTGTACCCATCATATGCACCAGTTTCTGGACAAGGGCACAAAGTGGAAAGCCTAACAGATGACAGACATGGTACCTGTGCCCTCACCCTCGCACCGTGCTTGCTTGTCCTCTACTCAATGTGCTTCTAGTTCCATGCTGGCCATGGATACGGCAATACCCACCTCCTCCAACCACCCATCCATGGATACTATTATCCATTGCTTATGACATTCCAACCACAGTAATGAATTGATATGTCTTGATCTTTGAAATGCTTAGACAGGAGGCTACACATTACAAGAAAAACACTATGTCAAGACTCAGTTCTATTCGGCAGGAGTTGGAAATGGATATTGTGCAGAACATGTATTAAAGTTAAAGAGGATTTTGCTTAACATGATGGCTTTAATGACGTAAATAATCATGATGGGCAATAACTCCTTCAATCAGAAGATTGTGGGGAGGCCCCACTTAGGGCAGGGTGCTGGTGTGATTCCAAGTCGTGCTACCACCATGAGACACTAGGGGTCACCATATTAATACCAGTGTCTTAACTACCACTACCCTCCAGACAAACCTACCATCACTGAGGTCTCAGCTCCATTTATTCAAGAAGTGTTGCTCTGCGCCTATTGTTCACGACATGTGACCTTTTGCAGTTATTTCAAACACCGCTGAAATAGCAGGGTAGGGTTCTCTCTAAGCCTCTTTCTGTGAATGAACTCTTTTAAGGGCCACCTACACATATCAATCCATTTCTTTGGACTAGATGTAATTATAAGGGTATATAAGCCAGTCAGCCAAATATGGCCCATTTTCATTCAAAAGCTGTGTGATTCCTAGTTCAGTACTCTGGCCATGTCTGATTCCATCACACCAGGGCAGTACTTTTTCTGTAGCCAGGCTTGATACTTCTGTTGAGTGTTCATCTTTTAAAAATTAATACCTCTTTCTTTCCTTTGCAACTCTATGTTTTCATTCCCCAGTTCAGAAATTATTTTCCAAAGAAGGTTAAGTGATTGTCTGTAGTCCACAAATATATGGTCATCAGGTTCTTCCATGGTCTGGAGCATCAAGATGCATAACTGGAGGCCCAGGTCTATAGAGGCTCTGAACCCCCAAATGACAGGATTCTTCCTACTCCTATTAGAATCTTAAGGGTGATCCTCCCCAGACCCACACTGCCGCTCCAAGCAGGAAGCTTTGGTTATCTCTCTTGGTGTAGAGCTTTTGAAGCAGATGAAGATCTGTAAAACAAAAAGCAAAAAGCAGTTCTTCAAGGAAT
The DNA here is from genome assembly GCA_004027595.1 of Dinomys branickii. Lineage (NCBI taxonomy): Eukaryota > Metazoa > Chordata > Mammalia > Rodentia > Dinomyidae > Dinomys > Dinomys branickii. The sequence goes on along the minus strand of PVLD010000017.1, from coordinate 407,509 downwards.
CAGTTGGCAGCTGATAATAATATTACAGCCTCCATAAAGTATATTCCTAAATCAAAATTAATTTCAAAGCCTCTGATACTTTACACATTCTCTTTGTTTCTGTTTCATTGATCTGTTGAGTGCTTAGTATGTTTAAGTCACATATGCTGGGCAGTGAGGGACATGCAAAGAAATACACGTGGAAAGAAAACCGTAATTACTGTGTTCTCTCCGCGTCCTCAACACAGGTCCACTTGCCCTCGCCAAACATCCCTCTTCCCTTGACCACCCTTCTCCCACGGAGAGGAGATTCTCTCTTCCTCCCTCCTATGCTGCCTACTGCCCTGGGCTCTTTCCTTACCTTTTCCATTTTATTTTTCTCTCTCTAACCCTTTTTACCAGATGTAAAGACACTCAACTTTGTTCTGCAGTTTTGTAATCCTCTCTATACTTAATTTTCTAAAGAAGTACTTCTTTCCCAAAGAAAATACTAAATCACTTTGACTTTTGTCTATAGCCTTAACCAGTTTTTTCCTATGGGTTATCAGCCCTTGAAGAACAACAACAAGGAGTCCCTTCTTTCTCCCACTTCCAAACCATATCCACAGCTTGATAGAAAAGTGATTTAAGGTATTGCTGTGTAGCAAATTAATTTTGCAAGGCCAATGGTATAGAAGTAAAGAAATAAATCAAGAGGGTGGAAAAGGTGGTATTTGTTAAGTAGGTATATCAGAGGGCTTGAAATATGCTTCTGTCTAACATGAAAATTAAACTCTTATGGGTCCAACCCTTGCTTCCTACCAAATACCAATGAAGTCATCCAGGGTATAATCAGATGAAAGGGTATATTTTCTATTATTTGTCAAATTCTCCCAAACCCCAGCTGTAAATGCTAGTTTCATATATAACTTGAAATTTAAAAAAACAACTTTTGTTAACTGAGGTTCATGGCTTTGACCTTCCATTTCTCTAGAATAGAGAATTCTCAAAAAGATGACCCTTGGCCATTTTTGCAGTTTCCACGGGAGTAGGGGGCACAGAAAATGTTTCTCCAAGGTTCTCTTTGAGCAGGGTGCATGGGATGCGGACAAAAATTGCAACAGCATGCATCAAGGGCATCAAGAGATTTATAGCATCTACTTGGGTTCAATTATACATTTTCCTTGCTTTGTGGACCTCCAGTTGATAGCCATAATAAAATTTTCTGATCAGATATTTATCCTTACTACATGCAAAGCTGCACTTGGATGGTCCTAGTGACCTAGTAAATAAGAAGACAGTAACATAAAAATTCCCCATCAGGTCCTAGGGCCTCTGCTTGGCATAGTAGCACACGTCTGTGATCCCAGCACTTAGGACACTCAGGCAGGAGAACTGTAGCAAGTTTAAGGCCAACATGGTCTAGATAGTGAGTTCAAGGTCAGCCTGAACTGCAGAGTTCACACTGTCTCAAAAAACTACTAAAAGGATGTAGGGACTCTGATGATGCCATGAATGTGCTGAAAATATAAGTGAAATTTGGGGCATATGTTAACATTTCTGCAGAGGTTCTACCACATTAATCATTTCTTTCAACAAGTCATGGACCCTAGAAACTTAAGAACCCACTAAACAAGAGGATTTTGATTTAGTGAGGTCTTCTGAGACTGAATCAGGAATCTCTTGGTTAAGCCTCCACACTGCCTGGATCAGAAAAGTTTGATTAGTAATAATAATATTTTCTGAGTGTTTCTCTTTGTGCTAGGGCTCTGTGCTAAGTAGGATGTGTATTCACTTAATCCTCATCAGATGGGGACTCTTACCATCACCACTGGACAAAGGAGGATGCTGAGGCAGAGAGGCAGACAGCTTCCCAAGGACACGGTGTAAACGCAAATGTGCAGAGTTGGGTATGACTGGGGTCTGGCCCCACAGACCATGGGTTTTACTAACCATTTGCCTTCTATGCTATGCTGCCCCTTGACTGAAGGGTAGGATTTGTCCCTTTCAAAGCAAAAAAGAACAGACAGTCCAAGGAAATGTGAACACTAAAAAATAAATAAAATAAATCTGAGCTTTGCCCAACCCAGTCTCATTCCCAGGATGTTGGTAAAGCAGGGGAATACCCAGATGCTCCTGGGAACCAGGACAGCAGGCATGGTCCCAGGGTGGGAGTGCTGGGTTGGTCCTGAGCCCTCAGGATCTTCACACCTTGAATTTGACTTACACTTTCCACTCCGCAGTTCCTGACCTTACCTCACCTTTCACTTGCTGCTCCCTGGTAGAGGGACATGCAGGAATGAATCATGGCGCTTGCTGTACCAGTGAGAACACAGAGACCCAAGGAGCTTGCACCCTCCCGTGCTTTGCTTTGGGTGTGTCTTGAGTGTCTTCCAAGAGTCCATTGACAAGGAAGGCTCAATCCCCAGAGAGCTGTTCCTGGGAGACAGTGGAAGCTAAACTTGGAGGCAGGGCCTAGAATTCCACGTGCAGACACCTCTGCATACAAGGGGCACCTTTTTTTTTTGGACTGTGGATGGCACCCTGAGGCTTCCCACATGGTAGGCAAGCATGCTGGCGCCGAGGAACATCCCCAGCACTATTTTCTATTTTGCAGCAGGGTCTCACTAAGTTGCCCAGGCTGCCTTGAACTTGTGCTCTTCCTGCCTCAGCTTCCCTCTGGAGTAGCTGGGATGATGGGCATGTGCCACCAGAGCCAGCTAGGGGACATCTTTTTATTTGGGGGCCCATCATAGCCCCCACACCAGGACCACCCTGGGCAAATGGAAAGCACTTTCTTTGCATTATCTCACTTTATCCTCAAAACCACCCAACAAGGCAGCTGTTATTTCTTCAGCTGCACAGTGAGAGGGGCCGAGGTTTCATAGCATACTCAGTAAGTTTCAAAATACGCACTTCAGCCTGAGATGTGTCTGCTCCCCAGCACTTTCTTGTTGCCACTGGGCCATGCTACTGTCCAAGGAAATAGGAAAAAGCAGAGGAGGAAATGAGTGGCCGTGTTCCTATGATGAGCAATGCTTTCTACCTTCTCTGAGGACAGGCACAAACAGAAATCTGCTGTATAAAGCACTAGAGCGCGAGGTTAAAATTAAAGAGGACAATTAGGAACAATTAGTCACTGGAGCAGGGCTCCATGGGCGTCTTCAGAAATAGGATCAGCTCTCACTTCTTGGACCTGGTACAGAGCAGCTGTCAAAGAGCTCTTTGCTAGGCCTGTGATTCTGTGATTAACTCTTCTAAAGGAGCCAGACTGCGCAAACTCCTTAGAAACAATGACCCCGTTTCTCATGAGGTGCAGAGTCAAGTGGGTCCCAAGGAAATTTCTTTGGCACCCAGCGATCATGAAATTAACACCCCCATGGCTGGCATTGGATCAACCTCTTCTGTTGGGTCCTCTGAAAAAGAGTTAGTCACTCAATCCTTTTGTCTTGAAAGCCCAGGAAGCCCGGCATCGGGTGGTTTTGGTTTCAGCACCTTTGAATGCATCATTTTAAACAGTTGCTACTGCTAAATTTTCATTCATTTCGAGGTCCTAAGAGAAGGCCTGTGAGGAGACACAGGGGGGCTGCGCAGGCTTCGAAAGGGCAGTGGGATAAGGTGTTTAGGGAGCAGATTTGGGAGCTCTGAGCCCAAGGAGCAGCACCGTACCCCGAGCTGGGGGGAAGGTAAGGGTGGCTTACGTGCCAGCCGAGTAGAGCTGGTCCCCGCCTTCTTTCCAAATCCCCTAGGAATAAAAAGCCGCGCAATCTGAGTGGGAGCCTTCAAGGGTTTTATGTGGACTCCCATCACTAAGAACCAGTCATTTCAATTGAGTCTCTGCCGGCTGCCCCTTCCAAGGAGACGAACCCAGGTATACTGCAGCTTTAATGTGCTCGGTGGGTAAGATTCCTCTTTTCAAAACCTTCCCTGGGTTTCCACAATGTGAGGTCTACTAAAGTGTTTCACAACGAAAAAAGGCCCAGGCCCAGCCCCAGTGTGGCTTCAAGCCAGAGGGGCCATCAGACTTCTCCCCTTCCTGCCGTTCAAGGTCCCTGGTGTCTCCTCTGTAGCCCCATGCAGGTATCTGGCCTCAGATCCCAGAGAATTTGGGTTTCACCTCCAGCTGCAAAAAATATATATAGCTCCAGGGTTCTCTCTGAAAGAGCTATGGGTGGAACAGAGTTAGAGGAAGATCTGACTTCCGGCCACTGGGAAAGAAAAGACGAGAGGCTGGGGTGGTGGGGAATCCAGCAGGGTGGAGGCAGCTAAAAGGGAGGAGGTTTTCTTATTTCCTTGTGCAGCCATCTCTTTTGGAGATCTGAAATCTGCAAGTGTTACGTCAAAGCTTCCTCCAGATGATTTGATGAGGGCTTTTTGTTGTTGGGTTGCTGCACTCCCGGGACTCATTGGGATGGCAGGATAAAAATTAATTAGAGGCTGTTTGGAGGGGGCTTTGCAAGACAGCCCGAGGCTACACTTCAGTCTGGTTGTTAGAAGCAATATCATCACCACCTCCTCGCCCAGCGAACAGACCTGCACCAGGGTGGCCGAGGGGAGCCACGGATCGTTCAACACAGACATCAGAGCCAAGACTTCCTCCCAGAGAGATTACTTACCGTGAACCAGTGGATCTACCTGCTGACAACCTCAGAAATATGTCTTGTTTCATTTTCCGATTTTTAAGAGGGGCTACATATGAGGCTTGCAGAATCCTGATGAAATTGCTCTCACAGGAGGGGTCCGTGCCTACTCATATCTCTGACTATGATATTCAGGCTGGGAAGAGCCACCAAACAGCCATGAGGGAAGAAAAATCCTTTCCTAGCCATGGACCTAGGTCTTTTTGAGGGGATGGCACTCTAAAAGTGGGGCTCCAGGGAAGTGGCCGCTTCTGCTGGCCAGTGATCATTTCAGCTCGAGCCCTTCCCAAGAACACAAGCTCAGCCCCTCTTCACTTGGTCTTCTGTGTCCTCCATTCCTCACGGCCCTCTGCCCTTTCATTTGTACCTAATCCTTCTCTACCCACAGTACTGGTTCCACGAGTGACCGTGGTATTGGATTCATCAGGAACTGGCCCCCGCTATCTGGATAAAACAGTTCAAAGCAAGTTGTTAGTCCTGGCATTCTGTCAGCTACCGGTAGCTTTTCTGTCTATTTCACCCTAAAATAAACAGATACCTGGGTCCCCTTATGAGGTATCCATGTAACCACTGTGAAAGATCCTTTGCACTGCTATGATAGTGCGTCTACAGACCACTGTAAAAATCTTAGCTGGTTCATTCTCATAACATTTTCTGTGATACAAGCAGTGATTAAGGTCCCTGTTTTATAGATGGAAAAACTGAGATTATCCTTATTTCCCACATCTAAAAAAAGGCAATCAATGGGAGAGCTCGAAGAAAACTTGGAAACTCCTAGGACCCATGCCCTCTCTCTAAATAGATGTCCTTTTTTTTATTGCCTATAATTGTTTCCTTGCATTACGATGGGAGTGGGAGTTGGGGGAGCCAATGAGAACAACTGCCAAAAGACAAACAGCATGTTTTCCCCAAAATAGCCATTTCCAAAATGAAGTCATCAGCTGTGTGATATGAAATCGCACCGTCACACAACAGATCAGCAACTTCTTCACATGGAATTCGCAGGTGAATTCTTTGGGGTCTTATTTCCTTGACCTAAGATCCTTATCTGGTCATGGTCATGAATGCTCATCACATCTTCTCAAGAACTGAGAAGACTTCTTCCCATAAAGGTTTACCGCTGATCCAAACACTGGGCTTATTTCAGAGGAGACACAAGACGGTAGTGGGCCCACTTCCATGCCCTCCAGCTCCCTTGTTTGTCCCATACAAGGGGCCCACCAAGAGCCCCCAAGCACAGAGATGAGAGCATATGGCCTCTGGTTAGGGTGCTCAGGGAGGAAGCCCAGCACAGTGCTTTCTTCCTCTGCTCTCTGCCATGGGGAGGTGAAAGGAGACGTTGAAGGAGTTGCTCTCAGAAATCAGTTACCTAGTAAAGCCTAAGTCAAGGAGCACAGCTACAGCTAAAATCTCCCCCATTACATACTTTCAAAGCCAGCCAGTCTGCCTGAGAATCAACCTGCCACTTTATACGCAGCCAGCATGTAGAGAACCATGAAAATTAAAGATGGAAAAGACTTACTAAGTCTTCTAGATCATTCCCTAGGGCCCAGAGCAGGCTCGTTCCCTGTAGTACATCTGTTAGTGCTATGTCAGGCCTAATTTCAAATGTCTCAAACAATGAATATAAAGGAAGTAGAGTCTAGGGCATCTGCCCACTCCATAGAACCACAATCATGTGATTAGAATTCCCCCTAGCTGCTCACTGGCCTTTACTATGCCCAGAAAGGTGTGGACTCCCTGAGGTTGGCCCAGAAGAAACCAGAAATTCCTAGGGGGTACAGACATTAGAGAGTATCTTCTTCCCTTTTTGTTTCATACATAATCTCCAAACTTCAAATTATACAACACTGATTGTTTGTTTTATTGAGATAAGGTCTCACTATGCAGTCCAGACTGGCCTTGAACTCACTGTGTAGCCCCAAACTCTAGGGGATTTTACTGCCCCAGCCTCCCGAGTGCTGACATTATAGGCATGCGCCCCACACTTGACTCCCTTCCTGTGCAGCAGAGTAATACACTGACTTGTGAAAGCATCCAGGCACCAGCCTCTCTGTAAAGAAATAACCATTAGGGAAGAGAAGAGAAGGAACGTGGAGGAGATGGGAGCAGAGGGGAGGGAGGGGAGGGAGGGGAGGGAAAGGGAGGGGAGAGGAGAGGAGAGAAACTACTTTTCTATGCCCAGAATCATGAAAACATCCCAACTTCACATGCGCAGGATCACGCAGAGAGGACAGACAGGCTACCACCCAAACAGGATCACCCACGCTGCTCCTTAGTGGTCTGAAGGACAAAGCCTATTTTCTTTATTGGAACCTTTAAGCGAAACTGAACTTTTAAAAGCCTGAAGTTTGACTCACAGGCCAGCAATACATCTACTTGCGAAGCTCCCCAACCCCCATGCTTCGCACCACGGATCTTTCTCTTTTCCTCGGAAACATTATCTCATCTCAACATTGGAGCTTTGTTAAGTTCAATGTCAATAGCTAGTTAGGAGAGGGCAGTGGGTCAGGGATTAGGACTCCAAACTGTCCTTGACGTTTCTCTGTAGGCTGCTGTGCTATTTGCATCCGCCCAATAAATTTTTTTTTAAAAAATCCCTCTTTACTATCTGAGAAAAAATCAGCATAGGAAAATGTCAGTTTGAGAGCTGACAGAATTCAGATAAGAACGAACTGGAAATGAGAGAGAGAAAGAAGCGCTGTCACTCTAAGAAGTTTCTAATTTAATGTTTTTAGACAAATATGTTTCCCACAGAGTGTGTATGTGTTTTTCACACACAACTTGTCTGTCCCTCCACATCTTTTCCAAAAGTGCTTCCTGAGAAAAAGGCTGTCTGTTTTGACTTGATTTGATCTGATGTCTATGGTCTTTCCACACCGGGCAGAGATCTGGAAGGGTCAACCCAGCTGGCCTGAAAGCTGTGAGCACATTCACTCCCACAGAATTGCTTCTAAGCACTGAAATAGTTTCCACTTTCAAAAGTATCTATACATATTTTTAGAGTTAGAGAGATAATTTAAATTCTCAGGCTTAATTGAACCGACAGACTGGAGAATCGCTACAGATGGAAATATTTTCCAAGTGTGACGACCTTTGAGTTCACATTTAATACCTACATAATGCAGGCTTGAAGATTATATAATGGGCATTGTTTCTCTCTTTTTTTTTTTAACTTTATGTAGCACCTCTGTCACCAGAGGAAATGGTTGGTGTTTTTAAATACAAGCTACATGGAACATCAAAAATAATCCCTATTAAATGATATTTTTTTTCACAAAGAAAAGGCCAATTCTTTGAATAAAATACTCAATAGGAGTTAAGTGTTCTTCTAAATTTTTTTTCTGGAAACAAAGCATTTATTGAGCACTTACCATGTGCTTAGCACTGTTATTGGGCACTTTATATCGGTTCAGTTAATCCTATAAAAGCAGATGTTATTGTCCACCATTTGCAATGGAGAAGGGCTAGGATATGAGAGAGGGGCCATTGCCCAAGTCACTTCACCATGGTGTGACAGACCTGAGGTGCTCAACTGGTGGAGTAGATGGACACACTGTGTGGCTAGGTCATGTCCCATCTTTAATGGTTTTGTCCTGTGTGTTCATTTATTTTGTCAGGATACTTGAAATATCCTCTGTTTGCTACTTTCAATGTTACAAAACTTCATTAGAGTAACTTTTCTAAGCTAATTGGAGTTTGCTCATGACACTTGCTTAATAATCCTTGGTGAAACACAGATATTAGTTTCACTCTAGAGTAGTTACAATTGTGGGCTCTTAGATCAGTCCAGTGTGGGTTCAAATCCTCGCTCTGCCACTTGCAGGCTGTGTGACCTTAGGCAAGTTTCTCAACCTCCCTGAGCCCTATCTGTAAAATGAGGATGAGATTTGTTAACCATAGGGATTAGCTCATAGGAGTATGCGGAGATTTGAAAGGTAAACAAGTATAGAGAAACAACCAGCCTCCTTCCAAGCACAAAGGGATGTTGAACATATGTCAGCAATCACCTGTTCCCTCAATATCATTTGAATGTGGCCTTTCCAATGCACAGGTCCGTTCGAGTTACTCCTTTGCTACCAAACATTGACCGCCTATAAGAGACAGCATGAATTCCTTAATTTTGTATGCACTGTCTTCTGAGTCCTGGCCCCACCAAACTTAACAGCCTTACTTCCTACAACCACATGCAGCAGATAATCGATCAGTGCTTGTCAAGATAACCTGGCAAATATTTGAATTTGATGCAGGAAGCAGGAACATGTCTAGACGTAAGTTTGAATCCTTTTTCTCCCAAGAACGAATCACAGATATTGAATTCTCAGGCTTCCTCATCCTTACAAGTGGATTTCACTTTTTAATTAAAAATATCAGATAGCTTGGGATGTTTTAGGGCCCTACAAGAAAGGACCCCCACACCAGAGTGGCTAGAACGCTAGGGAAAGTGTCTCCAGGAAGAGTCCTGTTTTCACTCTCTGCCCCAGGCTCACCCTCTGCCCCTCCCTCTGACCAAGCCCATTTGAGCTTCCTCTTCCCTTGAAGAGAAGTAGGGCACTGCCTACTCAAGAAGCAGCAGGGTTATAACACAAGGAGGAATGTTACTTGGCCCATCTTTGACTTGTTTTTCTGTTTGGTATTTCCACTATCTCCTTTTGTTAGTGCTGAGGCTGTAGGTTCAATTCCCAGTACCACAAAAAAGAAAAGGTCTATAAAACTTGTACTTGGTTTTCTAGACTTGGATTCATATTGTCTGCAAAGATCTCATCGTTAGTTCTTGCTGGTGAAATGTCTCCTCTCCATCCCTCTGAAAGTGTTGGTCACTGCCTGGAAATGTCCATTCGTAGCCAGTGGAGAACTCGAAGGAACCAGCAGGCCCTTGTTCGTGGCCCTGCTGAACATGTAGCAAACCCAAGACTCCCCAGGGGGTGATACAAGACCTAGGTTCAGTCACAAGGGAGGGTCAGCACACATACAAGCACCCATATTCCACCAACAGAGACAAGAAGCCATAGGTCAAAGGTCCTGTGTGGTCACAGCCACGAACACAAACAAGGCCTCTTCACAGACATATGGCCTGCATCCCTGAGGCCCTGCTGCTTATGGCTTTGTGTGCTGGCACAAAGTCTAAATTGCTGCCAGTTTCACAACTGGTTTTCATTGGAAGGGCTCCGGGCCATGCTATTCCAGGGTGAAGAGGTTTTTCAGCAAGCAGAGAACAAGATCATAATATTCAGTACTTTGCAGGAGTGAGCTTCACCTTTCCAGCTCAGGAAATCATTACAAATGTCTCCTATCCACAATGGGACTTCCACTGGGAGATGAGTGCACACACTGCAAATCGTTCAGAGGAACTCACAGCAGGCAGAGAGGCATGTGCAGCTGTAAACATGACTTCCTTTAAGGAAAAATATAACAAAAGGACAACTCAGAGTTTGCTAGTACTTCAGATGGTATATGACATCTGCCCTGGCAGCTCCACTGCCTCCAGGGTATCATGACAAGAAATGGGCTCAGTAACGCCCTGCGCAAGGGATTCGGCCGGGCAGGGAACACTTAGTGTGTTCCTTCAGGGAGGAAAAAACAAACAAAGATCCACACTTCACTTCACAATAACCCAGTTGAAAGAACGGGAAAGCACACCAGGGTAATTGTGCAGGCGCTTCGTTATCCACAGCCGTCTTTCAAAAGGCAAAGTCTGAACTTCCAGATGCTCTTGGGATCTTCTTCGTATCCTCTTCCTCCCAACACCCAGGAAAAGGTCAGTTTATTTTCTGCCTTGGTGCCATTGAAAACAGATGCAGTGCGGGGGTACAGCTCAGAGGTAGAGCCCTTGGTATTTTTCTCCAACTCTCTTCTAGTGATGATTCCATATCCTTAGCCAGGAGCACAAAAGAAGAAAAAACAGAATTTAGATTACAATAGTTAAAATGTAAGTCCAAGACCACGCCTAGGTAACGGAGCTGGTAGTAATATTATACAACCTGCTGCAGGCTTTCCTCTGTCTGTCACATATAAGCTCATGCTGTTCCTTATCAGATTGGAGTGTTTCTGGGTGATGGTCCCAGTCCCCCAGGCAGAGCTGGCAAAAGGAAATTCACAGGACTCCAAAAAGTGTAACTGCAGCTTTGCTTCTAATGCCTTCCACATACAAATTATTCTAGACATGCCCTAAAAGTCTTTCCTTGCTCAAGAAAAATTCTATATGAAAAAGCAGAAGGTCAGTAACCATGCTGTGCTCTTGGAGAGACCAGGATGGCAAAGTAGCGCTTTGGTTCCCTAGGCATACCAACATGAGTGTGCCAAAATGCTGAGCAAGGTGGCATGGCACGCCAAGCCTTTCGGAAATAGTTACAAACCACCAACCTCATACAAGATGGGCTTCATGCCCACTCGTGACACCTATATCTACCCTTCAGTATTTTTAGCCTCAGGCAAGGTATGAAGAAGGGGCATTCTGGATCCTTCTAGTGAATCTAGATCAGGCTTGAGAGTAAAAGAAAGAAGAAAGAGAAGGGCAAGAAGAAGAATGGAATACGAGGTTCCCTTGTGAATGGTTCTGAGTCCTGAATTTCTTCCCAACAAATATTCCCTACAAATATTTGGATCAGTGTCTAGCAAGTCTGAATTCTGTAAAGCAACTTGCTCTCTCTGTGACCTCTGGGTCCAACAGTTGGCTGGAAACAGAAACAACTGGCCAAAGCCTGGATAGATTCGGCTGGGCTCAGTCCCTGCAGGCTTTGTTCTTCAATCTGTTTATACAGTTTCCCGTAGGAGTCTGTAATTTTAATCAGTAAATATCTCCCTTGATTTATCACCTTCTATTGACATAGTGGTAATTCAAGCAGTGGAACTAACGCTGGACCTGCTGTGTGTTTTTTCCCCTCATTGTGCCCAGCCTCTATTTTATTTTTCTCAGTCCTCTTAGGTAATTGGGCTGCCTCTGACACTGTCTTGTGACAAGGCTGTGGTCAAGGGTCAGTGGGTTCCCCTTCTGGAGGCAGAATGCTCTAACCAATCGCAACACAATCCCATTCTCAAGTTTGCTAAACCCAGAGCAGACAAACCACAGACTGATAGGACCCAGTGGATTTCATTTAAAAAGTAGAAATCCAAGATGCTTATAAAGGACACTGGTATGTTCTCTAACCTCAAAGACAGACTGGAGACTTAATCCACTGATTTAGTGTCTCTGCGCTGAGCAGGGAGACCCTCCTTAAGCCTTCTAGTGTGGCAGGTTTCCTTCTGTATTAGTAGATGGAGTCCTCTGCAAACACAAGTCTGGATAAGGTTTTGGACTCAGTTCTGTTTTTTATTAATGCACTTGTTTAAAACTAATACAAGCAAACTGATAACATTCTTTGGGCTACACATTTGGCCAAAAATTTTTATGTGCTCCTTGATCATCAGGATAAAAAACATAAGGACTTGTTAGTCACAATGCTTGATGGAGTCAAAGCTGACTCTGTATATCCCAAGGTTCTGGGCTACCTGTGTTACTTGTAGGTTTAGAATTTTAAAAAGAAAGGCTTGATGTTAGAGGACAGTGTCTAGATCCCCAAAAGATCTCAATGCACTAAAATGACAGACTGAAACTTCAAAAGATAAAATCCATGTAAAGTATTGAGTTTTGATTCCAAAAGTCAATCACCACAAGCCAGCAAGCCAGGACAATCTGTATAAGCTGTAAGTTCTATGAGAATATGTTAGAAGTTTATGTGTTCACAAGTTTAGTACACGGTTATGGTGTAACCCATGGCTGCCAAAAATATTAATGATATCTTAGTCTGTATTGACATGAGGATGGTTCTCTCCACCTATTACCTCAGAGACCTGCCTTTCACAGAAGTTTTTCATTGTCTGATGTCCTATATTAATTAGAACAGTGCCTCACATCACAGAAGCTTAAGTATCAGAGGGATGGGTGGATGGATGGATGGATGGACAGGTAGATAGAAAAATAAACAGATGAATGAGTGGACAACAAAAGGAAAGCACTGACTTACTGGTCCTACTTAGTATATTGTGTTGAACTGTCAATGTCAGAGTTAAGGGTGAGCATGAATAAAGTGTGTTCTGTCAAAAGAATATCCCCAGAGTGAAGGATGTCAGAAAAATACTGGGGTGAAGGATTTAAAGAAAGTGGTGCATTGACTCTGACATAAGAGACCGCCAAGGAGTCTTTCAGAGAGGGATACTGGGAAAGAGGAGAGAAATGTCACCTAGACTTAGAATGTTAAAGGTTGGTGTATTCAGTGATTCAGAGGGTGAAGCCAGAGGCACAAGGTGGTGGCTGCAGGTGGGCAGATTGGTCCTCAGAATCAGAAAGAAGGGCCTATCAGAGAGAGGAGTCTCCTGGTGCCTTGAGGGAAGACCCTGATTCTGCTGATGGGTCTTTCTCTTTCTCACCTAAGGCTGTCACAGGCATCTGCTCTCCAAAGCAGCTCTTCCCCTGTGGTGCCTCTGTAACTAACTGCCAACACATCTCACTCAGGACTATATTTAATGGTGCTTTACATGAAAGTTAGTTTATATGTCTGTCTCTTCCACTAAGTTGTAAATTTCTTGAGAACAAGGCCCCAGCCTTTCTTATTCTTTAGACACACTAGACACTCAATCAACGTTTGCTTTATTTGTTGAGTAAAATAGAACTTGGCTGCCTCTTTGATTCAAATCTAACACCAAAATATTCGTTTGGTCTAGTCTGAGATCTGTGGAGACACTGGCATGGTCATGTAGCAGGGTTGGCTCTCTGCCACTGTTCTGTTTTGGGGAGGGAGATCACATCTGTGAATCCATTCTTTCCATCTTTAAAGTGAGGGTGCCTGTGCTCTTGACGTTCACAGCACTGTATAGAGAATGTGCCACATGTTTTCAAATAAAGGTAATCTCTAAATTGAAAGTGCCATTAAAGAAACACTTTCTCCTTTACCTTTAAAATTGACATTCACTTTCCTTCCCTGATTCCCCACTATGATATTTTAGAAAATTCATTTCAATAAAACCCACTGAAATGCTACCCACTTAAATATCTACAAACCAGTAGAGTCTCTTATGGGTTGGTAATAGACAAGATCTTTTCTTCTTTTTAAAGGAATTAAGGGTTATTTGGACTTTTCCTAACAACTCAAATCATTGAACACTGTAACCAGAGGGTACAAAGATTTCACCTTTGGATCACGTCATGGGACCCAGGGCCTCAAATGTGCCAGGAGATAGACTTTCTTCCACAACTCAGGTGTGTTGATGGCACAAATCCAGGTGGGTGCAAGACTGAAATGATGAGGACAATTATCTTTAGGCTTGCTGTGTGGATGAAAAGAATCGCTCTGCTGGAAGCCTCTTGCACCCTTACTTCCAGAGTGAGTTTGGGTCCCAGGGAGGGGCGGGCCCAGAACCTCAGTAAGATGCCCTTTAGCTATGCTCCACAGTTGTCACACCCACATTTGATCACAGTGCCACATTCTTTCCCAAAGGTGGCAGCATTCTGGTGAATAGGAAAGTGAAATGATTTCCAGAGAAGTAATTAGCAAAGTGCATGAAGGCTTAAGGGGGGGGGGAGGGCTATCAATCAATAAATAATAAAAAATTCAGTCAAGGGCATTTTCCATCTTGGTGTTCTTGGCTATGAGACTGAGGCAGAGAGCAGGAGCAAGAGATTCATGAGGACAGGGCACATTACCCTTCTTAGCTCACATTGCTCAGCTTCAGCCTAATACAGAGGAGCACACGTAATGGGTGGTGATACGGGTAAGAAGCGGGGACACAATTTCTCCTCCACCTGAGTTCCTACATCGCTTTAGTCTTCCGGGTAGAGCTGTACGAGACCTGTTCTTGGATATTCCTGGAGTAATTGCATAGACATTGATCCCTTAATGGGAGATGATGAGTTAATTCATCCCCAAACTCTCCTAACTTGGCAGATGAGGAGTTATTAGTCATTGAGCTCACTTTGGACGTTACATATTCTATTATTTATCATTTACATATAAATGAAAATGTGAGCCTCTCTAAGGAGAAACCGGCCTATGAGCAAGAAAAAATACAGGAGCAAGCGATAGGAGCAGTGCCTAGATGATTTAGACTTTCCGTTGCCGAGAGATCAGGATCAATCATGGCCACAGGATGAGAGAATAAATAAATACAGGATTTGGAGAGAGGCAAGTGCCACAGACAAGGCGGGCAGGGGAAAGAGGGGAGATAAAGAATTATACCCTCTCTCGCATGCATTCATTCCACAAATGTTTCTTGTGCTAGATAAAGACATTAGATGCAGCCCTGCTCCCAGGTTAACAAATAATACGCCGTCACAGGTTGGAAAAACTGCTACGGAAGAAGTAAGTAGGTCATTAGAGAAGAAAATAATGGGAATGGGCATTAAAAGGTTAGGGATCTGTTTGACTAATTGGAGAAGACCTCAAATGAGTTAACATTTAAACTTGAAGAATAAGAGACAGCCACGCAGAGAGGAAAAGAGAATTGACAGGGGCTTTTGAAAGACCTTGAAGCAGGAAAGTCCTTGGGAAATTCAAGGAAGTTAATGTTAGCAGCACTTCCGTTCATTAAGTACCTATCACGGGTAGATGCTGGTCAAGGTACCGTGTGTGTGTTTATGCGTTGACCTCTCCCGCCCCTGTGGAAGGCATTGTTATTATCCCCAACTCTCCCGATGAGGAAAATGAGGCTAGCATGGCTGGAACAGAAAAGACAAAGGAAAAACAACTTAAAATCAAGTGGGAGAAACAGCCAGGCTTTCAGCACGGAAATGGGCTTGATCTGATTGGGGTGTTTGAAGAGTCCCTATGGCCACTCACTGACAAGTAGACTGCAATGGGACCAGAGAAAGAGGAGAGGTCACAGGGGGCACACTGTGGGTCCTAGGAAGAGTCATGGTGACTGGGTCAGGAAGGTTAAGGTGTAGGAGATAGTGGAACTAGTTAGTCAGTGGCCTGTCTTGGCTAGGTTGAGACTTGAAAGGCAGACAACCAGCAAGGGCACAGAAAGAAACTACGTGGACTCTGACCTAATGCCAGTTCCACCTGTCACTAAAGAGAGGAAAGGAAGAGAGATTTGTGAACTAGTCTCCCTGAAGTGGGAAGATTTGCAGGCACCTCACCCAGATGCTGCCTCCCTGTCGGTATGAGGCTTACATACCCATTGCCTGCATCTGTGGGTCAGTTCTCTTTGTTCTCATTTTTTGGAGCTGTTAAGTGAATGGAGACACACGCACCCACGCATGCATGCACGCATGCACACACACACTTCTACTGATCTGTCAAGAACCCATAGTTCTTCACTTTGACTCATTAGTTGAAGCTTCTTCCTAGGACTAAGGAAGTTTCCGTGCAAAGAAAACAGACCTGCTACCCTGCAGCTAGAAAAAAGGAACAGTGGAGAGTGGACACAGGCATATAAGAATGAAGAAACAAAGACAGCTCACCCGAGGGACACAGGTCCAGTCAACCTCAAGCCAACCATCCACTCTGCCCAAGGCCTTGAGGATACTCGCACAGTCCATAAACTAAGAGAAGAGTTTATTATCAGAACAAGGCCCAAAGAAGGAAGCAAAACATTAACAGGGCCGAAATTTTTTCATGATTTAAAACGTCACCCCAACACCATTCTCAACTCTTAAAGGAATGAAGGTCAGGGAGGAGTTACGCAGAAGCATTTTCCTTTCCTCCTGTGCTACTAGAACTTTAACCCTGTGCTCTTACTTCCTTACTGGGTACAGCTGGGCATAACTGTGGCCATTTTATGGCTTTGGCCAAACTTAGGCATTGAGGCCTGGTGAATTTTCTAGGTCGCTGCGATCAGTTTCAGAACAGTAGCCACAGCTTGCTCTCTGGGGACTGCCTCCGAGTTCCACAAGTACAGTTGTTCATCTGGGCTTTATGAAGAACAGGGGTCTTGGCCTCGGAGTGAAGAGAGCAGGGCCTTGTTAGTAACGTGTCCAGGAAAAACTTTAAGGAAAAAGAATGAGGTGGAGTAAAGAGAAACCGAGATGGGCCAAAGGAATATGGGCCCATCATCACATCTAGGACCAAACATACTCCCTGGGTGTGGCCTACAGACCAGCAAAATCAACTCCAGATACTTCGGAGAGGGTGGGCAGAGAGAGGCAAATGTGTCGAGGGGAAAAATAACTGCTAATATGATCAAATGCAAGTGGATACAACAAGCCATGGCCCATCAAAGATCTCAGGAGACGTAGCTCGGAAAGTACAAAAGTCCTTCAGTGTGAGGTAATGAGGCGCATCTAATTATATTTAGCAAAAAAACAGTGAGAACTACTCTAAAAGCCTTTCACCTTTTCTTCTCTCAAACTGAATCCAAATCCCAAACAAAGAGACAGCCATTATTTCAGAGAAAGTGAAGAATTTGAGAGAGCATCACGGGAAACAAGGTTGTCATTTTCCCAGAACTGAGAAAAACTATCACACAAGCCCTTCTCTGCCTGTTGTCTTTTGCCTCCCCCAGCACCCCCCCCTGAAAAGTCTCATCAGGAGACAGTGGGGGGAAGAAGAAAAAAAAAGTCGCACAGGCAGCCCCACCATGAGAAATCAAGGCAGTCAAAATGACATTTGACACCACCAGGCCACAGCTGAAGAACAAGGGAAAAGTTTTAGGGCGACTGTCATTGACCCATAGTCCTTCACTCCTAACCTTGCTCTCCAACATATGTTTCTCATTTCCTTGCTTATAGCTGGTCCAAGCTAATGATATGTGTTTTGGCCGGGATCCCGTGCTCGGCATACAGCCGGTCTTGTTCTCATTGTCCGGGCTACTTACAGAAACCTCTTTCTCTGTCTCTTTCTCTCTCTCAAAAAAACTGGCTTTAAAGAACAGTAAATATGCAAAACAGCCCCCGCACTCTATACAGCTACCATCTTGAACATGGCCCCCGCCACCCTAACACACCCCATCAATAAAGGCCTGAAGAGACTGCCCACGGGTGAGGGGTAAGTTCAACACAAAAGCAGTGGAAATTCAAACAAATTGGCCCATTAGAGTCTCACACGGCTATAAATACAACCCGGCACAGGCTATTTTGAGGGACGGTGGCATGGGAAAGTTCGGCCTGGAATCTTGAGTCTGTCAGAGGAGATAGATCTCTCCCAAGACATGGGAAGAGGATGAAGCAGGCAGGAGGAAGGCGGGCAGGGAATGGTCATTTCCAGGGCAAGGTGAAAAGCAGGCGAGGAGACACACTCAGGCCTTAGCCCGGTGCTCCATGGTGGCTGGCCGCCCTTGCTGTAGAAGGCTTTCCTTGCTGTGGTGTCACTCAGAGAGTGCACAACCTCTAAAAAAGCTGGACATGCCCTTTTGCTCCTCAGAGGTCGACGGACCATTTCACCCTTCCTAAAGCACCCATAGGCAAAGGAGGAGGGGTGGGAACCAGTGTGGCCTGAGGAGTCCAGTCAGGGCAGGCCCGAGTCAGCAGCCAGCCTCTCTGACTGACCCAGAATGGAATTTTAAGGAGACCATTTTTGCCTGTCAGACCCTAAAGAGTAGTGCCCATATAAGTATGCGGTACGAAATGTGAGGTGCTTCAGCATGAGTTTGAGGAAATGAAGGGCCATAAATGAGAGATAGCAAAATTCGTTGCCAGAGAATGCATATGCAAATGTGGAGAAGTGCTTAACATTCCCTTGGGGGCATGTCAACAGATGGCAGTTAACTGCTAACATTTGGGAATGAGTAAACACGGACACACGTACACTTGGGTATTGTGTACCTGCCTACTTTTCTTTTTCTGGTAAGAGGATTGAACCCAGGGCCTTTGCAATGACCTCTCCAGCCCTTATATATGTATTTATTTATTATGTTTTTGAGACAAGAGTGTCACTGAGTTGCTGATGTGCACAAACTGGGTTCAAATTTGTGATCCTCCTGTCGCAGCTTTCCGGAGTGGTGGGATTACAGGTATATGCCTCCAAGACCACTTTCTACCTCCCTTTTATGATTCCGCATTGTACTCCCATGCTGTCTGTAAAAATAGTTCTTCTGCCTTCCCTGTTTTCTGTTTAGAAAACTTACCCAGGACAACCATGGATTTAACTCAGTTATAACTTTGAGCACTTACTGTATACCAAACACTCTCTGAAGCATGAGGGGTACCCAGCCCCAGACCTGGCCTCCTGGGACATACAGTCCAGCAGATGCATTTGATCCATGCTGACCTTACAACTTTCCTGACTGTGCATCCCAATTTGCTGGGAGCAGCCCAGTTTATATCTTTTGTCCCAGTGTAATTATTAATAGCCCTTCTTTTCACACTCCAAAGTGTCCCAGTTTGGATGATAAATTATATTGCTACTGTATCTAGAGTCCCTTTTTAAAAGCTCCTTTGTTATAAAATCTAATACAGAAAGATAAAAGTGCAAAACTATAGCATCCTCTATTTTAGAGGCTCTTTGTAACTTGCTGAAGTCAAGAGAGGGTTCCCAAATTATCAAGAAAATGGCTTTAGCAGATTAAATTTTAATTAGTTCAGGAACAGGCTTCACTGCATTCTGGGCTGGAGTCCTTGCTGCATACTATAGTTAGTTCTGTAGCTGCAGACACTGTCTGCTCTGGATTTTCCATGATACATCTGACTGCCCTCTTATACCAGCGGGGCACATGAGGGCACTTGTCCCAGTCCAGCCTGCAGGGGGAAGAGCCAACTCAGGTTACCATGACAACACCCTTTCCTGAAAACCTCTGACTGACACTTCCTGGGGAGACAGGAAGTAAAGACAGGAAGACACTGAGGTCATTCTCTTCCCATATCCAGCTTTTCCCACCTCCCAGACTCATCAAATATTTGACCTTTTCTAGCTCAGCATTTCTTCTCTCATTCCCATCAGCAAAGCTATCCTGGGGGCAAAAGCAACCAGCTACTTCTGTCCCTTTCTTTCTGGCAGTCCAGTGGAAACCAAAAAAATAGTCCAGTAGCAAGCTATATAGAATTAACAAGAGAATGAATCTTCAAAAGTTACTCAGCTGATTCCAAAGTAAAAATAAATGATTAACAGACCTTCAGCACTTTTGCAATCAACATCACAACACTAAAAAGCGTTTAACAAATGATACTGAGCACTGATTTGGTGCCATGCCTGGCTAGAGATTGGGTATAGAGTGTTGAACAAAAACAACATGGTGCTCCACACTTTTGTGGAGCTTACTATGTCCCAAGGGAGACAAACATTAAAGGGATACTTTCACAAAAAGTGCATCATCACCAATTGTAATGAGTGCTATAAAGGAAAAAGCACAGGGTATAAAAGAATGTGCAGTGGAGATGCAGAGACCTAATTTAAACCTGGATGGGTCAGGAAAAGCTCGCCCTAATAAAAAGCTTTAATCTAGGATCTGAAGGATGAATACAAGGTAGGCAAAGAATATCTATTGTCCATTTTCATCAAGAGTCCTTGTATTTCCACAAAATTGAGTACTGCTATTGCTTAAGTAATTCACTTTGAGGCCAGAAGAGTTTGGGTATATGCCTTTTGAGCCTGCATATGTATAATCTCCATCAAAAATAATACAAGGACATAATGATATATCTCACTTCTGAACTGTGTATTTGTTGTGGGGGAAGCTCTTAGTGCAGTGCTTGGATATAGGAAGTATTCAGAGCATGCTGTGAATCTCCCTGTGACTATTTTAGCAAATACAGGTCTCTTGTGCCTGACTCCTCAGGACCTAACATCATTCCAAATATCATTACCACGTAATAGTTTTATGCATTAACTGCTCAATATGCACTGAATGAATGAAAGGGTTGGTGAACAAATGAACTTTTATTGTCTTCTGTGGACCCCACTGTGTACCAGTTATGTTCGCAAATATCCTCCAATTTCAATACCATAAACTCATCACATTTTCCTCAAGGATGGGGTTCTAGTGTGCTTAACTAAACAGTAGCTCTGAAAATAATCATAAAATATAACTCAAGCAAGCTTTGGCATAGCCAATAAGGGCAAAAATCCATTTACAGGAGCATTTTTAAATAGAAAGGGAAGATGTCTATCAGCGGAAAGAGAGGGTGCAGACACTCCACAGAATATAGAAGGAGGACAAAGAAGAGGCTTTCACTGGAGGAGGGTGAGGAGATAAGAATGGGCAGAATTTCTAAAGCCCAGAGGAGCATTTGGAGAACCTGGAACAATCCACAGAATGGTTCTGTGGATGAAGATGATGCAGGTGGATTCTGTCATCCTTGGGCCAAATGCTGGATGCAACCTGAACTTCTAGAGGGGGTGGGTCTGAAGACAGAGAAGAGAATTTGGTCTTCCTGAGATACTTAAATACAAAAATGCTTCCGAAAGAGGGATGTTTTCAAGGCTGGTATTTATGGGGTAAGTGGTTAGAGAGAAGATTTTGTGAAACGTAACAGAAAGAAGTGAATTCAGAAGTAGTTCCAGAGCTCACTGGCTTAAGAAAGAACATGAGATAAGGAAGGAAACCATGAAGATGACTTTTTAAAAAGAGGTTCCTTGCTGTGAACAATTTAGAGAAAAGAAAGTTTTTAACACAGGAAGGAGTTTTATTTCATTAAAGATGGTAGTGGGAAGCATCATATTATGTTAGGGTCAGAAATCTCTGCATTTTAAAACCATTCATGTTAGGCTGAGGATAAATGGAAAAGAGAAATGTTTGAAAAGATTTGAGAGAGTAGGAAAAAGTATCCCAAAAGCAGAAATTATTGTCCCTGGTGAGGCGCACTGATCCACATGAAATTTTCTTCAGAAACAGACATGGGTTTAAATTCATTGCTCCTGGGCTGAATCCCTGTAGTCTCCTGAGATGGCGACAAGTTCCATAATTGTCCTAGCTTTATTGTTTTTCTCCACAAACCTATTTGTGAAAGTGCCATAAAATTGTCTTACCCAACCCTCTCACTTTTAAGAAATATGATACACAGCAGATCAGGAGAAAAAGGGCTTTTTTTCCCCCTTATTTTACAGCCTCTTGGCACAAGTTCAGCCCTGAAATGGTTAAAATATCAGCACGTTTCACTGGTCTTGAGTTACTCATAAACATTGAGCAAAGCAATTTCACTCAATCGCACATATTAACTGCTTAAGTTCTTCTCTCTGAGGATGTGGACTGTTATTTTATGCCAAAAGTCCCGTAATTAAGTTTGACATAAGCGCATGGATTAAATATGTGGTTGGGGGGAGGGCAACGGTGGCAGAATGGAAGGTTTTTCTCCCCAAGCCTTCTTGCCATATGGAGGCTGTAACCAAATCATGTGCCAAAAAATGGTAAGAGATTTTCCAATCTTATTACTCAGTGTTGTTTATCAGGTAAGACTCAAGGCCAATATAATTACAAAACCAGTTTTTCTTTTCTCCAACTTTGCATTAAGAACAACAACAAAATATTAAGGCCTGCAGCAGCCCCGGCCCCTCGTGTTGCAACCTTTATAAAGCAGAGAATGGGACAGCGATTGAAAGCTCCTCCGATGGGCATGGGACTGCGGTTATAGTTTGGAGCTAATTTATTAAACTCTTCTAATTCATGGATGTCCTTTAAATGCTGAAACCACGATGAGAGTGTTGTGCCTTGTGCTCATTTGTCAATTTCATTAAGATACCCAGCATCCTAACGCCTGGCCTTCTGATGCCATTTTGATCTCTCAGGATTTCCTCCTCTGAAGGCATCTCAGGTGACCCCAAAAGGTCTAAATCACTTAAGCAGCATAATAACAAATTTACTTTCAATTTCTGGCCATATTCATGAAGGTTTCTTGTGGTTTGAGAGAGGAATGCTCTAGTTCCTCCCTTCCTAAAAAACAGCTGAAAATAGCTTTTTCAAATATTTCAAAGAGAAAACATCTTTCACTTTCCCCCTAGTCAGAGGAGCACTCAGGAAATTAACTCTAAAAAGAAAGTCAGGCATCATGTCATTTCCGTGGAAAACCCCCCACCTTCCACCACCTCATGCTGCTGTTACCCAAGCCCAAAACTTTGCTGCTCTTCTCTGGTTTGACTGGGTTAACTAGTCTTTTGGTGGCTCTGCCCTTCCGGAAATTCCTGAGGGCATCAAGAAAACTTATCCCAATTCTGCCAGCCTCGAAGTTGTTACGCTCAGCCATCATTCTACAAATTTCCAATACAACTACTCCCTGCTAGCTTCTGATGCGTCTCTGTTTCTCTGGACTCAGCTCTGTAGCATTTCCTTCGATGGCCATACAGCAGGCTGTTCTGGCCTGGGTTTCTGATCACTTCAGCATGTCCACCTTCATTTTCTAATAAGAGACTCGACCAGAGTGTGATGTTGAGATACAGCCTTAACATTTGCTACACAGGAGTGAGAATAACTTATTTAGGTTCAATGAAACCTTCTATATTCCCCATAATTTGGGGGGTATATCTGCCAAATATCTGAAAATATCATCCCGAGCCCTGCAGAAATGGTCCTGTTTCTTAGTTTATCTTGCTGGCTTTATAATTTATACCTGTGCTCATCAAATTACATAAGCCTGTTATTAGGCCCACAGTCTTGATGTATCCCAGGCATTCTGAACTGAACTGTGCTTTTCTATATTATTCCTCAATTTAGTACAAAATATAATTACCTCCAACTATCCACGTTATTGTTGGGAATTGGCTAGTTCTCTGGCATCGCTTTCCCTTACTCATGGCTTCATTTTCTTTGATATCTCAAGTACGTTTTTTACTGCACACTTTCTTTCCTTTTTCTTTTTTTTTTTTTTTTTTTTTTGGTGGTACTGGGGATCGAACTCAGGACCCTGCGCTTGCTAGGCAAGCGCTTATTCCACTGAGCTAGATCCCCAGCCCCTCAAGTACGTTTTTTAATTTTCCAAACTTACTCTTAGGATTGGAGGCATTGCTCAGTCATAGAGCACATGCCTAGCATATCCAAGACCCTGGGTTCCAGGCCCAGCACCACCAAAAAAATCCAAACAAACAGACAAAAACTTAACTCTTTATAGGAGGTGGTTCAAGAAATTTGCCCAAATGAGATCATGAAATGCATATAACTACCCCACAGCTGGGTTCTTGCCCTGGTCATGGAGAAGGGTGGGAAAATTCAAGTATTTGTCATTCTCTGAGTGACTTAAAAATAATGCACTAAATTATGCCATTCAGAAAGAGGTGCTTCATCCCACTGTATGGCTGCACCAGCTTGCATTTTCCATGGATGCACATCTGCCATTTTTTTCTCTCCATGTCCAGTTTCTCTACAACTCCAGAAAGAAGCCAAAACAAAGATATATGCTGCCACAGGTTAGGCGCCAGGCAGAGTACGATTGGGTTTGTATGTTGCTTATGGGAGTGGGGGAAAGTGTGGTATGCTGAGAATCCAGCGGCTTCAGCATAGTTGTGCAGACCTTCCTGCAGGCCTGTGAAGACCTTTCTGCATTTGGGCCTTCCCACCTTGGTCCCCAGATAAGAACTCAGATCCATTTGTCATCTGAGATGCTGCCGTGTTTTGCCTCTGGGGTAGGGTAATTCCAGCTTGGACCTTGCATTCCTCCTGCTTTTTCTGTCTTCTCTCAGAGATATCTGAAGAACAGAGAAACTGTTAGGATCTTTTGAGGTCTGTGCTCACAGCCTCCTAAATCTTCCAGTAGCCACACTAAATAATCTGGTCATTTTCTATGCTATTTCTGGGGTCGCATCTTCTTGAGCGTGATTCAAAGTTTCACAACCCCCTGTTTATCAGTGCATGGCAGTAGGCAATAGTGTAGTGGATAAGAATCCATGCTGTAATGTCTAACCACCTGGATTCAAATCCAGACTCAGACAGTTGTCTGACCTCCAGAATTTTTACTTAACCCTCCTGACTGATTTGCCCCATCTGTTTAGTAGAAATATAACAGTGCCTATCTCTTGGGGTCAGTGTAGGGATTAAACACATAAATGGTTAATCAAAGTGCTTGCCCATGAAACATTTCAGTGGATGTTGGCCAAGTAGATAGTGTGGATTCCAAATGTGCTACGGAGTACCAACCATATTGTTTTTGGTTTAAGATGAACTGGCCCTTCAAAGATCTAAGATGCATAAGCTCTCAAGATGATGAGTAGTAAGTACATCCACATCTTTAGATTTTACTTTAGCTGGCAGGATTTAAACAAAACCAACATCAAAAGGAATAGTCAATTCATGTATGACACAACCTCTCACAGTCTACTATTATATAAGGACATGAAAATTTAGGAAGCATTTGTGTAAAAGTTCATTAAAAAGACTTAAATTCAAAAGTTTTATTCTTTTATGCCACACAGAAATGATACCATTCTCATATGCGTACCCTATAAAAGCCAGAACTTTACTAGACATGCAGTGTGGCCTTAGCAGTTCCATCACCTCCAACAGTGCCTTCATATGACCTCTCTAACCTTCATTGCCAAATTGGGGTAATTCCCCACTAGGCTGAACTTACAAGACTCTGCAAAGCTAGAGACTAAAAGTGGAGCCAGGCATGGTAGTGCTTGTAACCTCAGCACTCGGGAGGCTGGGGCAGGGGGGTGGAGAGTTTGAGGCCAGCCTCGGCCACACGGCAGTTTCAAAGCTGGCCTAGATTACACTGTAAAACCCTATCTCAGAAATAAAGAGAGAGAGAGAGAAGGAGGAAGGGAGAAAAAAGAATAAAGGAAGGAATGGAAATAGAATCACTGTTAGTATTAAACACATAGCTTCAGTTACATAAGATACCTTGAAATTAGTGATAGTACTTTCTATTTCTAAAGAATACTGCTGAATGTCCTTGAAATACTCTACTTCTCTCATCTCCTTGTCCAAATTCTACGCTTCCCTGGCGCCGAGGTTAAGCCTCGTTTCCCACTAAAAAGCCACCTCACTCACGCAAACACAAACACTGTGGTAAATGTTCACTCTTCCCAACTTTCAGTCCACTGATTGTGTCTTTTCCACTTGCTCTGGCATTTAATCATTTCTTTCCAGGACTTCATAGACTTTCTCTATAAAGGTCCACAGAGCAAATATTTTAGACTTCTCAG
Source organism: Dinomys branickii (assembly GCA_004027595.1). Classification (NCBI taxonomy): domain Eukaryota; kingdom Metazoa; phylum Chordata; class Mammalia; order Rodentia; family Dinomyidae; genus Dinomys; species Dinomys branickii. The sequence continues at coordinate 381,933 of PVLD010000017.1, read as the reverse complement.
ACCATGTTATCCGTATCACAACCACTCAACAGTGCTATTGCGGTACACAAGAACTCTAGACAATACACTGGTGAATGTGATGGGCTGTATTCCCATAAAACTTTATTTACAAAAGCAAATGGCAGGCCATATTTGCCAATAGCTCAAAGTTTACAACATCTAATCTGTAGCCTGGTTTATTATTGAGCCTCTTTGCCAGTGCCTCTTTGTCTACCCAATTAGATTGTTAGAACCTCAAAGATGAGAGCCACTGTTAGATGTTTAGAAGGCCCCCCCCCATTTCTCTAGAACCCAGAATCTGGCTAAGTACATGATTGTTGGATTAAACTGTCTCATGGCAAAATTGCATATTTATTGTGAATATATGAACTCTGGCCATCAAGCTAGATACAATCTCCTAAAGAGTTAAATCAGGAAAAAGAACTGGGCTGTCCCCATTAAATGAGAGACAGCCGTCTTTGTGTCAAAGACATGAGTGCAGAAGAACACTGCCCACCAATCACTGTCAAATCCTGGGGGGAAAACTATGGAAAACACCTGAAGACCACATGTTCCTGGAATCCGAGCCCTGGGTATGAGTCACACCAAATAAGTTCAGGAACGTGGGTAGCCTGACTCTTTCCTAAGGACATAGTTACAACTCTGAATTCACAAAGGACCTTCATTCTTTAGAGGCAACTCTTTCATTATTATCCCTGCATTTGCAATATTATTTCCCAGTTAGATTCATCTGAAAATAAATAGTTTTATCGGTAGAAATATGACACTCAAGGGGCAGATAGAATATTGGCTAATAGCAGCCAGGCCTGGAGGTAAATGTAAATTCCAGTCTGTGAGCTTTTTGAAAAGTCATTCACCCTCTCTAGGCCTCAGCCTGCACTTCTATGAACTGGGAATTTTGTGAGCACTAAAAGAGACCATGTATATGCATATATATATGTATGTGTTTATATGTATGTATCTGAACAGCTTAGTCTAAGGCTCAGGATAAAACATTCCATAGTTATTAGCATCCAAAATTAGCTGTAGTAGCAGTCAAATCACAGAAGTAAAAGATATTTCCTTAATCACAGATGTGACATATGCCCTAGAATTCTACTCTTAGGTATATGTATCCACAAAAACTGAAAATCTACATTCACACAGAAACTTAAGCACGAAGTTCCATAGCACCATTATTCATAATAACCAAAAGTAGAAACAAACCAATATGGAACATGAATAAGCGCACCATAGTATATAGCCACACAATGGAATATTGTTCAGCCCTAAAAAGCAGTGAAGTGCTCGTGTGCACTGTAACATGGGTGAACTTTCAAGCACTAAGTGAAAGAAGCGACACACCAGAACTGTATTGTATTAATCCCTTGATAGGAAATGTCCAGAATAGGCAAAGACATAGGTTTAGAAAATAAATTACTGGTTGCCAGAGGTTGAAAAGAGGTAAAAAGGAATGAGGAGTAACTGTTCACGGCCATATAGTTTCTTTGCAAGACGATGAAAATGTTCTAATAGTCGATAATGGTTACCCAGCTCTATGAAATATTAAAAATCCACTGAGTTGTGTATTTTAGGAGTAAATTTTCTGGTAGTGAAACTGTTTTTTCTTTTTTTTTTAAATTTCGTTTTGTAAAAAGCAAGTTAACTCAACCATCCCCATCAAAACTTAATCTAGGACATATATGTGTTTTTAACTTGATATGAGCTAGAAATGTATAGTTTAGGAATTACACAAAATGTGCAGGTGACCCTTAAAAGCAGATTAGTTATCAGTTAAATTCATATGTCGATAATGCATACATCTATTTATTGGGATTGTGCATATATAACCCTCTTTTATAAACCCCAAATAACTGTAAGAATTATTTTGATTTAAAAATATATTTTGAGGTCCAAAAATTATGGTTGAGGGTCTACTATGTGCTGCACTTTGCCTTGTGTGTAAGGTATACAGGAAAGAATAAAATCATCTGGTTACGAGGCCTGTCATTAATCGGTTCGTCAGACATCATACCTACTGAGATTTGGTCACGCTCCACTTTTTATGATTTGTATATTTTAGTTTGCACTCTGTAAATTTGTATGTTGTAGCTTGATTTATATTGGGGAATAGTCCCACAAGGACAATGCAAGGCTGTTCTCAAATATGAACTATATCATTATGATTATCTTAAATCTGCCTTTTCAAACCCTTCTCCCCAGGAGGACATTGCCAGGTGAAAATCATAGTTCTAGATTCTAGAATCTCCATGTCTAAAATCTTAAGGTTTTGCATAAAAAAAGAGTTCTACCCAGCCAGATAAGGATTCCATTTCCTCTCTTGAGGACATGTAGTAAAAGGGGATTCTTAAATTTTTCTTAATCTAAGAGTGACCTGGGATGTTGGTCTCCCATGCAGATTCCTGAGTCTTCCCAGCAGAAAGGCAGATTGAGTGGATCTGAGGAACAACTCAGCAGATGGTGGTTAACAAACACCCCAAGTGATACTCTGTCTTGCTTACTTTTTCCTCATTGTTGAGACAAAATACCCAACACCCAAAATGAAGAAAGGAAAGGTTTATTTAGCTTACAGTTTGTGGAGGTTTCAGTCCATACTTGGCTGCTTCAGAGGCAGAGTGGCACATGGCAGAGGGCTAATGTTCATGGCGGCAGCACACAGCAAAAACAACCAGCAAAAGGGAAGAATGGCTGCAAGTAGCCTTCTTTTTTCCCCTACATTGTAAACAGCCTACTCCCACCCAGGGCTGGAGTAGCTCTCACACAGTCTCCATGCCCTCCTCTTCCACAGGCTCAGGATGTATACAAAGTAAACACTCTGGCTTCCTGCTGAATCACTCAGCCAAATTTCTAGACTCCCCAAGTTGACACAATGTATCAACCATAACATGCTCGTACAGGTATTAAAGAAGCACACTGAGAAGCATAGCTCCCAAAGACTGGAGACCAAGGCACTGCCAGGTGTTCGTTAAGTAACACCCTGATACATGACCCTCTGCCAGGCACTTTGGGTAACGTGAAGAGAAGTTCCTCCTGTAAGGAGTACATTATCAAGTCTGGAAGACTTAAAAAGCACAAGAATAATAATAACTCACCATGCATGCAGAAAGCGATCGATAGCAAATGAGCAACTGAGAGTGCAAGGGATTAAGAAAACCAAAACTGCTCCCTGAGAGGTGATTGGAGAAGACTGAATGGAGGAGAGGAGTTATGTAGGCCTAACCATAAAAGATGACTATGATTGTAAACAGGAAAATGGAAGAATCTGGAGCAGTGAAGGAGATTTGTCTGAGAGTAGCTGGCTATGGTGTGTTCACGTGGAGTAAGAAGAAGCCAGCTGGTAAAGCAGAGCCTGGCCAAATTGTGGAAGGCCCTCAACGGCTGGCAAGAGACAGAAACTTTCTAGATATGGGGACCCATGGAGACCTTCTGAGCAGGAGCATGGTAGGCCAAGGTCAGAGCTGCAAAAGCATTAATCTGGTAACAAGTCACAGTGAGCATTTTCAGAATGGGATGACACGTAGATAATGAGATAAGAACACAACAGAAGTAGACCCGAGAGTAGTAAGGTAATCTAATAGCAGTTTGGTAGATTCAGAATTGTCCCACTCAAAACCCTTCCCTCCAAAAGAATCAGCAACATCAAGACAAGGCAATCGCAACATCCCTTCTTTCTTACACTCATGATAGAAGAGATGTTAACTTAAAAGAAGCAGTTAAGGCAGGAGATTGTGAGGGCAGCAACACAGGCCAAGCAGATGAAACAAAGGATTTACCCAGGCTCAGAGATGAGAAGAAATGACTCTGCAGTAGGGAAGACAGAAAGAGGATGGAAAGCCACACCTGCCAGTCCTTGTTCGTAGTCTCCCCCTTAGGACCTCCCTCCAGACAGTCGGGAAGAAGCACTGCTTCCTGGGAACTATGGTCCCAGATACATCAGAGGTGATATTTGCAAATGACCACACTGACTACTCAGGAATACTTGGTAACATTCCCAACCAGAAAATGGGTTATTGTCATTGTGTAACAGTTTATAATCAGATATACAAAGATAATCCTGGTAATAGAGTTAAAGGGGAAAAGCAGCAAGCTTTGGTTATGGTTTGTTACGCAACTTTTGCCGCATCACAGACCCACCCCGAAGTGTAGTCACTTAAAACGGTAAATCACTTTGTACAGTTTTGTGGGGAAGTCGCACAATTCTGTTGAGTTGGTTTGACTGAGCTGGGTAAACAAGAGCGGCCTCACTTTCATAGCTTGCGTTGTTATGTTCAGTGTCAGCTGAAGTGGTTGCCATTCACATGGTGGCTCAGGGCTCAACGGACTGCAAACCACAGTGCCACCAGGTTTGGCTCATGTTACATCTGCTATTGTCCTATTGGCCAAAGAAAACTCCATGGCCAGACCAGTGTCCATGAGAAGACACTGGCCAAGAGCAGAACTAAAAGGAGGGGGAAGTATGTGACCATCTTTCATCTCTCAGGCTTGCACATCTGTGATAGTGTGTCCCTTCAAAGGAACTGGCAATTTCCTACCTAATTCTGCTTAAAGCATTTAGAAGGATATAGTCAGCTTTGGGTGTCTGTCATACATGTCTGAATGCGAACATTAGAAGTATTATGAAAGAAATCCACAAATATATTTGATGAAAATTTTCTTCAAAGAAGGAGAGAGACAGGAGGAGAGAAGGAAAAAGGAAGGAGAGACAGTAAGAAGTCTTTCTTGGCACATCCAGTTTGATTGTTTCACAAGGGCAGAACACTACCAGCCTTATAAAGACCCTAAAGTATTCGGTTGTCACTATTTGGTTTATAAAGTAGCACCCTATCTCCAGAGGTCCTGCTTGAGACAGATTTGGAGTCTGTAGAGGGGCTCACAGTGTGTGTCCAGGAGCCCAAGTTTCCAGTCCACAGGGTAGGAAATGCTTGGATGGCTAGCCAGCATTGGAAAGACCCAAGATGCAGCCAAGCAACGCCCCATTCTTGGGACATAATTAATGTGCTGTTAATTTTTTTTCATCAACAAAGGATTACCGAAATACCGCATGATTTCCTTCAAAAATGTGACCCTCCCTTTCCTGTCTCACTTTTCTTTTCCTGGATCTGGACATGGTTTCCATTGGCCTCGCAAAAGCAGTTATTTCTGCTCATTTTCCTCAACTCGTCTCAGTTACTTGATCTGCAGGAGTCCAGAAGGGCTAATGCGAATTATTAGTGGGAATTTAAGGGGCTGCTTCTTCCATTCTGAGGCAGCTCTTCTCTAAAACACTCCCCTCCTTGTGAGACCAGTGGCTTCCTCTGCAGCCCACAGCAAACCTCACGGAGTTATAAAAATCCAACTAACTAAATAATACCATAGGAATCTTAATGACTAGGGTCATCTGGACAACAACATTACACAGTTTTTTCCTCTCAGAATTCAAAATTATAAATATCCCATCCAATTCAGATTTAATTACCACTGTTTGAATTTTGAGAACTTTCTCCATTTCAATTATGTAAAGATGGGAAACAAAGAACTACTGCTAACGGATGGTGAATCTGCGCCTTTTTTAAAGGGGAGCAGGAAAGTCGTGTCATTGTTGTCTCTTCCTGATAAAATCTCTATTGTAGACTGGCTGTATCTTTAACAAACATCACTAAATCATCCAGGACAGTTTTTCCACATTTATCAACACCAAGAATAAAGTTAACCTGTGATGAGTACTGGTGTCTAAGCCACATAGACCACAGTTCCCACAGTGGAAGTCTTTGACAGCTGGGCAGATGCAAGCTATGACAGTGGCAGGAGGCACTGGAGGGGACAACCGTCATGGAAACCTGGGACTTAGCAATCACTATCCACCCAAATAAGCTTCACGCTAATCTATATTGTCTGTTGAATAAGGAGGGGGAACTAGAAGGACCAGCAAGCATCTCTGGGGTTCCAAGTGGTCCCGCTCACAGCTTACCCTCCCCTTCATGCAAGGCTGGACTGTAAAGCAGGACACACCTGACCCCACTAGGATCTGGCTACTGAGAAGTGAGGCCAGGAATGAAGGTTCCTTCCAGAAAGCCTTACTTGTTTGGAGGATGTCTCCTTGAAATAATGGTGAGCTTATGGTAGTAGTACTCTAAAAATCCATTTCAGTGTGTCTTGCTGTCTAGTCTCTTACCTTTAGTTAAATTTTTAAATCACAATTTTCTTTTAGTACCCCAAACCATTTTGTTAATTAGGAGTTACCCACCTACCTATTGAGTAGCTCTTAAGATGAAACAAAATTTGGGGTTACCAAAAATCAAGCTTAGCACCAGAAGTGTTTTGGATTTCAGATTTTTTTTTCTAATTTTAGTTTATTTGTGTAAATATAATGAGATACCTTGAGGATGGAATTCAGGTTTAAACACGAACCTTTTTAATGTTTCATATACACATTATACACATAACCTAAAGGCACTTTTATACAATATTTTTGGTGTATTGGTGTATCTGCATTTTTTACTGCAACCTGTCACATAAGATCAGGTGTGGAATTTTCTGCCCATGGTACTGAGAAAGCTTTGGGAACAGAGATACAACTCAGTGCTACAGTGTTTGCCCAGCACTGTGTAAAGCCCTGTGTTCTATCCCCAACACAACAAAAAGAAAAAAAAAAAAAGGCTTTGGATTTTGGATTTCAGATATTTGATTAGAAATGCTTAATGTGTGTGTCTGTGTATTTGTATAGTATCTGAGGGAGACTGATTCTAAGATTCCCTTGAGATACTAGATCTATGGATGCTCAAGTCCTTCATATAAAATGGCACTGCATTTGCATATAACCTACGTATATCCCCCTGTGTATTTAAATCATCTCTTGATTACATATACTATCTTTTTTTTTTGGTACCAGGAATCGAACTCAGGACCTTGTACTTCCCAGGCAGGCACTTGTGTCACTGAGCTATATCACCAGCCAGTTGCATATACTATCTAATATGACATTGTTACACTAAATTTGAACCTACAGATGAGGAAACCACAGATAGGGAAGATTCAGACATAATCATGTGTCTACCCCGACACACATGTGCATATGCATACATACTATGTAACATGAAATATACCTAAAATATGTGTTTGGATAATGATATAAATTGCATGACACTACTAACATCGAATTCAAATGCTCTGAGTCTCATCACAAGGGCAGCTTCCTCCTGATGCGTGGAAAGCTGAAAGACTGGGGGAGGCCTATGTTTTCATTCTGCTTCCTCTTTGACAACAAAAGCCGTGCTGTCTGGGAGATGTCCCCAGTTTATGTAGGACAGCATCCTTTAGATTGGCCACTAACGCCTAGCACCTTAACTGTATTTACTTTTAATTACATATTGTTTTGGTTTTGTAGATGGCGTGGAACTGTTGTAAGCGTATACATGATAACTTAGAAAAAAGTCCTTTATTTTCATGCTGGAATTCAATTCATGCTTTGTAACATCTATAGTCTTAGTTTTTGCTTTCAAAAAATAGCCTCTAGTACATACATCTGCCCCTTCTTCACCCATTACTAGTACTGTGGATAATGGGTACTACTTTTCTGAAGGTTGAACATTTTATATCTGACTTACAGTGTTTCCTCCAGAACATATTTCTGTCTACCAACATCTCAAGTCATCATGGCAATTATCAAGAGTCCCTGAAATGTATATAGATTTTTCTATACCCAACCTGCTTCAGAGTCACCACAAATGGCCAGAGAGATTACAAAAGAATCACATCCTGAGAAAAGAGCCACTGAGGTCTAGTCATTCATTCCTTTCCATTCCAGTGCATCCTGGGAGAGACCAGAGGGCAAACCTGCAAGGTCCGCTCAGCCATCAGGACAAGCTTGTTATTTTGCCAGCAGTATCTGTCCCGGGGCTGTGTGAGCCCAGTCAGTGGTGCAGGAGAGAGAAGAGGAAGTGCTGAAAAACGGAACAGGAAACAGATGGGAGACAGGATCTTTCAAGACTCCAAAATTCTCAAAAACCTCAGACCAGCCTGGTTGCTGGAAGATTAGGACAAAACTGAGATCTGTATGTGTGCCAAAGAGAGGCCAGCTGAGAAATCATGTCACATGGATGCCAGGTCCTAGGGTGTGCTGCAGGTCACCACTGCTGAAGGGAAGTGAAAAAATATGACACTCGCTAAGTAGGTTCAGGGCCAAGATGAGAGGAGACTGTTGACATTCACACTATGACTGCCTCAGTCCTAGATTCACAGCTGAAATCTCTGTGGTCATGTGAGTTTGGGTGGATACTTCTTTCTTTGCTAAGGATTGAGAGGTCTTCAGGGTCTCTATTCACAAAGAATTGCACTCAAAATGGTAACCAAAGGAAAAAGACTCAATCTTCCTCATCCGCGGCCTTTAGGACTCCTATAAGGGAAAAGAAGGGGACAGGATCTGGAACCAATGTGTTTGGGGCCATTTTCAATGACCCCCGCAACAGAATCCACCCCCCCATCAATAGCTTCATTAAAATTCACCCCAGGATGAATAAAAAATTATTCTTCTGCCTGAGTTCAGAGCTCTAAGAGAAATTTTCCAGGTGGGAATGAACGCCCAGGCTTGAATTTTATTTTCCCCCTTTGCAGGTTTGGCACGGGGGAGGAGAGGTGGAATGGCTCCCTAACAACCAGAAGGTTGAACCCACTTCCTGAGGAGATGCTAAAATCTGACCATCCAGCTGACCTCCCCCTAACAAAGCCAGATAGCAAAGCCATCCAAAAATCTCAAGACACCCCTCCCCCTTCCAGGCAACTGCATTTCACTTGTGACCTTGCTCAGCCTGTGGTCAGGAGAGAGCCTTTGAACACATCTCCAGAGCTGCAGCGATTAGAAGGGCTTTGATTACCCAGCTCAGCTGGCCCTCCCTCCTCTACTCTTCTCCCCTCCCCCAGCCCCTTCACGCGCCTCCTCTCCTGGTAGCTCAGGCAGTTAAAAATTTTTTTTTTCTCCCTCTCTTTTCATTTTCGTATAGCATCTTAAACCCCAAGATGCGGTTAACACTAATCCTGATTTGTTTAGGGTTTATCTACATTATTAATTCCAATCGTGAAAAGGAAAGAAAGAAGCACACAGGCTCTAGTTTGTATACAAAGTTCGGGTGTCTGTGAAAGGAGCCAGCAATCCCTGAGCAACGTATTTTCTTTAGATATCTTTTAAATCCAAACAACTTTCTTCTCTTCTAAGTCTGAATATATTCCTTGAGACGGGACCCATCCTTAACCATTTCATTTATTATTGCTTCTCCCCAGTCAATATCCTTTGAAGCTGCTTCCTGCATTAATCTGGACTTAATATGGATTTAAACATTTACAATGGAAAATAATTTGGGTTAAAAAATAATCTTCCTTGATAAAACTAGAAAACCCCCCTCAACTGTCACCATCCCTGACAGCTAGGAATGGAATGAGATTCTTGAATATGCATATGGAAGAGAACGAAAAGCAAGCCTCGCAGGGTAGATGTTATATTTTATATTTGTCAGCTGTTATGACTGACTGGAGTTGAGTGATATCCAGGGTCTTGACTTGTTGTTTGAACGAATTCATCATCATTCGGGACAGATGAATAGTGACTTGGGGCCCAGGATGTACTAAAAATACCTTCTCTTGGGGAGAGGGAAGGCTGTCTCTCAGAGGGAAAAGCCTGTATCTGCCCCTCACAGAGGGGCTTTTCAGTAATTAACAGGGCTGAAGGAGGCTGAGGATCCAGCCCCGTTCCCTGTTCCTTTCTCTCTGCCCCTCTCCTTTTTGCATTCCTCTGTCTCTTAACTGGCATAATGTTAGAAATAGAAAGTTCGTATTTCTTTGGTTTGCCCCCCACACGCACACTGGGCAAGACCAGTGTTATCAAATGAACTGGAGCATGTAGGGATTGGGATACTTTTGTGGGAATTTAGAAGAATTCAGCTTAGACTTTCAAGTCTACTTTGTCAAACCTCAGCATGAAAAGCAGACCTAAATGTGTTTTGATTTCTTGGCGACTTACAGAATGAAACTAGACTGAACACAAGTAGACCCCCTCTAGGAAAAGTATGTGGCCTAGATGTGGTGGCTCCCCATTCCTGTGCTCATGGCAGACATCACTGATCAATTCCCATATTCCTTCCCATTGGGGAGGAGGCAGCCTCTATATCCTAACATCATACCTGAATGTTCCCACAGTACCTCAAGTTTTCTTCCAACTTGCTTGTAACTGATTCACCTTGTACATCCTTCCTAAGATGATGTGTGAGCTCCCTGCTTCTTGGGCCATTGGACATTCTCCACATGTCACATTTTCTTCTCCTCCAGGGAGACTTTCCTAGTTATTTCCCCTCTGAGCCATCTGCCCTTATTAACCAACTCTCACCTTCGCTTTTTGTGGGTGTGTTGTGCATTTTATTTTAATACCATTTTTCTCTTCCTCAAGTAATATAAATTCATTGTAGAAATTTTATCAAATATAGAGATACAAAAAATAGAATAATTTAAAATCACTTATGGTTCCCTTGGATACAAATAGTGATGCAGCTTCCCAACTCTTTTAATAGAAGATTTCTAGTTTTTTATTGTAAATATATACAAATACACTTAAAGTGGGTGAATTTTTAAATTTTTGTATGTAAATTATACCTCAAAGTAATCATCTGTCTGTAGACGTTTTAGAAAAGAGGATATGGAGTATGAACCTCAACTTTATATGTACTTTCAAACAAAAGTACAAGTTTCATATTTTATATACTTTCTAAAATGATGTAAACTTTGCAGTCAGTAAACTTGTAGGTAGATCTGAAAGTGTGTATTTGAATAATCTTGGAAAACTTACCTGTGCTTCTGTTGTTCCAAAGAAATCTTAATGCATTTGCCCTTTGTGCTGTAGATTATTGATAGTTTTACTGAGATATAACTTACATACCCAGCAAGTCACCCATTTAGAGTGTACAATTCAACAGCTTTTAGCTTATTCACAGGATTCTGCAGCCATCCTTACCTCCATATTCAGACATTTTCATCCCTGCAAACAGAATTCCCAATTTCGTCTCCTTACCAACCCCCTCAGCCCTAGGTAATCACTAAGCTACTTTAGATCTCTATAAATTTGTGCACAGTGCGAAATTCATAGAATTGGAACCATTCGATATGTGTTCCTTAGTGACTGGCTTCCTTCAATTAAGTTCATGTTTTCAGGGTCATCCACATCATAGCATTCTTTCATTCCTTTTTATTGCCAAGTAATACTCCCGTGTCTTTGTCTATTCTATGTAAGCATTTCTGTTTATTTTCGTGAGGTTGATCGCATTACTTTATTGGTTCGGGCAGCACACTTGTCTCCCATCTATGTATACTTTAGTTGTCCCAGGGATTATTTTTTGTACAATTGTATTCAATTTATAAAGACACCCAGTTCAGTTGAGTTGACACATAGTGAGTGTTGAAATGTGCAAGGTTCTTTGTTAGAAAATGCTGGAGATAATAAAGGTGAGCAGGTATGGCCTCTGTCATCCGGGAGCTTACAATCTATTTACATCGATTCATGAAAGCAAATGACAGCCATGACTCACTTAGATACCTTAGCTTTTGACTAACCTTTTCGCTTACATTATCTGGATGTAGATGGATAGATAATTTTCAAGTTTGCTCCATGCATGTTTATGTTATGCTATTTCATAAGCCAGCCAAAAACAGGAAATGTGAATTTTACTTCTTTTCTAGTATAATAATACAAGGAAAATTACAGCAACTACAATTTACTGTGGTGCATTTTATTTATTTGACATGCAAAACTATGCGAGGTAGTTATTGTTATTTTCACTTATTGATGAGGAAACTGAGGCAACTTCAGGTAAGGGTCAGAGCTAGGACATGAACCCATAGCTATTTTGTTTTAAAGTTCACATAGGTGCTTGGCCACTGAGCCACAGTGGCCTGCAACTATGTGGAGGATGTTGTTAGCCAGTAGATGATATTGTCCACCTGTCACTCTGGCTGGCACCTTGGCATCTTAGTCTGACCTGAACAGCCAGTCTTTGGGATGGAAAGATGAACTCAAAGAGACCTCAAGCCTTCATCAGCGGCGTTTGTGGCTGTGTTCATTGTGACAGTCTATTGACAGTGACAGAAAGCATAACTTCCCAAAGAGCTCATTCTACTTGATAAAAAAAGATTCTAAGATGTCGTCTTCAGCAGCTAGCACTCCAGCATCAAATATGGGAAATGCGCTTAGAGATAACAAATAGGAATCACCTGACCAACATGTGGCATCTAACAGCAACGTGTCAGAGGGCAGTATTTGAGAACCTGGGCTCCTAAAACTGTCCAACCACTTTCCTAAGACTAACTTGACAATTCTGTGCTGTCATCTTCAACAATAAGGCAGGTTACATCTGCGAATCTACCTATCACAATGAAGACATTCAATAAATATTAAATAATAATTATTGTTTCTTTCACATTCACTGACAGGATAAAAATACTGGCAAAGAGCCTTTAAGGTCTAATTACTTCACAGGCACTGAAACCACTCTGATAGTTGAAAATTTAATTGTGGAGCAGTCAGAGATGGAGCAGTAGGAAGTTGTTTTGAGCAGCGGTGTCACTCTGAACTCTGTGTAAGACACAGAGCAATAAACACCTACGCGAACTACCAAAGGGACTGCGCAAGGGGAAGGTTAGCTATACAGCTACCGGCAAATGGGCTTTTGCTCTATTACTGGTTGCCTTGACATGTGACATGTGGATTGAATGAGTGACCAACTGAATTAAGTGACTAATAAGCATAAATACTGCCAGGGATATTTAGAACAATTTGCAGATGATCTCCACAAAGGAAGGCCCAAAATATTAATAGCAATAATGACAGGGTTAGTGATATCTGTATGAATATTAATGTGCTCTATTAATGTAATTAATATAAGATGGTATTAATATTAATGTACTTAATGAAATTTTATAATAATTTATGATACTAATAGCTATGTGGACTATGTATTAATGTAAGTAAAATATCAACATTACTAACATTAAGCTGGAGATATAGCTCAGTGGCACAAACGCCTGCCTGGCAAGCACAAGGTCCCAAGTTCAATTCCTGGTGCCAAAAAAAATTTACTAACATTTCCCAAGAACTATGAACCAAGTCTTATACTGAATGACATACAGAGAGATACAGACACCTCATTTAATCTTTGCAATAAATTGTGAGGTAAATACCATTACCCTTGTTTCCATAAATGAGGGGATAGAAATGTAGGGAAATGAAGAAACCTACTCAATTTTCTACACTTATTAGAAATAAAAACCTTGAGGTTCTCCAGGAGCAGACTGGTTTGCTATGCCATTTATGTAATCTCTTAGATCTCTGAGTTCCCAGCACCTTGAAGAAGTATCCAGAGATGATTTGGTCCATAGTTCTCAAATTGATCTCTGGAACTATGGAATTTGCTTCAGAAGTTCTACCATTTATAAAGTATTTGTGCCAACCTGGGAAAAGTTTGGGTGCCTGGAGAAATATTTGTTGTTTGTACCTGCCTTACATATTGGATTTTCTTGTAATATTTTACTTTTAAATAAAAGGGGAAAAGTGTTTGACTGGTGTTGGTCCAAGGTGACAAATGCTTTCCATAAAAATGATAAATATTTTGAGACCTCATGGACTACCCTTTCTATTACAACTTAATGGTACTGATGTGGTACAAAAGGAGGTATGAATGAATGTGGCTATATTCCAATAAAACTTTATAAAACTAGGAAATGAACAGATTTAACCTGCAGGGCATAATTTACTAAATTCTGGTCTGAGTCAGCACCCTGATCAAGTGACACTTGGGCCTAGACTCTCTAAATAGATAGTTATCTTGCTTGCTCATAAAGACAAAATATATCACCAAAGATCCCATATTTATTAGTGCCCCTTACCAGAAAGCCCATGCCAGGGTTTAGGGAGAATGGAAACAAATGCGTGTTTTGAATGTAAATTTTTTTTTTTTAGATCAGAATGTATTTATTGAGGGAAAGAAAGCTTCTGTCCAAGAGAGGGACAGAAGGCGGCCCAAGTGGGTGAATGTAAACTTTGAACCAGGTACTCTGCTACACGTGAATTAATCCCTATTGCAACAGCGCTGAGTGGATGGTGTGATCCCCTTTAACAAAGCAGAAAAATGAGGATTAAAGACGGTAAGTGGTATCTAGAGTAGAAGAGAAAAGCCAGAGTCAGATCATGTGCTTTTATACCATACTGACACGGCCCCAACACCACATTGCTTCTCCTGCCATGTACTGTGGTGGAAGGTCATGAACATCACCCTTAGGTTATTCTTCTCTGGGGGAAAAAAGTTCACTTCATAGCCTCCCTTTCCTCCTCCTGGGTGCTTCATTATGTCTGTTAAATTGGAGGTGTTAAATCCTAGTACTACCATTTCTATGTGAGATTCCCCAGGCATAACACAAAAGGCAGTAGCCTTGCAATCTAAATAAACTGTTCTCCTGCTTATGATTTCTGGGCATTTCTCGTCTGTCTTAGCAGGCTGTACTAGAGGGTTGTGTTTGGTGGTGATCCTCCATGATCCGTAGGACTCTTATAAATATCATTTTATCTCTATACATTATTTTCTTTCTTGCTTTATGTTTTGTTTTGTTTTGTTTAGACAGGGTCTCACTATGCAGTTCAGGCTGGACTTGAACTCACTACGTAGCCCAGGCTGGCTGCAAACTCACGGCAATTCTGCTGCATCAGCCTCCTGAGTATTGGGAATACAGGTGTGTGCCACCACACCCGGCTCTTCCTCTTGTTTTTGTCTTTCTTGAATTCATACCATGTTAGAAAATTGTAGAATTCTAGGTCTTCAGGAACCTCCTTTTCTTCAAATATTTCATGGCACCTCTGTCCTGGTTATATGCCACTGATAGACAGAGCAATCTGATTTCTTCCTTCTGCACGTAATAGGCTAAAAATTCCAGCTGAGACAATGATCGTCAGGACACTAAGTCTCTTTCAGAACACACTTACTGCTTCCTTTCAAGTTTATGTAGATTCCTTGGACCTGATGGACCTCTTACATCTATTTTCAGTTCACTTTTGACTGGTTTTCTTTTAAGAGCCAGTGAGCTCCACTGGACTGGCAACAGGAAATTGGTGCCATCCCAGGAGTCAGTGACAACATTGCCTCTCATTGCTCTCAATTCCAGGGTAACCTATGTCCCAGAGCCACCACAGTCCACCTCTACAACTGAACAGTAATCCAGCTGTGTGTGACTCAGAAGACAAATCCATCATATGTGGAAAACTCAGCCATCAATAAGCAGCTCTGCAGGCCTTGCAGTTGAGGACCAACCACAGAACTGGCTCTCCATCAAAATTCAAACAGTCTTTAGCTGTGATCAGCCACTTCCATCACCTCTCGAGACTGGTAGTTTTCCAATAAAGCCAATAGCCCCCTCCCTCAGGGTAAGGTCATCAGCAGGAGGCAGCCAGTGTCTTTTAACCCAGCAATTTGACAACAGTGTTAGCTTACACTCTATTAGTCAGCCGCTACACCCTGACCCCTGACCCTGACATTGACCTCCCATGGCCCTCTCCTGAGGTAGACTCTGATCTTTTGAGCTGGCCCACCCTGCTGGTTAGCACAAGAAGAGGCCTGTCAGGACTGTGCAGGAGTCTATGGTCACCCTTCTCCCAACAAGATGCTTAAGGCTCTAAGTACAGAAACAAGCTCGAGGTGAACCCATGATGGCAAAGGTGAAAGTTCAGGAGCATATCCATCAGCGGCCTGTCACAAAGGACGATGTAAGAACCATGGAAGCTTTCAGCGCAGGGATAGCCATTGTCTCTAGACGGTTCTGCAACTTAATGGAAACAACATATCAAAATATGGCTTACAAAATACAAAATAATGGACTGAGATGTACATTATACGAGGGTGTTAGATTGCAATGTACTTTACAGTGGGAGAATTAGATTGAAGTGTTATGCCAGGGTAGTTAGGTTGAAATATGGATTATCCTAGGAATGTTAGCTTGAGATGTGCTTTATAACACAGTTGTTAAATTAAGATGTGCTCTGCAGTACAGACATTAGCCTGAGATGTGCATTATAGCAAAGTTGTTAGGGGAAGATGTGGATTTCACTTTGAAAGGGGGGCATGGATAAGAGAGAGGAAAAACACCTTGGGTTGAGTATTATTCAGGGTTATGGGACATCTCCTACATTAGATGGTTTTCAGGGTTTTAAATGTAGGGAACAGGAAAGAGCATGGAGTATAATGTTTTTTCCCTTCTTTCTCTCCAGCTAAACAATCTGCCACTTTCCCCACTTTTCCTGTTAGGGCCTTAAAGGCCTCCCCCATCAATAAAAACATTAGCTCACTAAACAGCCTGATGGCTTTTCCTTCCCTAGCTTAACCCTTCGGGAGCTGGGGTTTCCTTTGGATTTGTAAAGATATTGATTCCAGATAATGTTTGCCTTTCTAACTCTCTCTTCCTTAGACTTGATGGATAGGTTCAGGGCTCCATCTCGGCAGCCAACTCACCGCAGCTACCCAGGGAAAGGGGATGGAAAGCAAGCAACCGTTCAGTAGTTAACACTGCTTGAATCCTTTCCCCGGGATGGACAGGCAGAAATGTCGTGGCTGGGGAGAAGTGTGGAGGCCGCAGTCACTTTAAATCCACACTGGATTTCACTTTCTGCTTTGCTCATTCTCCTCCTGATTCCTCCACCCATACTTCTTCAGTTTATCTTAGAGCAGTGCATAATTTCTAATCAATAACAGATGCCATCTTGGAACTAGCTGCCCTGAGTCGCATCCTTACAAACTCCTTTTCCAGTTGAAGAATGTGCTTTTCTACAGCATTAGTAATATAGGTGCATACAGGTGGCTGTGTCAACTTGCGGGTGATTCTGGCCAACATGGGCAGGACCTTAAAAAATTCTCACCCTAGATAGAAATCTTATCCAAGGAAAAAGTAAAAGGGAAAGAGGAAGATCATCTCACCATTAACTACTTGTCCTACAAACACTGGCCAAACATCTCCCTAACAGTGTTTCTGTCCTTTCTTCTCTTCCTTAGCTTGGAAGATACAATTTACAGCCTCCAGAAGTCTAGCCTTGTGTGATTGGATGGTACCCAGCTTTGCCTGGATCAGAGAGGTGAGTTCCAGCTCTCTTGTTCTCAGTGAAAGAAAGTGTTATACCCGATGAGTTAACACAGCCAAAAAGACTAACCTGCTAAACTGCCAGACAAGGGCACCAAACAGAACCAAACAGTTCAAAGGAAATTGCAGTGTTACGAGACACCTCTGCATTGTGCCTGAGAGGCCCAGGAAGAGCCAGTGGATGTTTCTACTCTTGTCCAGCTGTATTTCTCTAGTTAGAAAGGTTGGTTCTCTGTAGGACCTAAGCCTTTACCTTTTGTGGCTGAGCCTTCTATCGGAAAAAGCCAGTGGAGGTGACAGGAAGATGCCATCTGGGTTAAAAAACAAACAAAAACCAGCTCTACCTAGCCTCTTCTGTTTTTGCCAGCGTTACCTCTGTTCCCCCTCCCCATCCTTGAGCATTTCCTGCTGTATATTCTCTTCTCCTCCTGGTGTCCACTTCTGCCTCGTTTTCTGACATCACATTTTACTTAAAAATAGGCTATGTGAGCTATTTCTAATCTCCATCAAGGGAGATCTGTCTGACCAGACTCCCACGGGATGTGAGAATGAACTTAAAATCAATCCTGGAGAAGAAAGAAAGAAAAAAAGAAAAAGGTTGGCTTGTTCCCAGACTCAGTTTTTATAGAAATCTTGTGTTGGGTTAAGGGAACACTTCAGGACCCCTGCCTAGGAGAGGAATTACACTGTGGTTCCCTCTAAACATCACCCCAAACCTCACTCCAAAGAGCATCATGGCCCAGTCGTGGCAGCTTAATGGTTCCAAGCAAATTAAGAGTCCGTACCAAGCTTTTTGAGACAGATCTTTCCCAACCTCAATTTGTCCCTTCATCGAATGGAAATAACAATGGTACCTGCCCTACATGCTATTGTGAAAATCAACTGGCTAATGCGTACGCAAGGCTTAGTCTGGTGCTGGCCGTGGAGTACTTACTCGGTAGTCACCATCAACTTTATCACTTTATCACCACGCCAATAGCAAGCAGAACTGGGTCAATTCACCAAGCGCTCCTGAGGCATTTCCTCCTCGCACACCACAGTACCCCTCATGTACAATGAACACTTCTGGCTTTAGAAACCTACCGTATCTTTCAGCCTTGCTCCTTATCCTTGTTTATAAGGGTTTTTCTCTGTACAGGAAAAAGGGTGGCCCTGCCAATGAGGGCAGAGACAGATGACAAGGGCCTCACTGACAAAATATAATCCCCTGTCTGTACTCACTGGGAACTGGCCATGATTGTATTTCAAAGGTAACAGTTCATCTCCACCGTGAGCACTGGTGCACTGTCCATAAACAGGACATCATGTGATCCGACAGGCACGATTTCTCTAGATATATATTAAAACAACACGGCCAACGCTGTGGCTCAACGGTCCTGACCTTTAACAAGGACTTATGACGTAAGGCAACCTGCCCAGGAGGACAAGCAGGCAGAGGCCAGAGGGACAAGGTCATTGGCTAATGAAGTGGTCAGCATTGAGTTTCTGTCACTCCTCTGGTTAAGAGGAAACTAAGAGGGAAGTTTTTTAAAAATAGGAACATTTAAGAAACAAAGGGAAGGACTGCATTGGAGCCAATGCTCCAGACACAAATTCACGTTGTCTGAGCCGTCACTGTGGCCTTGTTCGGTGCTACATGCCGAACACCGGCTGGCCGATAGAGCATTTGCAAGAAGCTAACTCAGGATAAATTCTAAGTTAGAATAAAAATAAACAGGCACTCAACCACCCTCTTCTTTGGTTCAAATCTGCTCCGGACTCCCACCAAGATAGAGGCATGGAAGCAGGTTTCAGACCAGTTTTCTCTGTGCCTCAGCTAACTACCTCCTGAACCACAGCATTACCGTCTAGAAAACTGAAATAATAACAGTACCTGCCTCCAAGAGAGGCTAGTTGGATTAAATGAGAAAATTTATTTGAATGAATTAGCATAGTGCTTGACCCAAAATGATTGTGCAAATGTCACTGATGATTATTGTTATCCCACATATTCTAACAATCTTAGAAAGTGTGAGGGGCTTTAAGATGGAAAATAAATTGTGTATGGTAGAGTAAGAACACAATTCGAATTTATGTGAGGTGTCACAGTGGTCATCTCTAATGTTTCTCATTGGTGGGGTAATTTGAACTTTTGACCCATCAAGAAACATTCAATCAGTCAAGAAACATTGAAAACTACTGCACTAGGTCCGGCACATGGCATTGTGTTGAACCAGAATCATTTTTAACTTTGTTCTTCACAGCTTGGCTAGGGAGATAGAAACATTGAGACACGGAACATAAGTAATAGAATGTTATGAGAATATGTTATAATTGAAGCAATCAAGTCTTCTTGAAAAGGTCAGAAAGAAGTCAGAGAGATGAAAACTTTCATATCTGTTCTGCCACTACATCCTGCAAATGGTGCGTTGGGACATGGAAAGCTGTTGTTTCTCTCCCTGTGCATTTTCTGCATTTTATGAATGAAAAGACAGAGGCCCATCAGGCTAGCCCATACCTTTGTTCACAGTAGTTAACAAGAGAGCTGAGACTATCTCTCCATCTGCCCACTTCCCCAGCACACTTTCCCTTCTCAGCAGCAGCACCAGGAGGAATCTAGAACACTGGTGGCCTTCCTGAAAACCTTCCTCTTAGTGAGCATTTTCTACAGACATGGATCAGGACCCAACTCTTGAATATCCCAAAGCACAAAAGTGCAGAAGGTTTTATATTCACTTTTGAGTTATTAAAAGGGTTATTTTTAACCCTTTTCTGTCTTCCTTCTACAAATGAAGCACTATGGGGGAGTGGAAGTAACACTGAGGAGAGGTCAGGGCCAGCACACAGGTCCCAGCAGTGTGGTGTCTCTCTTGGGTTCCACAGCCCGTAACGTCTCAGGTACCCTGATCAGCAAACTTTGTTCCATGTTCTCTGCCCATCTGCCTTATGAAAATGGTATGAGGTTGAACTGAAAGCTGATCTGAGGGAAAGTGCACCAGTGGAAACAATGATCAAATTGCACTGCCACTGCCTAGGAAATCAAAGATGGAGCACCACGGGGATAGCCCATTCCCTCTTCCCATCATGACCCCATCTCTTTCCAGGATTCAGTGCTTGGGACATTGTGGGGCTGGGAGGCTCTAGGAAACTAGCATGACAGTTTAAATGCCATTGCCCAAGCCTGTTCTTTTTGTCTTCAAATATGAACCTAGCTTTAAACTTTCTGTTGTTCTGATTACAAAGATGACATACAATGTCTTGAAGAATGTAAACAGTTTATAAAGGCATTAAAAAAAACTAAAATCACTGAAAATTCTGCCCCCCTAGAAGGAAACACTGTGAACCTGGACTTCATCCTATCAGATGCCTTTCATCTGTACCTAGAGATGTGTCTTGTTTGATATCAGTGGTATATATGTTATCCCCAACTTGCACTACCGGTGAATTATAGATTTCCACGTTCTTTCTCAATGACTGTGTTGCATTCCAGGGTTGGATGTACCACCATTTATTTAACTCCCCAGGAGTGGGCAGTTATAGTACAAATGTTCCTAGCGAACATCTTAGCGAGAGGTACATCTGTCCAGTTATCTCCTTCAAATAAATTCCTGTTTGAATTGCTGAAGACACTGTCCCCTTCAATCAGTGGAGTATTACAAGAATAAAAGAGCAGTTGCCAGTCAAGCTGAAGTGTCCCAACAACTCTAGAGACCTGAGACAGTTACAGGAACCCTTATCCATTCATCTATGGAGAGTGAAGGGTGAGAGCGGAGTGGGGGCGGGCAGTTTATATACTCAAATAACACTCCTGCCTTGATGTACTAGAACTAGATGTTAGTTTTCTTTCATTTCCTCACCCCCTGCACTTCTTGTCCTACTGTGTAAAGCCCTGGCATACCACATAGGCCTCTTTGCAGCTAGAGAAGGCACACCTCGTCCACTGACACGCTGCCCATCAGCAGGTGAATTCTGACTTCTCATGAATGAGTTTTCTTCCTGGTTGCTTTCCTTAGTATGGAGCACAAAGAGGTTGATGAATTCCTTCGGGTAAATGTAGGCACTGGGGCCAGCCAAGCAGTGAGTTGAATTGGGTGATTACACTGCAATGTTTTAATTTGCCTTTGGACAAATTCTCATAAGCTTTCATGAGAAAATCTCCCATTAGACATAGTCATTTAATTTAAGAACAGTTGGGACAGGACGATGAGCTAAGATGACAGATGGAGGAATGCAGATACGTCTTAGAGGGACTTGAGTGTTCTCTGAGGTTTTTGCATCCAGTGGAACATGACGTCAGCTGCCACTGCTTATATCCATGGACATGAGAAATGATCAAGAAATCATGAAAATGAAGGCTATGTTCAGGTGACAAATAAATTTCATTCATCTTTCCTGTCTGTAAAAACCATAGAAAGGTCAACTAAAGAACTGGGTACTTCCACATACCCCAAATCCAGTAAACGCAGAATGTGGGCAGCCTTATAGGAAGGCAAAACAAAGCCAAAAACGAATAACAAGGCTGCTGTTAAAAGTTTCCTTTAGTCATATTGCCACAAAGATAACTTTTTAAATTCTATGCTTACTCAGGCTTCCTTCAAACAGATGTTCTGGACATCCTAATTTGGCGTTTGTATAATTCAACATCTATTATTGTTTTAGGACCACAGTTATTATTTTAATTATAATTTAGGGCTGCCTAATATACCTGAAGGTCACTGGGCACCTAAAAGGAATAAATAAAAACAACTTGCCATTTTTAAAAGGAGCATGTTTATTTGGGAGTCCCAAGAGCCACTCAACCAAGACATCATAAAACCTTCAAATAAACTAAAACGGAAACAAAACAAAATGCCTGTTCTTAATTCCTTAGAAGGCAAGCAGGAGAAAGTTACAGTGAAGTGAATGCTGGCATGAGAACCCTGGGGATGATTCATTGCTGAGCTCGGGAACCAAACTGTATATCGCAGTGTCCTCACTCCACACTGCAAGTCACATGGCCGTTTTTCTGGGTTTCCAATCTCTATGTCTTGGTGGGGAAGCTTTAGTCAATGAGAAAATAGTGTAATAATGAGTTTAGTGTAGACAAAAGGGAAAGCAGGCTAGTGCCTTGGAAATGCCTATCTGCTGCCTTATTGTACTAGCCTGCTTTGGCTGGCTCTCTCCAGAATGGGTGTCAGCAATGCATACATAGGTCTCATTAGCTCTGATGTTTTAGAATGCACAATTGCTGGACTATCGAGTGATTTTACAGTTAGAAGGATAAAGAAATTTCAAAACAGTTTCATAATTTTCCTACATGTGAACTTCTGTAACAGAAAACAATAAAATCATTTTCAAGTCATTTACAGCTAGCATTTACCATATCATCAAAGATGTTATGGTTTGTTAAGTAAGAGAATTATCTAGTGGGCAGGAGACTTATGCTTCTCCAAGACCTTTTAGCTATGCAAGTATGCAAATTTGTCTTATAGAATCCAGGGGACAAACACAGATAGGGTTCTCAAAGGAAAGTATGTATTTCCTCCACTCTCAGGAATGTCATCATTTAGAGCTGCTCTTTTTGGGACCTGAAAAACTAGACTGGCAAATTAAGGTCATTCCAAATACTAAGAACAAGACTGAGAGTCACGTTCCCAGAGTGGCAAAGAATGGGCCCCAGAAATGCCTTCCTTCCTATGGAATAAATAAGGAGAGAAAGAGAAGGAAAGGAGGAGAATGAGGAACAAGAGACAAAGGAATAAGAGGAGGCAGAGGAGGAAGAGAAAGGGAAAGAAAGAAATTAGGGGAGAAAGGAGTTAGTCAACCCCAGGCTGGCAAACTCACATGGCTACGTGGATTAGACAAAAGGTATAAATAAGTGAGATGGGCCTGGTATGAAGCCACCAGAGTAAGTAAGACTATGGCAAGCATGTCCAGCTTAAGGGGCAGCTGATGCTCAACTTAGCTGACAATCCCCAAGCCCCAGAATAACCAGGACTTGTAATATCACAAGAAAAGATTAAAATACTGATTTTTTAAATGTTAAATATCTCAAACTTTCAGCACTGTCAGTTAATTTGATCTGAACCCCTGTGCTCAGAATAGTGTTTCATTTAGAACAGACCAAATGACAGTCTCCTACATGCCACATTCAACTCACAGGCCATGAGTTTGAAAACTTTCAGAGAGACCAGTGAGTATCTGGAAACTAAAAGTGTCCACAGGGTGTAAAGCATGGAACAGATAATAGGCGTTGTTACTTTTCTCCTTGTGGAGACGAAATATGAAACACTCAAGGTTAAGGAGGAAAGGCTTACTGTAACTCACAGTTTGTAGAGATTTCAATTCACAGTTGACTGGCTCTAAGGCTGGATGGTATGCTGGATGAGCATCACAAAAGAGAAACAGTTCTTGGCAGGATGCAGGCAACAAAGTAGCAAGCAACAAGCAATAAGCAGCAACCCTCTGTCTGTCCCTTACATCCTTCTCAGGCTATGCACATTTAGATGGCACTCACATCAGGGTGGGGCAGCCTTAATCCTAGCATTACCCATGAATCAATACTAGCATCAGATCCTTGATCCCAGCATCACACTCTAGATCCAGCCACCTCTGAAAAACCCCACCTATGACCACATGACCTCTTGGGGCAGGAGACATGTAGTCACAAGCCGTAACACCAAGAAGGTCTAATTCTAATTTGCATAGGAAAACACATTCTTTTTCCTCTTGCAGTCTATCTGATCTCTCAAAACCTAAAATAACTTTGTAGTATGCTCCGGCTTTCTTACTGGTTCTTTTTTTAAGAATGTCATTACTAGTTCTCTCTTTAAGTGTTGGACTGGTGAGCAAATTCTGGGTATACTGAGCTAGACAAATGCTTATGTTCTCTTTGCCTTGTGAGACGGGGCTAGATGAATACCAAAAAAAGTATTTGTAGAAGGTAGAAAGCTGTTTTGAAAGACTGATTCGTTTAAACTACATTGTAGTGTATGGGTTATTTAGGATATGCTTATTGATTATTTGAAGACATTATCCTTACAGTATTCCTGGTATTTCAGATTAAATATATTGATATCCAGAGAGTATATCAGTCAGTTTTTAGTAAGTAATAATGTAGTACCAAACAATCATTAAGTGTCAATGGCTTTCAACAAAGATACATTTTTCATTTGCAGGTTCGTTGTATCTCTCTTCCACTTTATCTTTACAGTATTCTGAGACCTGGATAGGGGAGCAAGCCTGCAGTGCCTCTAGAACATTCTTACCCTGGAAGGGAGATGAGAACACACAATGGCTTTTTAAAGCAGAAACAGTGTACTCAGTGCTAAGATATAAAAGTCATCACTTCCTCTCTCATTGCATTGGCAGCCAGAGCAAGTCACATGACTATTACGGATGCTGATGAGCAAGACAGTCAGCGTTCTGTATCTATCGGCGCCTCACCTGTGGCTTTAACCAACCACAGATCAAAAATATTCAGGAGAAAGGCATCCATACTAAATACATGCAGAAGTATTTCCTCAACAATATAGTGTAGCAACTATTTGCAGACCCCTTGCATTGTATTAGGTACTATAAGTAATCTACAAATTATTTAAAGTGTATGGGAGGATTGCCTAGGTTATATGCAAATACTACACTATTTTCTGTGAGAGACTTAATCAAGGGATGACTATATTTAGGAAAAGTAAGATCTCCCACAGAGCACTACCTCAAGGATTTGAAAGAGAAAAATTAGTGAGAAGTAGTCCCAATAGCTATTGTTAGAGAAACAAAGCTACCCCAAAGCTGTTCTGACCTTCTCAGGTACCACTGAGGCCATTTGAGTGGTAAATGGCTGAACACATAATGTCTGGAGTCATACTTCCTAGGGTCGGATCCTAGCTCTAATATTCACTGTTTATAAGACCTTGGGCATGATACTCAACCCTTCTATGCCTCAGTTTCCTCATATAAGCACACCTCATAAAGATGTTGGGAAGATTCAGGAAATGAAAATAGAGAGGAACAAAGACACTACTTAGAACAATGTTTGGCACGCAAATACTGACTCTTGCTACAGTGATGAGATTTAGAAATGGATTTCATCTACCCTCTCAGTAGGAGCAATCTAGCTTTAAAAATCCCACATTAAAACGCAGGTCCTTCTAGAAAGACTAAAACCTTATATCTTCCACTCAAACTTTAAAAACAAACTCGAGCAGAAGCAGATGTAGGGAGGATTGGGGAGAGAAAGAACACAGAAACTGGAGGAGATGAGCCTCTAAAATAAACTTCTCACAGCTAAAGTTTTGGCATTGGCTACTTTGCCCCAGGCCAGTGATTCCTATCCTGGGTGTGTCTTTTGTTCATGCTGCCTTAAGAAAACACTACAAACTCAGTGGCTTACATAACCAACTTTACTTTCTCACGGTTCTGGAGGCTGGAAATCCAAGATGTCCACGTTGGCAGGGTCGGTTTCTTTTAAGGCCCTTAGAGGACTGTCTTCTTCCAGTGACATCGCATGGTTTTCATATGTGAGAATTTCCTTTCCTTATAGGGACACTAGTCCTATTGGATTAGGGCCTGCCCATATGACCTCATTTTACTTTAATTTACCTCTTTAATTCCTATCTCCAAAAATAGCCACATTCTGAGGTACAGGGGCTTAGGACTTCAACATATGAGTTTTGGGCAGCCGTAACACAACACAAAAATACTTCGCTTCATTGTAAAACCCTGAGGGATCCAGACTTTGCTCACAGCAATGGCATCTGAGTCTCTGTGGGTGAGATGCAGGACTAGAAATCTCTTTCATCTCCCTCCACCCCACACTGGCCAAGGTTGATCAGCACCAGAGCAGCCTGACTACCACTCGGAGCACTGATGTTTCTCTTTGTTGGTACCATTTTTGCCCCACTATGAGTCTCCATGAGCCCCACCTTCTCCCCAGTGATCTGGCTGGGCTGGCCAGGACAGCAACACTTGCTGACAAAGAAGAGGGGGAAATATGGCCAATGTGGAGCATTTGTCTTTCCTCTCTCCCTGATTGATCACTTTATACAATAATAAAACTTTTAAAAGGTTGAGCCTGAACCGAGGCTGTGACTATGACACAATTAATCAAACTCAAAGAATCATGTTACATTATGTGCTTCAAGCATTGATCCACTTCACTAAAAGTTGGCTTGAAATACAACCGAGACACAGGATATTGGATCCATAAGAAATGGCCAGGATGCTGTCGATTGCTTTGTGTCTCCACACGGTATGTGGCCCTGTAGCAGACCAGACCAGAAAGCAGGACAAACACCAATTCATGAGAGAGGACACCAACCAACCCCCAAGTTTCCCCAAATTGCTAGGAGTGGAAGTACAGAGAAGAGAGGGCTGATTACGGTGTGTTCCTCAAACCTGCTATCACAAACCTGGATAATGATATACCCCTCATCCACACGGCTCCCCACCCCTTCACCTGTTCCTGAATTGATTACAGACAATACTAGGATCCCTGGCACCATAAACTCTTCCCCGGGGAGGTGCATTTTGGGGTTGTCACTAAATCTGTTTTATGGGATCAAGTGTACCCCTTTGTAGCTCACAGGTATGCAGCATGTCAATAACAGTATCTAGTGTCTCTGTGCAAGGTGTTCCAGTTAACCAAGCACTTGAACATCCCCAGACTGATCCAGTTGAGCTTCGCAATAGCCCCACGAGGCTGTGAGCTGGGATGTATGATCCCCATTTTAAAGAAGGAGAAACTTGCTTTCTTGCTTTTGAAGTAATGTGAGATGCCAAGGTGGTGGAATTCAGGGTAAAACTGGAATACCTGGTTTTAGGACTGTATCCTGTGGCTTCCAGCAACTCCCTGCCCCAGGCAACTGGGAGGCCGCAAAGGAAATCAGATCTTGTGCTGGCTTTATGCAAAAATCGCATGAGAGACAGAGCTCTTTTGATGCTTTTCCTGAATCCTCTGCCAGCCTTCCTCCTCTCTGCCAGGCATCCCTCGCACCTGTGCCCTTCAGTTACCTAGTCAGCCTGCACGCTGACTACATCTCTGGGCCTGGAAGCCTCTGCGCTCCACTTTTTTTTTTTTTTAAGGAAAAAAAAACAACAACCATGCTGGTTTAGCTGGCCCAGCAGGAAGAATCAGATTCACACGTCCTTCAAGCCCAGCTGGCCTGTGAGACCTACTTGCATGACCTTTAGCAGATTACACTGTGCTTTTGAGTTTCTGCCTCTGTAAAATGGATCATTTTTTACAAGAACCTACTTCTTAAAAGTGTATGGAAGATTATTATGAGTCATGGTACATAAAGCAGTTGGACAGACCGTGTTTGATAGTTATTAGGTACTCAGAAAGGGCAGTTTTAAAAATCATATCTATTGCGGTATTAATGGCATATCACAGGTATAATAGCGAATACCTTTCAAGCCCTACTCTGTGATGCTGTGCACTTCCTTGTTCTCGGCACTTCCCATGTATTCTGTAACTCATGACAACCATAGGGAGCAAGTATTATTATTACTCCTACTTTATAGATGGAGAAACTGAGGCAGGGAGGTTCATTAGAGACAGCAAGGGGCAGAACCCGGATTGGAACCTAGAGAGTCTCAGTCCAGAACTGGCCCTTTTAGCTCAGGCACAAGGCTCCAGTTGGAGAACGAAGGATGACATTTCATACTGCTCCCTGCCATTTGCATTTTTAAATGAGAATCTTTCTGAAAGAAAGAAATAGCTGAAGTGTAAAATACTTACAATATCAGGATCCACAACAGTGAAAAATCAAGCACTATAGCAAACAGCACAAGCAATATGTAAAACCTAAGTGGCTGTAAGATTAGATCACATATATATTTTTTTAAATGGGGAAGGGGGAATGACCAAAAAATGTTGGCAGTAATGGTATTTGCAGAGGACAAAAATTATTGTTATTCACTCAGCAAAGACAGCAGGATTTTTTATTTTGTGCTTTTCTGTATCACAGTGGCCCCCTGCCTGGAGCCAAGGTCCACTACCTATGGTTTCAGCTGATGTCAACTACATTTTGAAAACATTAATATTTGTCTTTACGCTTTTGAGAGATTACATTCATAAAATTTTTTATTATAGTATGTTGTTATGAATGTTCAACTTTATTATTAGTTATCGTTCTTAATCTCATTATGCCTAATTTTTTTTTTTTTAGTGGTAGAGGTGGTATTGGAGATTGAATCCAAGACCTTTATGCTGAGCCAGATACCTAGTCTTTTTATTAATTTTTAATTTTTGAGATAGAGTCTCACTAAGTTGCTCAAGTTGCCCAGCCTGGGCTCAAACCTGCAATCCACCTATCTTGACTTCCCAGAGTGCTCTTGTGCCACCAGACCCAGACACTGCGCCTGACTTACAAGTCAAACTTTATCAGAAGTATATACATCGAGAGAAACGCAGTGTGAATGCAGTTTATACTATCCAAGTTTTAGGTATCTACTAGGGGTCTCAGAACATACCTATCCCCTCAGATGAAGGGAGCTACTGTAACTGAATTTTCAAACCTGCCTGCAGGAGGATTTAATCTGCACCATAAAACTGTTGTCTTAATTATTCTTTTCTTCCGTAAATACTTTGCACTAAAAAGTAATGACTACTGTTTTAAAATGATACTATAAAACCAACCTCTCAGTCCGCTCCCACATCACAGTCCCTGCCCGCATGTTGCTTATCATCTCGGTACAGAGATTTTAAGCCTGAAAAGATAAAAGAAGCAGAGCGCAGAGCAAGATAGAATATAATTAAGTACCCAGAACACAGAGCTGTCTCTGGAGACTGCAGGAGTCCAGCTCTCTTCCCAAACATGGTATTTTTCCCTGAAGGTTTTTTCCCCCTCCACCAGGAATTTTCCACTTTAATTACGTGAGTTAAGTTTGAGGAGCTCACCTTCAGAAGTTAAATGCGCTAACAGCTAATCCCTTCCATAAGAAACATTTCTGGGAATGTCCAAAGATAAATGTTTACAGCCTGTGTGGGAAGAAGAGAACCTGGTGAAATTCAAAGTGGGTTAAGCACTGCGTGACTGGGGCCTGAGTAACAGTCGAGGGAGAGCCCTCGCTTCTGGGTTCTGGAATCCTGGCCTTTGTCCTCAGAAACGGTGTTGCTGCTGGCAGTGCTCGTAGGTTAGATGTTTTGCCTTCTTCTCCTGGTTTTGCCTTAAAATAAAGAGGATGGTAATTAAAACCATACTTAAAATATTAAGCCTACGACCTAAAGGAATGAAGTTTATTAAAGTTGCCAAGCATTAAGTACAAAAACTCAGAATAGTCTGAGCACAGCCCTTAGCCCATACCCAGAATACTGGTTGAGAAAAGCCTGAGCAGAGAGAGAGATGTGTCCCCACGCGCACATGCATGTGTGCTCGCAGCAATACATCGACATATCAATAAACAGGATGAATCTCTCAATAATGAGCATTTGACAAGCAGAGTGCACCCAGGGCCCCCTCATTAAGGGACTTCGAAGAAGGGCTCTTACACAGCAGAATTGTGAAATGGTCTCAAAGGCACTCAGAGAAAACGTGGACCAACCCTAGATGTCACTGAAGTCCTCAGACTCAGTTTCCTCATCTGTCGTCTGGGTCCATGACAGCCACTTTGGAAGTGTGCAGGGAAGATGGGAGGAGGCTCCTAGCGTAGTGCCAGGCACAAACTAAGCAAGTGTTTTGCCAGCACTGCACCCTTCCACTAAGGATCGCATGGGGTTCCACCGGTGAGTGATGAGCACCTTTCTCCTCCTCACAAGGCTAGATTGAACCCAGAGGTAGGTCCAGGTAAATTCTAAGCATGGTCAAAGAGAGACATCTTCCTCCCATGGCTGAGGTCATAAGGAATACATTGCATGCCATAGAGACTAAAAGCTCAGGCTGGGCTCCCTATGCCAGCTTTCAGCATGGGACAGTTCACGCCACTGTCCTGAGGGCCTGGGGAAGACGGGATGTGGTTGCGATTATAAGGGACCCCCCTGCTCCAAGGGCTTCTGGCACCCAGAGGATGCATTCTCTCTGCTAGGTGCTTTCTAGAGATTTGGCCCTGCAGGCAATCCATGAATATCTTTAAAAGCAGCATGGACAAGATGTGATTTCCTTCTGTGCTTGTTTTCCAGTTTCCCTGAAGAATTCCTTAAGGAATTCTGGGAATACATTCCCTACTGCATTGCAGATGCTCAGTCCATGTTTATGAATAAATCAAAATAAGTATTATCATTTATCGAGCTACTGTTTTGTGCCAGATTGTACTCCAAGTAAATCTTAATTTTGCTATTTAGGAGACACAGAATTGGGTGTCTAAGAAAAAAGTAGCTTTGAAGTCATAGTTTGAACTAGTTCCCACCCTTTTTTTCTAGCTGGGTGGCCTATGGAAATGTGTTTAAGTTCTCTGAGCCTCAGATTCCTCATCCATGTTGTCTGTCTCCATCTTTATGTAAAAATCACAAATCATCATGTCTAGATCCTAGCAAGTGCTACTTTAAAAAATGAAAAATATCCACTATTACAAGCCAGTGAGGTGGCTGTTACTGTGGCCCTTTTGTACTTGAGAAATTCCTCAAAACAATTTCTCTGACAGCCTCTTCTGATAACAAGGAATTCCCTTGTTTGTACCACAAATGAATGGAAAAACTGATCTGGAACATGAGAGATAACCAGGATTTGGGGAATAATTAGGGAAGAACAGTCCAGATAGGCTTAAACCCTACAGAGGCTTGTAAGAGGTGGGGGGAAGGAATGGTAAAAGGTCAAAAGAAATTCTAGCCACATTTCTCTCTCCTCCCATACGATGTGCTTGGGCGTGAGTCAGAGAATTTATTCTCAATGCTATACTAGAACTGTTATTTATGAAGCATCTAAGTGGAGACAGTATAGGAAAATGATTAAAGAAAATACTCTAAACTAGGCTGGTCTGTGTTTTAATTTCTGCCTGTCATGTATAAGCTGTGTGACCAAGGGAAATTCTTTCAAATTCTCTGAGCTTCAAATTCCAGTTTTATAGAATGAGCATAATAAAGTCCTTATAGGGTTGCTTTGAGAATTACGCAAGTTAATACATGCGGAGCCACTGCCATGCCTGCATCTTATAAGCTTTCAATACAAGGTAACTTTTATTGTTGGTGCTGCTTTTATGTGCTTCATACACAGAATGTGATAAAAATATGGTTGATGTTTAAATAAAAATTTAAAATTGATTACAGTAAAAAAAAACATACATTTCCATTAATCCCTCTCAAAATACTCGCCCTTGCTTCAAAAAAAAAAAAATATCCCAGCATTCTCACAACTTTCTGTAGCATTTCTGGAAGTCTTCTTAGTGAGCATCTTTTTGTAGCTGCCTCAATGTCCTGAATTAATTCAAAATGTTTACAGCAATTTCTGTCCAATAAAAACGTTACAGTGTGTCCTCATCCATCTCATTCCCTGAGTCCAGCACCACGTGACTTCTGGGTCTTCCCCAAAGTCAAAATGACCACGAAAGGTAAATCTTTTGAATTGATTCAAAGCATCATGGCTGCCACAACAGGGCAACTAAAAACACAAAAGAAGATGCTCAGAACTGCTTCATGAAATTGCAAGAACCATGGGATGTGTGTATGTGAAGTATGAGGGACTATTTTGAGGGGGATTAGTGACAATGTGTGTTTTACTGTCATTTTTTAAAATTTAAGCATTTGCCATGGTTTTTTATTACACCTCATAGATAAACCAAGATTTGGATGGATTAAGCAATGGGATAAACTACTCAACTACTAGTAGCTGCTAAAGACAAGATTCTAAAACCCAGTCACCCTATATCAGTCCACAAATTTTCAGTTATGCTGAGTAAAAAATATGCCCCCAAAGACAGTAAGGTCACACCATAGAAGTTTATTCCTCACTCACGCAAAATACACTGCTTTGCATAAGTGTAATATTCTAGAAGATTGCACTCTGCTGTTTTAGCACAAGTACTAGGAATAGTGGTACATACCTGTGATCTCAGAACTCAGGAAGCTGAGGCAGGAGGATCACCATGAGTTCAAGACCAACTTGGGCTACATAGTAAGTTCAAAACTAACCTGATCTACATAGAGAGACTCTATCTCAACAAACTTCAAAAAATGTGTGTCAAGTGCTTGAGTAGCAATAGTAAGCCAAGATCAGTACATTTGTGCACCAGCAAACAAAGGCATCTACCTAGAAGGCATACTGTTGTAGTCGGGATCTGTAAAGAAAAGATTTAATACAGGACACACACTTTACAGATTTATTTTATAACATTCACCCAAAGAGTCAAATGAGGAAGAGTGCAGGCAATCTGTCCACACACTAGAGACTCAAAGAATCTAGCTGAGGGCCTGGTTCCCATGGCAATGTCCCACACAAGTCTAGCTGAAGACCTAGAGCCCTTGGCAATGTCCTACATGAGTCCAGCTGGAGGCCTAGAGCCCATGACAACGTCTCATGCAAGCCTGTATCACAGACCTGCACTGGGAAAGCCCAAAGGTCAGTGGAAGGAGCTAGAAAGTCTGCACCAGTGGGATGAAGGATCTGTGGCAGCAGGCTGGAGGATCTGTGTTGGAGCCAGGAAGCAACAGTCAAGGTAAGGACAAGAGCTCCTCCACAGGGAACCACTGCTATCCTCAGGACCCCATCTGAGGACCCCGTCTCTTCCAATGATGAGAACAGCCAAGCTCATATCAGGAAAACCAGCATGACAAGCTTCTCCAGGAAAATCAAAGGCGTACCACCCTCCCCTTCAGTTCTACTTTTGTGCTGTTGGCAACAATCACGTGGGCTTTCTACACCCAGAGCCACTCTGATTCAGTTCAGATGGGTGCTTCAAGGTGCCCATTAGTTAATCGACCACACACACACACTTCTCTTCTTAGATTTCATTGAACAGTGCAATTACATAGTTATACTTAATTCAAGAAAGAGAATTAAGTCCTACAAAATGCGTAGAAATTCAGGAAAATAAGTTGTGCTAAAGCTGACCTCACAGCCTTATACCTGGTATGTAGCATGTGGGTAGTTTCACAGAGAGTTAGAGGTAGGGTTAGGGTTACCCCCAAAGCCAGTCCCTTAGCATCCTTCTATGGCATTGTTCAGCTTCTCTGTGTTTGATAAGATCCACTGTGTGAGTCAAATTTCCACAACTGTGAGAAGTACCTGAGATATAACAACATCAAATAAAAAATTTAAAAAAAGGTATTTTTTGGTGTTTTTAGCCATGGTCAGTTGGTTCCCTTGCTTTGGGACCTGTGGCCAGGCAGCATATTATGGCAAGATCACATGGAAGAGAAAGCTGCTTACCTCATGGTGGTCAGAATGCAAATAGAGACAAGGGGCCAAGGTCCCTCTATGCCCTTCAGGGACACACACCCCCAGTGACCTAACTTCCTTCTACTACTCTCCACCTCCCAGTGACATCACAGGCTGGGGACCAAGCCATTAATACATGCACCTCTGGAAGACATTCATGATCCAATCTACAGAGTCTCCGTCACTCAGCTTTCCATGTAGCAGTTCATCTCAACAGGGCTCACTTACAAAGGGACAACAGCATCAGAGTTTGAAAGAACTAATTAATCAGAGACTGTGTCATGGATTCTAGTCTGGCCCTTCTCCCTTTGCTGCTCTCCATAGTCAGAGGTTGTCCTGCGGTGCTCTGGTCATAAAGCCACCCACCCCTCTATTCAGGAGTTCCCTTTTCCTGCATCTGTGGCCAGGGCCCTGGATCTCACCTGTCAATGCCCCATGCTGGCTTGATGTCTCAGTTCTGGAGCAGAGCTGCTCCAGCTGCTACCTGGGAAGGCTCTGGCCCCAAAATATTTAGTTAGCAGCCATTCAGTTAAGTGGAATTGACTTTTTATCGGCTTTCCTCTGTACGGCTGCCACCAACGAAAGCTGTTTCCTCCTTCCCTCTTCTCTGCCTGTCAGTTCGCTCCACATTCCTATCGGCAGCCCTTGGCTCTGATCAATACTAACCGCTGTGTAACAGCTCACGCACGGCTGCTCTGGTTTGCATCGATCAGACCCTTCTTCCAACAGGTAGTCAGCTGTTTGAGGCAAGGACTTGAGATAAACGCCTACTTTTACTTCAGGCTAATTCATTTCAGGCAGATTTCAAGGAGGCTCGGCACCTGCATCTCTTAGACAAGCTGAAATCCGAGAGTCAAGATCAACTCCTCCTGTGCTTAAGATCCAGAGATCTTTCTTCCTCCCCACCTTTTCTTCTCTTTCCCTTGTATTTTGTAAGTGCCACTTATAAATACGATAGCAGGACTTGGAGCACTGAAAATGCCACTTCAGACCATGTGTCAGCCATCCATCTGCTTTCCTTGTAATGAGATGCATCCAGGACTGTGGGAAACCCCAGGCTGCTGTGGAGGCAGCATCGGCACCGGGCAACCAAACATCCTTCCAAGTTTTCCAGAACTAAGCTCACAGGATCCTCAACACTTGTCCTCTCAGCACTCCAGGGGACAGTCCTTGAATTCGCCCCATCCTGTTCCAGACTTGCAAGTTAATCTGCCAGGAGCAGATTGTGAAATGTGTTGTTATTTTGCAACCGATTCTGGTGTATGGAGGTGATGCAACTTCATGGTATTTGCGCTGTCACTGGAGAACACCTTTTTATTTTACAACGTGCACACTACGTGTGGCTGAATGTACATAGGATGCAATTGTTCACTTGTCACCAGGATCTTATACTGTCATGTTTCTCTTTGTCCAGCCACCCTTGACAGCCCACCGGATCAGTCCCCAAGTCCTACTGAGCTTCCCCTAGCAGTGCAATTCCAGTGCCCCTTGCCTCCTTCTCGGTTGCTGTCATCCTCACTGAAGCCTTTACTTCATGGTGCTTGGACCCCTGCGGTACCTTCTAGCTGGTTGCCTGGCCTCTACCTGCTCCCTGCTTTGTTGGTCTCACCCTGCACACTGATTAATTTCCTGGCACTCTGCTGTGACTGCTTTTGTCTTCTCTGAAATCCTCAGTAGCTCCCCCTTGCCTGCGAGAATTGGGGCCAAATTCCTTAGCCTATCATTGTGGCCTTCAAATATCTTGTCTTCAATTCTCTCTCTCTCTCCTCTCAAGACTGTCTCTTATTGTCCTCTTGGACAAATTCTACCCTCCATCTAGAAGATTTGCTGCTTCCTCTATATGTGTGTTTCATCTCTGTACCTAAAAATAAATGGTCCCAGGTCCCAATGCTCCCTTTAAAATTAGCTGAAACTGGGCATTGTGGCACATGCCTATAATCCCAGCAGCTGGGAGGCTGAGGCAGGAGGCTTGTTGTGAGTCTGAGACCCACCTGAGCTACAAAGTGAGCTCAAAGCTAGCCTGAACTGCATAGGGAGTCCCTGCCTCAAAGGAAGACAAAAAAAAAAAGATAAAATTAACTCAAATCTGACAGCCATGGTGGCACATTCCTGCAATCCCAGCACTTCAGGAAGCTGAGGCAGGAGGATCACAAGTATGAGCCTGGGTAACCTGGGGACTTGACAAGGCCCTGTCTCATAATAAAAAAAAAAAAAAAAAAGGCATGTGAATGTAGCTCAGTGTGATAGCCCTGGGTTCCATCCCCAGTAGTGCCAAAGAAAAAAGTGAGCTCAAATTTTGATTATTCTATTGAAAAGCAGCTGCACTTCAGCTGAGTTACCTTCTCTCTTGCTCGATTCCTCACCTGGGGAATGGGAATAATAGTAGTATCTACTATTGGCAAATACGAGAATTAACCAAATTGGTGTAGGTAAGGCAATCAGAATGGTGCCTGGACATGGTAGATTCCATGTTAGTGTTTGCCCTTACTGTTTCCTCCTCTGCTCCAAGCCTCTCTCAGAGCATGCCTTCTCTATGAATATTCTGAAGTTGCCCTGGCGAAAATGTTCATTTCCTCTTCTGCCACCTGTAGCCATTGGTGTCTTCCACTACTAAGGGTCATTTTAGCAAATAACTACTGGGTGCTACGAGCCCACACGGTGCCCCCGTCTGCCTGACCACCCTTGATGCATCCTGTTACCCCATCTACCCTCCCTTCTGCCCCACCGTGCTTTTCACCATAGCAGGTTAATCTGCCTGTCCAGTGGTTTCCAACTGGCTTAGGGCAATGACAAGCACTGTCAAGAAATAGGTAAGAGGAGGTAGTTAGGTCAGAGTTTCGCTCTTTCCCAGCCACATCACCGCAAAACAGCTTCCTCTCTCCATGCAAGGTCACAGCGCCTGTCAAGCAGCCCTCTGGACCACACCTGCTCCATATGCCCTCTCCTTGCCTCTTCATGCTTGGCAGTAATTGACCCCAGGGCGCTGAACTCTCCCTGTGGCTCCCTGAACCCTGGCCACAGCTTTGAAAATTCAGTAGTCTCTAGATAAACTCCTCCATCTTCCTCATTCAGTTGTGCTGCTCTAGCAGATACGGTCCTCACTGCAAAACATATTACCAAAGATGGCCAAGATCAGACCAAGCCTATACGGAGGACCCCTCAATACTGTCGTTTGAGTATTGAGACTTAATCCTCAACATGATGATATTAGAGATGAAGACTTTGGGGAGGTGATTAGATCCTTAGAAATGGTACTAGTGCCTGTAAAAAGCCAAAGCTAGCTCAGTCCGTTTGTTACATGAAGACATAGCAAGAAGGTGCCATCTATGAGCCAGAAAGCAGCCTCGCACAGACACCAAATCTGCCAAATTCTGAAAGGGTACACTAAAACAGTCAATGGTAGTATCTCTCCTATTTTAAGTTGTAAGGTGACACTTATCTATGTGGATTTCTCCACTTTTTATAATGTATAAGTAAAGGGATTTTTCCTAGGTCTTAGTGCATACCAGGAGGCTGCAAAAATATCATAAACTAGGTACCTAAAAGCAACAGACATCTCTTTTGGGAACTGGGAAACCCAAGATCAAGGCACAACAAATTCGGTATCTGGTGAGGCCCACTTCTCATACACAGAACCTCGTAGAAAGGGTGAACAAGCTCCTTTAGGCCTCTTATAAAGGCATTATAGTCCTTGAGCCAGATGCCTTGCATTGGCCCCTCCCACTTGCCCTCCATGAGTGCAAATCTCTCATGAGCCAACTACTTCCCAAAGGCCCTTCTTCTTAATATTATCGTATGGGGAAATTCCTTCTTGACATATGAATTCCAAGAGGACCAAACATTCAGACCACAGTGCCACATCAAGAATATACTCCATAGCTGGGCATGGTGGTGCACACTTGTAATCCCAGCACTCGGGGAGCTGAGGTGAGAGGATCGATACTAGTTTGAGACCAGCCTGGGCTACAAAGTGAGCTCAAGGCCAGCCTGAACTGCATAGCAAGACCCTGCCTCAGAAAGACTCCATAAAGGGTTTATGTTTTGTGTTTTTTAATGTGTCGTTTTTTTTCAGGTGGGGGGAGCACTATTTAGAACTGCCAAAGTCTATGAGCAGCGGTATGCCCGGGTTTAAAGGTGTAAATGACACAAAGTAAACTGTGAAAGGAGGTGTAATTGACTGAGAACTACAGTGCTAATGTCTCCCACTTTTTATAGGACTTTTGAGCACAAAGTTATGCAAATATTTTAATGTTTATTAATTTGTACAGTGGAATTATGAATAACTTTTCAGTGGACTATCATCCCTTGACAAAAATATTTTGTCTATTTTCTATGTAATTTCAGAGTTTTTATTTTGTTACAAAAATACAAAAATGAGATATAAAACAACAATGAACTTTTTAACAAGCTTTCTAAGCTGAAATTTTTGTGTAATAATGTTAAAATTTTTTAATGGAAAAAGAATATATTCCAAAATATAGATGCTTAAGAAAATGACCATTTATTAGCTCACCCTCCTGGTGGCAAGTTGTACTGGGTTTAGCCGAGAAGTTCTTCTGTTAGGCTGACTGTTATGGTTGACACATTGTGTCAACTTGAGGAGTCTAGAGGTTTGGCTAAGTAATTCAGCAGTTATAAATCTTGGGGTAAAAAGAACATGCCCTTACCCTTCTGGGATGTTGTTTATTACATTAATTTGGGAAGTTTAGAAGGTTAACTACGTGACTCAGAAGGGAGCGGGGCTGCTTATTGTATTCATCCTAAACCTGTGCAAGAGGAAGGCATGCAGAGGGGGTGGGTGTGGAGGACCCCCCCACCTCCCCAGAGCGCGTAGACTGTATAAAAAGGAACTGAGGAAGGACCGGCTGCGGGTTCTTTGGAGGAGCTCCAGTCTTCACCTTGGTCCTCTCCTGGCTTCCGGTGCAGACTCTTCGGCTTCCGCCTGGGACTCTTCAGCATTCTGGTGTTGGCTCTCCGGCCTTCATCGTAGATTCATCAGCATTTCGTCGCAGACTCAACAGTGCTTGATATGGACTTGCACAGACACTGCGGTGAGCTCCAGGCCCCAGGCCTGGGCTCTTCAATCTCCAGTGTGCAGACACCCTCTGCACACTTCCCCATCTAACCCTGTAGCTGACCGTTGTAAGCTGAATTTGTAATTTGTTGTACATTTGTATATCTTGTGTTAGATCTGTTTCTCTAGTAAACCCTGACCGATACACTCCCCAAACTTGCTTTTATGGCTACAATCAGTAGCAGGTCTAGCTGAAGCTTGGGGTTCCTGACTGGTGTCATTTATATGTCTGGCAGCTGAAGAGAATGTACAAGAGTGACCAGGTCTGCCTTATCTAGTAGGTTAACCTAGCCTGACTGGGTCCCAAAGTCAGCAAAAGAGTGCAAACTCTGGTGTCCAAGCACTTTTCAAGCCTCTGCTAGCATCAGCTTTGCCAGTGTCCTGTGGGTATAGCCAGATTCAAGGGATGCCAAAACTGACACAGATCTCTTGATGGCAAGAGCCGCAAAAGACTGTAGCCATTTTTTTTAACCTACATGATGATATGAATTTTTCCAGAAAGATCAATGCCTTGACAGCTTCACATCCTGTATCCTCATAACCCAGGAAGGCAGGGTGAGCCAGCCCTGTGTTTTAGGGGCTGGGAACTACCCTCTTTAGAGTTGGGTGAATATCTGACTATCTCTTGCCTACCACCGTGAGACCGAAAATAATTCTGACAGGGTAGTCTCTTAAAACTTAGCATGAGGGAGTGGAATTTTTTTTAATTAGGCTTCAGCAGGATTTTTAAAAGAAACTTTCTTTTCTTCAGCTGCCTCTCCCTTGTTATAAATTTTAACTCCACCCAGTGGCACACCACAGCCAGCCAGCTTGTCCTTCCCACCCTTCCACAGCACTGTTTGCTTGGCTGCCGTGCTGGGCTCACATTGCTGCAGAAAGAGGAGGGAGAGGTCTTGCTCCCTTTTCTCCTCACTTCCTCTCTTCTCCCTTCCACCCCCCCTGGAGCTAACCCTTATCTGCTCACTCCTGATCTGTACCTCTCTGGTGGTCTTCTAGGAGCAGGATGTGAGGAAGAACTTAAAGGTTTGCCTGTAGGGTTGCTTTGCACAGCACGCTAGGCTGGGCACTACACGTGATAGACTGGAGATATAGCCAGGAGGTTGGACTTGTAGGAATCCATGAGACTGGAAATTAATCTAAAAAGTAGTTGTACATGAAAGTACATTTAAAGATAGTTGTGGACCTATGTGACTAGCCATTGATTAATTGATTTCACAAGTATTTATGAAGTGCTGACTATGTGCCATGCCCTGTGAGAAACTTGTGGCTAAGTGGGAGAGATACACAAGGAGAAAACGTCTGAGGCAGGAGGATCGTTGTGAGTTTGAAACCAGCCTGGGCTACAAAGTGAGCTCAAGGCCAGCCTGAACTGCCCAGCAAGACTGTCTCAAAAAGACAAGAATGTCAATTAATTAAGACAGTGTCATGAAAGATGTTAAAAAAAACCATTGAACCTACCCCAGATGACTTAGAAAGACTTTCTCAAGGAAATGCTATCTGGTATGGTTCAGTGCAGAACTGCCCACTAGAATACAGTATAAGCTACATAATTCAAAAATTTCTAATAGCCACCTGTAAAAAGTACAAACAGGTACAAACAAGCTTAATAATGTATTTCACTCAACCCGATGTGCTTGAGATATTACCATTTCACTATGCAATCAATATAAAAATTATTAATGAGATATTTGACATTCTTTTTATTGTACTAAGTCTTTGAAATCCAGTAACATATTTTACTCTTACAGCACATCTCAATTTGGTTGCCAAATTTTCAACAGTTAAAGTAAAATGTAGTCCCATCAAAGCAATTAAGTTGTGTTTAACAGAAACATATTTTATATTGCTTCGGTTTAAAATTTGTAATTGAAATTAAATAAAGTAGAAAGTTCAGTTCCTTACTAGCACTCAGTCACTTTGCAAGAGCTTTATATTCTTGTGTGGCTAGTGCTGCCATATTTGGGAACAAAGGTACAAAAGGATGAATAGATATGAAGCAAAGAAAGTGGAGGGGTTAGGGCAGAGAAACCAAACCCTAATAAGGCACATAAATTTACAGGGCTTAGAATTCTAAACAGTTTAATATTCCTGTGGCATAGTGGCAAAACTAGTGATGCAAAATGAGTCAAAGGTGGGATAGGCAAGGGACAGCCCATTAAGAACCTTGAGTGCTCCAGAAGAATCAAAAGTGATGTATTACATAAGTCTGCCCATGAAGGAATGACTATAATCAGGAAAATAAAATGCGCCGCCTGGCTGAAGTCTTTCAAGACTCATGGCTGGAGCAGCCCACAAAGTCCATGGGCTACATGGGGATATAATTACTTAAAGGAAAATCCAGACTTGCTAAGATGGGGGAAGGGAACCTGGATGTTGTTTGCAACCAACAAATATCAACTACAATCCACCCCTTTGACGACGCAGCATCCATTCATGCTTATCTTCCATGGAAACACTTTCACAAATGCCCATGACCACATAAAAATGCATGCAACTCAAATGGAAAAAAACCTAAAGGCTTCTGTAATTACTGCACCCTATGAAATCCTTCTTGACATCCAGAGGTAATTCCTTGTGGTCCACTAACCTGAGATTAAATGATGTTATCTACCCCAAAACACCCAATGCAACAGAGAAAGAACAGGATATATGTATACAATAAAAACTGTTTGGAAAAATGAAAAATAGAGTATATCAAATCCTAGAGATCCTAAGACTCCTGGCAGCGGAGAGAATTCTTGGCATCCGATATGGAATAGGAAGGACCACCCTTAGCCATTGTACTCCACAGACATCTCTGAAAGAGGCACTGGAAGGATATGCTCCCTGAAACAACAGCATTCTAGCCACCCTCCACCATCTGGTGAAAGTTTGCGAGGATCTTGGTCTGTTCAGGCTGCTGGTTGAGTGGTTTATAAGCAATAAGGATTTGTTTCACGGTTTTGGAGCACAAGACCAAACTGCCAAGAGACTTGGTACCTAGCAGAGCCCGTCTCCTGGTTTACAGGCGACCACCCTTTCACTATGTACTCACATGGCAGAGGAGGCAAGGGCGCTCTCTCAGGCCTTTTATACCGATTCCATTCATGAAGTCCCATTAATCATCTCCCAAAGGCCCCGCCTCCTAATACCCTCACAGTGGGGATTAGGATTTCAACATACAAATTTTAGCGGGACACATCCAGTCTCTAGCAAGTTTGTGCTAAGATTTGAGCAATCTTAGACTGTTCTCACCCTTTCTTGGAGTTTCTTTAGCAATAAACGTCTTACAAAATGTTCACTGGTTTTTCACTTATTTGCTTCTAGACAGTTCTATTGAGTAGTAACTAAAACCAGAGATTTTTCTGGGTTATGCCTTTTAAAACTGGCCCCAAACATCTATGCTTTGTCTGTCCACCTAGACTACTAGCTTAAAAAAAAGAAAAAAAACAGACTACTAGCTTCAAATGTTTTTGGCCATGATCCATAATGAGAAATTAATTGTATTTCATGACCCAGTATGTAATTATTCATGTGTATGTATTAACATATACTTAGGTATAACCAAATCACGAATCTCACATAATCACCATTTACCCTCAGTGCATGTGGTACATGCTGTGATTTTCTATTTTATTCCATTTTTTAAAAAGAGTAAAAGAAAAAAGAAACAGAAAGTAAAGGGAAAACAAAGCCAGTCACAGTCCACTAAATTGCCTGACCCACTAATGGGTCACACCCAGACTTAGAAAACACTATCTTGAGTTCAGGCCTCTCCCTTGCTTTTAGCCTCTCCTTGAAGGGAATGAAGACAATCGCCTTGAGTGGAGAAGAGTTTATAATTTCACATCACCCTTACCCAAGCACCCGCACATCCCTTTCTTAGAGAATGTTTAAGAGGACAGGAGAGCTGAGGAGGAAGTGGGTCCATCTTTTTCTGTGTTCCAGTCTCGCCTTTGTGTTACTCTTGATTTGGAATAGAAAATGTGGCTTTCCCAGCCCTGCAGGCTCTGGGTTCAGGACTTTCATCCATCCTGAATCATAGGTCACAGATGGAGAGGACCTGCCTTAGCAAAGCCCTGGTCCCTTCACCTTCTGCTGGAACACAGGCCTCCTTCAGCCTGCTTTTGATAGTACTTTACTGAAGTTGCCAGAAGTACCCAACTCACTCCACCACCTTGAATTCTTTCTTTCAAATTAACCCTCAATAGGCATTTGGTCTGAATCCTAGGTGCAGAAAGTCACAGTTGTACTCTCTGTAAGACGGAGACCAGAACCTTCCCAGTGTGGGCCTGCCTGCCTCTACTATTGACCACTCCAGCCTCTTCCTCATGCAATTCCACAATTTAGCAAGTATTTCTTTCCACAATTTAACAAGTAACTCTTTCAGGTCCAGATTTTCATTTCTCAATCTGAGAATTCACTTCACTTCTCTGAGCCTTTATTGCTAGGTTCAGGAAGGTGCAATCTCCAAGGTTCTCGGAACATCAGGAACGAAGCACAATGACAGAGGAGAGGAGAAGAATGAGTCTTTTGAAGCCAGGCAGCCCTGGACCTGAGAATGAACTTTATCACAAAGGATATGAACTTTAATAAGTTACCTCTGTAAGGTTCAGTTTCCTCATTTGTAAAACTGTAAGTAAAAATGCCTCCTGTGCTTGCGAGGACTCAGTGAAAGACGTAAGGCATCCAGCACTCTATTTGCCATAGATTAGGTACCCTCCCCACAAAACTGTAAATATCCCATT
Organism: Dinomys branickii; assembly: GCA_004027595.1. Classification (NCBI taxonomy): domain Eukaryota; kingdom Metazoa; phylum Chordata; class Mammalia; order Rodentia; family Dinomyidae; genus Dinomys; species Dinomys branickii. Next base: position 338,737 of record PVLD010000017.1, on the reverse strand, counting down.
TGAGTTGAAATGAAGTGGGTATTGCTGAAGGAAGCCAGGTATGGCTAATGGGCTCCTGGACCCCCATAACCTTGGAGGGAGGGGTAGAACAGATTCTGGAGTCACATCCCATTGTCTCCCTCAAAGAGACTTGGAGGTAAGGGGCAGACAAGTTCAAGGTCTGTTTTCTTCAGCAGCTGGTCCTGAACCTCTAGGTCTTGGCTCTCTGAAGGAAAAATCCTACTCCAAACTTGTAGCTGATAAGAAGGGGCCTAGAGAGAGAGGCTGAAGGCATCTCCTTCCATGAAATTGAATTCTGGAATAGTTAGAACAGGAGGTAGACTCCCAGAGTGGAAACCACAGCAACGCTTTGCCTGCGAGTTGTCTCATGACCAGTGACAGGCCATCCATCTATCACAGGAGGTGACAAAGCTTAGATCCTTACAGAAAAATCACCAAATGAGCCTCCCTAATTTTTCATAATAACTTAGGGGTAATTAATGAAGAATATCTAAAATGCAACTTTAGCTAATAAAATCCCAACTTTCCTTCAACCACAGTCTGAAACCAGCACCCAAACAGCCTCAGCAAATGAGTAACAATAATTCATTCCCCTGAAAGTATTGTAAAAGGAATCCTGGTTATAGAGACAACTCCTTGCTTTAAACCTTCTACCCTTAAAATACAAAAACGCACACATTCTACCCTGTTTCTTGTTCAATTCCATTTCCTGTTCTCCCTTCTAGAACATTCTTTCCTATGCATTTGTGGCAGGGCTCACCTTCTTGCCTCTTCCAGTTAGTTCACATAGTGGGTGTATGTGATTATAGCCTGTGGTGCTTCTTGCTTAATTATAATTACATTAAAGCAACGCCTTGGATGCCACCTCCGTCTACAGGCTATCATGTGAACAAGGGTGTGGGTAGACATGAGCCATATATATCATGGCTTGTGATTTTTAATTTCTGAGAGGCAGCTTGTTGGAAACTGGCAGAAGATTTTGTACTTCCTCAGGCCTATTGCTAACCCTCAATTAGAAGCTGTTCTTAATTTCCCAGCCCAGTTTGTTGACCTCCAGGATACGGTGAAATAGCTTATATTATTTCTCCCTGGGAGTACAAAATGCCTTCCGTCTGCCCGTCCCCAGCTCCACAGCTTCCCGGCCTTGTTTCTTCTCCTTCTTTCCTGCCCCTTCCCTCTCCTCCCTTGCTGTCTTCCTTTTCTGTGCTCTTGTCCTTTTCTTTTTTCTTCTTCCCTACTCTTCGCAGCACCTTTCCTTCCTCTCTTCTTTCTCCTCTCCTCTCTCCTTCCTTCACTCTTTCTCCTGGGGCTGCCGGAGCTGGTTTGTTCCTGCTGTTTCACACATTTATTTAGTCATTTGGAACATGCACCCAAGGACTTTCAGGCAACAGACTAACTGAAAATCCCTAGGACAATGGTAGCTGAGGTGCAGGGCCACAGTGGGAACAGATGTCTAAATATGTAGGTGGTTCCAGGCGGGCCTGGCTCGAGAGGGGCTGTAGAGCTCTCACTCAGCCAGCCAGGCCCTGAGGCAGCAGCTGAGGCCATCCACCAGCATCCCCAGTACAGGGGGCAGAGGGTGATGGCTGGGTTCTTCTCCCATCTCCATCCGGCCTTGATCACTCCTTTTCCCACATGACTGGGGAAAATATTTATTTAAAAATAAAAATCCTAGAGCTTGCGAGGGAGGGAAGGAAGGAAGGAAGGAAGGAAGGAAGGAAGGAAGGAAGGAAGGAAGGAAGGGGGAAGGAGAGAGAGGGAAAACCAGGCCTTTCCCACATGCTTTGTTATTACCTTTTTACTCTGAGATGAGAACTCCCATAGTTCATTGCCTCACAGGCCCTCCCCTTTCTTCCCTTCTGCCCATTTTTCTGTGTCTTCCTATTTTATTGACTCCTCCGTGGTCTCCTGTCTGGGGCTTCTCCCTTCTCCCTTTCACTGGCCCTATTTCTTATTTTCTTCTCTCTTATCTCTCTTAAGATGGGAAAGAATGGAACACACTGCAGAGAAATCTGTCAAACATGCCCAGCACATTCCCCAGGTTGTTTTTCTACAGCACTCCTGAAAGTGTGGGGGAAAAGATGATAAGACATCCAGACCCACAAGTTTGAGCTATTGCACCTGGAAATCTACTCTCCAGCCCCTCTGAAGTGAGTGTGCAATACAGGACAGTCAGTTGGCTTTTCAATCAGAGAGGACTACGTTTGAATCCAGACTCCTCAAGACATTACATCGCACAAATGAGTTCAATGTATTTCTGAGTCTCAGTTTTCCATCTGCAGAATGGAAAAGCTATGGCCTAGTTATGGTTTAGTTATGGAGGTTCCACACGTTCCAGGCTTGGTCCCTGATGTGGCAGTGCTCAAGTGGCAGAATCAAAAAGCCAGGGAATGTCTGGTGGAAAGTGGCTTGGTCATGGGGACACCATCCTTGGTACTGCTTTGCGAGAGCAGATTCACTCTCTTGAGAAAGGATGATTATACAGCAAGTTTGGCTGCCTCAGCATTCCCTCTCTCCCTCTCTCTCTCTCTCTCCCTCTCTCTCTTTCTCTCTCTCTCTCTCTCTCTCTCTCTCTCTCTCTCTCTCTCTCTCTCTCTCTCTCTCTCTCTCTCTCTCTCTCTCTCTCTCTCTCTCTCTCTCTCTCTCTCTCTCTGTCTCTCTCTCTCTCTCTCTGTCTCTCTCTCTCTCTCTCTCTCTCTCTCTCTGTAATTTTCACATGTGCATTCCTCCCATCATGATGCTGTCCACCACGATGCCCTCCCCAGAGCCAAGCAGATTCTGGCAACTTGCCCTTGAACCACTGAGCTAATGAACCTCTGAGCTCCATAAACCTCTTTTCTTTATAAGCTACTCGCCCTCAGGTATTCTCTTCTAGCAACACAAAATAGACTAATACATTCATGCTTCTTAGAGTCTACAGAACTAGATGAAATAGCAAATATGACACATATTTGGAATGTGTTAGACACACAGTGAATATTAGATTCCTCTTCCTCCCAGAGAGGCTGTGAAGATTTAGGATAAATAACCAAGCTTGACGGGTAAAGCTTATGAAAGCACAATATTTCATGCATTGGTTTCTCTATAGGTTGGTGCTGTGGACGGCAAGAGCCTCCAGGTCAATTTTCATTCTGGATATGCTGTAGTAACTGCATTTGATTCTTTAATGTTTAAATAGTGCATGCTTTCTCCTGGTTGGCATGATTGTTAGACTTCCCATTAGTGTGGTTATTTATTTATTTTTAATTTCACTAGCAATGCATGAAGGCATTCTCATGGGAAGGGAAAAAGAAGCAAAATCAAACAAGATAACAAAACAAAAACGCCCTTGACCACCCCAGAAATGCTAACCCTTTCCCAGAGGTAAGAATTTGATGTGTGTCCTTTCACATTTTCATTCCAATGCATAGAAATGCATAGATTAACTTTGTGATTTTAAACATAAGATGCACCCTGACTGTTATTGTGTCGCAACTTTGCCATTTGTTTCTTTAGTAGTTTAAAGTGCTCTGGAGGTCTTTTCTTGTCATGATGATGAGTGCTCTATATTTTCATGTCATTATGAAAATGTTCCATCTCATTTTTTCTACCTGCTTCCATGTATTTCATAATTATTCCACTAAACCATAAGCCCACTGAAGATGGAGGTGTTATTTTTTTCATTTCTTTTTCCCTTGAGCCTCTACCATTATGATAACCTGTTAGGTGTTTTATGACTAAGGTACCAATTATAAATATCCCTTAAATGTTAAATATGTATATTCCATATATATTTTTAATCATTCCCCAAATGATGGACAACTAGGTTATTTCTCCCCACCACTACCTCGCACTGCAAATAGCACTGCAGCCAGCATCCCTATGCCTGCCTGGTGATGCATCTTGCATTTATTTCTCTAGTGAAGCTCCTAAGTGAATTTCTGGGGCAAAGAGGTTTTCTTTTTCTAAGCAGTCTTCAACATTGCCAAAATGTCTTCCAAAGACTGTGGCACCAACCCGCAGTCCTACCCTACTAATAACACCTTCTCTAATGTTTCTTTTATACAATATGTTTCCAAAATAATCATATGTAGCTTTTTTCTCCTTTGATTTCAAGGAAAGAGAAGGAAAGATAATAATTAGAGAGAAATAAGGGGAAGTGCAAGAATTCGTTCATTGATTCGTAATTCATTCATTCATTTCTCCAGTCATTCTGGGCCTTACACTAAATGCTGAGCACATAAAGACAAATGACACATGCTACAAACCCTGGAAAAGTTCACAGTCTAGATGCAATACCTAAATTCCTTATATGTATGTATAGGTGGATGTGGGTATATACATGTGGTACTCAGGATTGAATCCAGGCACTCTACCAATGGGCTACATATCCACCCTTTGTTTTTCTTGTTGAGACAGGATTTTTGCTAAGTTGCCCAGGCTGGCCTCCAACTTCCCATTCTCCTGCCTCAGTCTCCTGAGTAGCTAGGATTGCCAGCATGTGCCACCATGTCTGGCTTAAAACCTAAAGTCTTAATTCTTAAAATGCAATACCATAAAGAGACATGACAACTAAATGTAAGGTTTGATTATAGATTCAATCCTGGACTAGGAAAGGCAATAGCTATAGAACAAGTTTCTGAGATATTTGATGAAATTCAAATATGGCCCATGGGTTAGGTGATATAATAATGTTAAATTTCCTGATTTAGATTATTGTACTGTGATCATGTGAGGGAATGTTCTTATTCTTAGGAAGTACACACTAAGTGTTTGTGAGCAAATGGACACATTTTCTCCAAGTGGTTCTTAAATGGTCCAAAAAACTGTGCACTTATATAACTCAGAGCTGTCCAGGGGGACTCTGTGATCATGGACATGTTCTTTATCTGCCCTGAAAAAATGGCAGCCAGTCACCACAAATGACAACCACGCACTTGGAATACGGAAAATATGACTGAGGAATCAAATTATTCACTTTATTCTGTTTTGATTTAAATGACTACAGATGGCTGGAGGCCACCAGGTTGAACTGCACAAACATAACACAATGAGAGGGAAAGGGTAAGGAGCAACTGTGACAATATATAAAGAACTGGTGAACTTACATAAAGGGGATGTGGAAAGTCTTCATATTGTAATTTTTCTTTAAGTTTGAATTATATATATTTTAAAGTTATATAATAAGTGCAATATTATGGTAGTGAAATTCAAAATAAAATAGCAATGAGATATTTTTCATTACAATTAAATTATCACAAATGAGTACAATTTACTTCCTCTTGGGCAACAGCTCAATGTTACAGTGCATGCCTAGCAGACGCTAGGTTCTGGGTTTGATCTCCAGCACCACAATCAATCAATCAATCAACTAAAAATCCAGGGACCAAGGAAAGGGTATCTTTAGACCTTACTCTGGATGTGCAAATAGACACAGCCTTTTTGAATATGACCTCCTACAGAAACACTTGCCCAAGTACATGAGAAAATGTATCAGCACATTCACTGCACCTTTATTTGTAATACCAAGACATTGGAGATGTTCAAAAAGTACAACAGGAGAATGGTTAAATGTATTTTACTTTGTTCTTATTCTGGATTACCATAAAGCTCTTCAACAGATTGAGGTAAATATGCACTGACATGGAAAGATGTCCAAGATAGATTGTCAGGTGAAAGAAAAAGAGCAGTTTGCAGAACAAAATGTTTACAGATGTTCCCTGACTTAAGGATGGTTAAACAGCATTTTTCCAGCTTCACAGGCATGCAAACATGTACCCCCACAGCCATTTTGTGTTTCATGTGTAGTACATTGTTTATTAATTTACATGAGATATTCTGCACTTTACTAGGAAATAGACTTTTTGTTTGATGATTCTGCCCAACTGCAAGCTAATGTGAGCGTTTGGTGCATGCTTAATGTAAGCTTGGCTAAGCAATGATATTTGCAGGTTGAGTGTATTCAATGCATTTTCAACCTACAATATTTTCCATTTTCAATAGGTCTGTCAGGCTATTGCCCCATTGTATGTCAAAGGGCAACTGTAGTACGAATGTAATAGACTAAAACTACACACACACACGTTCACACATTTGTACATGCAGAAGAAAAAGTTTGAAGAAACACACATGAAAGAGTTAGCAGACCATTCTCCAGGAATTCCTGGTGTCTCACAGGAAGACCACCCGGCTCCATCTCTCTGTGGTCAGGCTGGCTGTGGAGGGTCCTCCTGGAGGCGCCTAGTGCTGGAACAACAGCAGTGCTTCCAGCCTGCCCAAGTCCCAAACCGGTGCCCAGGCGCTTATTTGCTGCACCTCAGAACCTGCACCACCAAGTCTCGCGGAAACACCCTTTACATGGCCTGCTCTTTCTAGCCCCGCTTAATGGCCAGTGCCCCTCCCCATGGCCACCAGATCTACAGGGCAGCCAGGGTCATTACTAAGTTCCAGGGTAGGGAGTGTTTATTATTGTTGTCGGTTTGATTCTGATCCCAAAAGGACCTAATCAACAGGTAATAAGACCTCCTGGGAGTGATTAGAAACCTCAGCTTTAACTGTGTTATAACCGCAGCAGAGAAAGCAAGAATTGCTACAGTGTGGGGAACGTGGGGTGGAGAAAGGAGAGAGTTACTGAGGAGGGGGTCTACCAAGAGCTGGGGAAGGGGGTCCAAAGTTCACTTTACCCATTTATAATCATCTTCCTCTTTCTCCTCTTCCTCCTCCCCTCATCGACAGTGATTGAAACCTGTGCTAGACATATAGGGTTCAAAAATATACAAGCCTTTTCCTCAAGATGCTCACAGCCTGGTAATAGAGATCCACAGTGCAGCAGGAGCAGAACGGGCAGTATGGGGAGGGAGGGAGCCACCTCGCTAGGTCAGTCAGGGAAGGCAACACACCCCAGGAAAGTGACCACTTATAGTATGTAGATGTGAGAACACATGAAGAGTGGGCATAAAGGTTTACATTTCAATAGATCTTCTCTTGTCTTTGAAGCTGCCTTGATCTTTTATTCTTTTTTAGTAAGGTTGGATACAAATATGTGAAATGAAAGAGTAACTAATTTTTAAAAAATCCTGAAATACTTGTATTTTTGCCCCTACAAGTGACTCACCTTCCAACCATTTAGATGAAAAGTTAGTCTCATCCATTAACAAAACTTAATAATGTCTGATAAGATAACAGTGTCCTGACCCATTTCTAATTACCCACAGTGCAGCCCAGGGTGTTATTAGATAATTACAGCATGAGAACACCCTTGGACCTGGACCCACTAACTCCATACATGCACACCGTCATTACTGTCAATGGAGTCTTGATAAATACTTTGATTACCTAAACTTTCCAAGGCAGGGCTTCTGTGACAAATGGGGGGAACTAGGAGACAAAGTCACATCTACCCTGGCCAACTTGGCCCCCACTTTTTCTGTCTTGCACAAAATTGCAACACCCTCTCTTGTTTTTGTGCAACGCTGTGCATCTTGCATAAAAGTAGCTGCAGATGTCATGTCAGCTGGGTCAGCTGATTTAACCAGGCCCAAGAGCACAATAAAGATAGTGAAATTGGATGGTGACATGGCAGTCATCTCATGGGTCAACCTTTTATGTCTTCTGAAGAACATTGCCCTTAGAGAAGGAGAGAGGACATTTCCAACTTTCTTCATCCTGGGTTCTCATCTTTCTAGAACAAAAGCCCTGGAACTCAGGTACTGACACCATACAATACCACAGCTGTTAAGGAGCTTCAACCTCATTAAATTAAAATTAAAAATCAAGTTTAAAAGAAATGTTAAAGGCCACATGCCTTTATTTCATCCAGCCACCTAGAACCTGGCACCAGGAAATGGGGGAGGGGCAACACAAGATACTTGCCCCTAAGAAGTTTGTACTCTTGTTGAAGAAATATAGAACAAAATCACTGTATAGCCCAGCATCCTGGGAGGCTGAGGCTGGAGGCTCAGCCCAGGCAATTTAGTGAGACCTTGCTGAAAGAAAGGGAGAGAGAGAGAGAGAGAGAGAGAGAAGAAGGAAGGAAGGAAGGAAGGAAGGAAGGAAGGAAGGAAGGGAGGGAAGGACCACTGGAACATCATGAGAAAGGTCAGGCAGTAGCAGAAGCTCAGGGAGCTAAGAGGAAAAGCCCCCAACACATCATAGAGTTGGGGGCTGAGTAGGCTTCTGAATGACATAGGAGCTTATTTTTATGATGAACATTATTCCCTGGCTCTGGGCCTGATGTTCAAGGCTAAAGCACTGAGGTAGAAAATGGTAGGTCTGTGAGAAGGTGAGGGCTGTAGAGGCAGAGAGAAGGCTGGCTCCAGAGATATCTCAACCATAAAGATGTTGAAGGCCATGAAAAAAAATCTTGACCAGGTAAGCCACAGATATGTAATTTTTAAAATTAACAACAAAAAAGGTGACTGTTAAAAAAAAAAAAACCCAAGGATCTATTTGAGTAAGAGCTCATGTCATGGAGCACAAAGAATAGCTGGGAATAATGACAGGTGTTTTGTAGTCCCATTCCTTCTGAGGATGCTTGCATCATCTCATGCACTCTCAGGATGGCCCAATGATAGGCAGTTTGACTGGTCACTGTCTGCAAGGAATTCATGGTCAAGTGAGGGGCAGACCTGCATTTGATCATTCAACATACAATGATGGAAGCAGACATAATACACTGTGGGCGTACACAGAGGGTAGGGGGACAAAAGGATGGGGCTGAATTAGTGGCCAAAGAACCTTTCTAAAGTGACATTTGAGCTATACATTGACAGTTAGCCAGGTGAAGAGGATACAGAGTCAGGTCTATGCCTGAAGTCAGCTGAGGCCCAAGAGTTTTCTCTAGAGACCCTTTTTGTTGTTCCTGTTGCCTTTATATAGCTAAGCCTGTGAACTCGGAGTTCGCATTGCCTGAGTGTTCTTCCAGATCTCTCAGAAAGAAAGTGTTCTCAGTCTTTGCTTGAGTGCTTTGCTCAGAGGAACATATTTGAGTCAATAGATGACACCCAATACCAAACATAGAGACTAAACTATCACGTGGCCCAATTATTGTGGTAGTGGTCTCAGTGCTTGTCCTTCTGGAGACTTCCTAGCACACAAGTGGGGACAGATGCATTTCATAACCTAACAAACCATTGATTTTGTCCTAAAGGGCCTTGGCCAGTTCTTTCTCCAAGACTACCATCAACAGTGCTCTATGGAAGCCATGAGCCATGAGGATCCTTCAGTTAGCTTGGGACTTTGGAGGAGGAAAAATCAGGGTCCTTCAGTTAGCTTGGGACTTTGGCCAAATCACTAAACTCCTTGCTTTGGTTTCTGCATTTTTTCACAGTATCCACCAAAAACAACTCTAGTTTCATTTGAAGATCCAGAAAGATGATCAGTGTACAAAAATATCTCTGTAGAGAGGTCTACACATAGAAGGAGTTATTTTATTAAGCCCAGAAAACATTCATTGAAATCTGAGTTTTCCAGACAAAGTGACTGACACAGAAAGAAGCATGAGACGTAATCTCCACCCTGAGGAGTTTGTGGACTCACAGAGGAGTTTGGATACAAAAACAAACTAACTGTAATACAATGCAAAAAGTGTTACAACCAAGGGAGGCTCAAAGAGCTATGGAAATGTGGAAGCGGAAGTGATTAATTCTCGGCGAATACTTTTATATGGGCCATCAAGGAGCAGAGACACTCCAGGGGCAAGGAGCTGCCCAACAACAGCCCGGGGGTCTGAGGGCACAGGTTTTGTGGGAGGAGAAGGAAGAGTTTGGTTTGAGGTGCTTGCCTGTGGGCAGTGCTAGGAAATAGGGCTAGGGACCTGCCACGCTCTCAGCCCAGGATTGTAAACCTCATCCAGTATAATTGGGACCCAGCAGAGTTCTTCACAAAGACATCAATGTAGCAACACCAGGGCCCTATGGCTACCATTTATTGTGTGCCTAACATGTGCTGGGAACCACATTCAGTACTTACATGTGTTTTCTCTCTCGAGCTTTCCAACAACCAATGAGAGAAGCACTATCATTACTTACCTCTTACAGAAGATAAAAGCGAGACATGGAGTGGTTGGGAATTTGCCCAAGAACCTCCAGTAACTGATAAAGCTGGAGTCTGACCTCAAGCTCAGGTTGTCTTTTGTTTTATTTATTTCAGCTTGACAAAACAGATAAATTGAAAGGTAGAAATGCCAAGGGGAGAAAGGTTAGCTATGCTTACAATTGCAAAAGTGCTTTGGAAGATTGAAAATGTATATAAACATCACGACGTGTCAGCAGTTGGCCTGTGATGAAGAAATTCACCTGTTCAATTCAACAAATATTTTGAAGCACCAACATTATGCAAGATTGTAGACTGGAGAAAAGCATAGGTGACTTAAAACAAAGACACACACTCCTGAGAACTTCAAGTCCAGGGGAAGTAATGCTTAGATTTATTCTAAAAATTAGACTGAAAGTAAGAGCTGGAAAGTAGAAGCTGGCAAAGAGCAGCATTTGAGATGCACCCTGAAGTGAAAACAGAAGAGGCCGCTGAGGAGGCAGACTCCACTAGTGAGGTGCACATAGAGACAGTGAGGATGACGGGAGGGTGGAGGTGTGAAGTCAGGGGACTGCCAAGCAGCAGCAGCATGAGAAACAAATGAAAATATCAGGAAACAAATCTGAAGTTGAAACTGAACTTGGAAGCTTATTCACCGCTGAGATGGAGTTATGTTAGGGGAGCAGTTCTCAGCCAGGGAAGATTTTTACTCCCTGGAGCACGTTTGGCAATGTCTGGAGACTTTTTTGTTTTCTACTCTTTTGGTTGTCATACCTGGAACAGGGGACACTGCCAACATCTAGTATGGTAAAGCCCACATGCTGCACTATGATTCACGAGAGAGTCCTCACAACAAAGGACACCGGACCAACATGTCTGCAAAGCCAATGTTGAGAGACTCTGACCAAGGGCATCTCCCAGACGTCCCGTAAGAAAGTGGAAAAGTAAGGATAAGTTCACTAACAAATGTATTACTTGTCAAAGTATATAATTCTAATGGTAAAAAAAATTCTTAGAAAAGGTAACAGAGAACTTTGTTAAAGGACTCTGAAATCCTCCTCTACAATTACAGTCTCGGCACCCAAATTTCTAATACCACTTTGCCTGGACTATTTCTTTCTCCTGTCAACATCAAGGGGAGGGAGCTGTCATCTTCCAATTCCCCTCATTCTTGGGGCCTCACTCAACACACTGCAGGAAAGCAGAAGTCTTGCAGAATCCCACTCCTCATAGCCATGCAATAGAACACTTCCCTATTAACACCATGACTATCTTACTCATGCCAAAAGTCAATGTTGTGAGTGCTTCTGGGGAGTCCAAGCCCTCATAAGAAATTCTGATTCAGTAGGTCTTGGATGAGTCTCACACATTAGTATTTTTAACTAGTACCCTCAGAAAGCCTGGGCCATGTTGAGAAAGCCTTGCTGTAATGGTATACGTGGAGCAGAAGGAGATCAAGCAGAGCAGAGGAGTTCATACCAGACCGGCCGTGAGAAGGGCAGGCTCTGAGTGATGGGACTCAGAACAGATGGATTTTGATGGATAGGAAGTGAACAGGGGCGTGAGAAAGGACAAAAGTGCTGGAGGAAGGACAAGGTGGAGCCTAAGAATGGAGACAGAGCAAGAGGCAGGTGCTATAGGCCGGTCATTTGCTGCGGTTTTCCCTCCCACATCCTTGAATCCTGAAAACTGGATTCCAACCTATAAGCTGGAAGTGTGGGAGATGTTGTAAGTGGAATGAAAGGATTCTCTCCCACTCTATCACTTCTTTTTATTTCTGAAAGCCAAATTCTACCAAAGTTAATCAAATTCAACAAACGTAGACAAGACCGAAGAGAAAAAAGAACTCACATACATTGGTCAAATTGTGTCAGTTCATGACTATCTAGTGGCTGATGCTGACTCACTCATTTGATAAATATTTGGGGGATACCTACCATGGGCTATGGACTTTCCCAAAACATGAGTGGTATGCTATAGTCATCCACTCTGTCTATTCCATCTCTGCTCCCCAGTCCAACTCTCAGAAATGAGGAAAAGGACAGAGAGGAAAAAAAACTGAGCAAAACTCAGTTTGGCTACCTTCTAAAGGGCTGAGTGTGTGGTTAAATGGTGGAGCCCTAGAAATTGTGAAAAGTGAAATCTACAGAATTCTCCTCAAGCATTCTGTGCCTAAATTCTCCTGGTGCCCATTCTCAGGCACTATGTGTTGTTTACTAAGATGAGACTGAATACGTAAAGGCATTACAAGTCCTCAAGACAGTGTTCCAGGAAAGGGAATTCCACCAAAAGAGCCCACGTAGCCAGAAAGAGAAGCCCCACTGGGAAAACGCCAAGGCATGGTAGATACTAACAGTGTGCTGGGCAATCTCACCGCCACTACTCACCCTCCTTACCTGATTCTCTGTCTTTCGTTGCTGAGAAAGGGACACACAAAGTTAATCTCTTTGTTGTTGTTGTTGTTGTTGTTGTTGCTGTTCTTGTTCTTGTTCTTGTTCCTGTTTGAGCACTGGGGATCAAACCCAGGGCCTTCTAGATTCTAGCCAACTGCGCTACCACTGCACTACATCCTCAGTCCCCAAAATTCACCTTTTAATATTTCCAAATATTGCTGTGTTAAAAGCTTCACTGTCTGGTGTGTAACCAAAAAAAAAAAACCTTGACAACAAAAATTACGATTCAAAGTAAAGTATTATTTTAGGATGACATTATTTTTTTATTCACATTTTTCATTTGTTATAACATGTAGCAGTTCTGTGAACACATAGATAAGAGGATACAATAGATATTTGACAATGTAGTTCTCAGAATATTTGCATATCCAAGAGATTATTGCAGCAAGTATACTTAGACTGACCCTATTAACCATTCACAATATTTTGTCTTAAATCCAATTCACACTCTATAGACATGTCCAATTCACATTTCAGCTCTTACACTGTTTTCCTTTTAGACTTTACATTAGGAAATAAATCCATGACATGAAATTTCATGACAACTTTGGCTCTGGCTGACATGATTGAAAAGGAATTTCACTCACCCCTGGTTATTCTGTTTCTTAATTTGTTCTTTAGCATACCTGAGAAAGAGCCTGTCTTCATCAAGTCCAAAGTAGGGAGTGGAGGCTACTGGTGTAGCATTCACAACAGGGATTAGCTTTGGCAATGCCAAAGGGTAAGTGCAAGAATTCCTTGGGAGAATGGTGTGGACAGGATGGCTGGAGAGGAATTCCCAGGCAGAAATAGCTTTGCCAGTGTGTCCAAGCCAACTTTGCCAAGCAAGCAAGTAGAGCACTCAGGATGCATTATATAATGTGTGAAGACCTTTTTCAGAAAAAAAAAATATGATGCTCAAAATACAATAGAGACTCACATACTTGTACACCCATGTTTATAACAACATTGTTATACCAAAAGGCAGACATAGTCCAAGTGCCCACCAACAAATGAATGGATAAATAATGTATATACATACACTGGAATATTATTTAGCATAAAAGAACCAAGTTCTGATACATGCAATAACATGGATAAACATTGAAAGCATTGTGATAAGTGAAGCAAGCCAGACGCAAAGGGGCAAATCATTATACAATGCCATTTACATTAAATGTCCAGAATGGCAAATCCATAGAGACAGAAAGTAGATCAGAGGTTTTCATGGGCTGGGATCAGTGGGATTGAGGAAGGAGGAAGAGCTTATTGCTTAATTAGTACAGAGTTTCTCTTAGAGTGATGAAGAAGTTTGGAAACAGACAGTCGTGCCAAAGAGTGACTGCACAACATTGTGAATGTGATTATTGCCACCAAATTGTACACGTGAAAGTGGCTTAAATGGTTAATTTTATGTTGTAAATATTTTACCACAGTGAATAATGAAAGAATTTTAAATCGATGTATAAATACAGGTAAAATGTAAAACCAGATAATCCAATCAAAAACAATCATGAAGGCCAGGAGTGGTAGTGCATGTCTGTAATCCCAACTGCTCAAGAGGCTCAGGCAGGAGGCCTGTAATTTTGTTAGACAGTGTCTCAAAATAAAAACCAAAATAAAAAGTGCTAGGGACATAGCTCAGTGCTCCCTGGGCTCAATCTCTAGTACTGGGTAGGAGAGAAACTATAAATAGGAAATTTAAAAAGAGGAAGGTAGACCAGACCAAGACCATCAATGGTAATCCCAGACCTACTCTGTTCAAATCATCCCAGAAATAAATATATCTGTTCTGTTGCTTTGGCCTGGGCACCCCTATAGATGTGGGTGTTTGCAGCACATACCTGTGGCTGTATTTCAAGAACTATGTTTGGGACAGAGGTACAAGTAGTCTTTGGCTGAGTCTCCCTCTCTGCCAACAGGCATGCTGTGCAATGAGCGTCCAGAAGCAAGCTTGCACTTGGACACACTTCTACCTCCAGGAAGAGTTTAACCTGATGACATACATATTTCCTGCTTCCTCCTGCCCTTCCTCCCACCATCAGAATATTGTCTTCCCTACTACAGCCTAGGAATCTCATGTTCTCATTGGTTAAAAAACAGGAAAGGATTACTGGGAGAGAGCCTATTGGATGTAAGGAAGTTGCCTGAGGCTGGGGGCCATAAGGGACTGGTTCACCTCTCAGTCTCCAGATCCTACTTGCGGCCCTAGGAGAAAAAGCAACTTTCTGGAACCGTTTTGGGGAGCCCAAAGCCAGCACAGGCAGTGGGAGCGGACAGGCGGCAGTAAAGAGTTTCCAGGTCCCCAGGGGACTGTAATCACATCCCCATCCAGGTGCTGGGACTAAGGCTAGTGGAGTCCAAACTTCTTGGCCCAGGGCCGGCGTTTCCAGGCCTCCCTCCGCCCCTCAGCTCCCTCCCTCCCACCATCTTTCCAACCAGAAGCTTGTTAGCTGTTTTCCTGTGCTTTTATTCAGATTTCAAGGCACCCTCTGTGTGTTAAACTTCAAAGAAAGTTTGCTGCCGTAAGTGCAACGCTTAACAAGTGGGCTCTCCAAATGGCTGTTGAAAATGGTTTGTTCAAATGAAAGGGCCAGGACACTTCCCCCATGACACACTACTTTCAAATGAAATTTCATTTGTGTCTGGATTAAGTTGCCCAGTATCAAACCTGAAATTTTTAAAGATAAAAAGCAGAGCCGGCCCACAATATTGCAAATGTAAAATGATTACAAAATGGCACCCAGCCAATGTTTATGAATCATTGAATATGATCATAAAATCATAAAAAATAATCACCAAAAGGTAAATAAATTACCCAGCTTACTGCTTATTTTCACATAGGGTCTGACACAAAAGCTGCAGCCATGAATGATTTATACCTGTTTTAACAATAATACTCATTTTACTGAAAGATGGTCAGTACTTGTGCTGCTGTGGGCAACATGCCAGTTGTCGAAAGGTTAATGTTTCAGCAGCAATACATTAAATTATGAATAATACTGGTCCCAAAATGGAAGGTTATTAGCTCAGTATGCTTAATTAGCCCAGCTAGAACTTTGCCATCAAGTAGCAGTGCCCATTACTTGGCAGTAGCTCTGATGGGGGATGGCATCTTTGGGATTCTAATGTCAGCGCCGGTTGGGGGAGAGGTAGGAGGTGTGTGGGCATGTCTTTTACTTCCTTTTCTTTCTTTGTAACATCGATGAGAGGCATCTCAGAAGCTGGCTTTCAGGATTTTGAACTTCCCTATGGTTAATTTGTGAACACTTCCAGAAGAGAAACGACAAAAGTTCTTTGGGAGGGGCCTGGTGCTCGGTGTCTTAAATCCACCCCGGTCTGGTTCCATACCTCTCTCAGTTGCTGCTAAGCCTGGCCCTACCAAAGTAAGATACGGTACCTGTACAGACAAGCAGACCATGAGCCCTCTCCCTGCACTGGTATTCATCGAGCAGTTACTAGGTGCCCACCACTTACAAAGTAGGTAGCAAGACAGAGCCATTTTTGATCCAACCGAGAGAATGACAACCAAGTGAAGCAGCTATGTGGTTAGTGCATTAATCGCAGTCACGGGACTGCCACAGAGGGAAGGTCTAGAACGACAGCACACAGACTGGAGTCAGGGCAGGGCTTCTTGGAGCAGGTTTCCGTTTTGCCCTCCTCTTAAGGGTGAGGATGTGAATTGTAAAGAAAAATTCTTGCAGGGAGAGAAAACCTAAACTATACCATGTCTCCATGAGGCGTAGCACTAGAGAAGGTCAGGCATTGCTAAAAGGACTGTTGGAAGAGCACTGGCCTGCCCAGGATGTAAGAAAGCCACTGAGTACCTAGCTCAGTGTGTGTGTACGTATGAGTGTGTACTCACGCATGTGTTCACACTTGAACACACAGCTCTCTCCCTCTTCACCCCATCCTGGCATTGCCCTGCCAGGTGCTTGTTTTCAACTTGAAGTTTACAGCTAGAAGAAGCAGTGGGACTCACACATGCCCCCTCCATCTTCTAGAGCTGAGCTGTCTGCACTACCACCAACCCTACTTAGTACTATTAGTAGCTTGTTTTTCTAAGGCCTAAGATTCATTTTCTTTTCCCGCCTCGCTTCCAGAAAAATAAATAAAAGTGAATACATCACTCATTTAAGACGAGGAATGGAATTTAGGTTGCGTTTTTCTTTCTATTTTTATGATTAGTTAGAATTTTCCTGGGAACACCGCCAGGAGGGCATTATGGTGAGATAATGTCCTGTATTTAATCAGCGCTGCAATGGCGAACGGCGTTCTATGGGGAGAGGCTGAGTTAACGCATCCTTCTCTGTCTTGTCTGTTTTCAGGAGACGGTGACTGCTTGGCTCAAGATGAAGACAAGGCTGAGAGGTGGCAGGGCTCCAGGCTGGTGTGATGGCCCACGAAGGGCTGGCGTGTGGCTGTGACTCCATCTCTTCTCGCAGGACCTTTCAGCCCTGAAAAGCCCAAAGAAGCTCAGCGGAAAGGTCCCCCCAATTGAGCAAGGTGGCCAGCTGTGGTTCTACTGGACCCTCGCAGTGGCTTCCTCTGCAGCTCTCTGACCCCTGCTGGCTGAGCCTCGGTCCTGGCTTTCCTACGTGCGTCTTCCCCTGGGCAACCCCAGCACAATGGACAAGGGGAAGCACAAGGCCTTTAAGTGAACCTGGGAGTCAGAGTCAGGTAGGACCAGATCATCTCCTACAGTCTGCATGTGTGTTCGCCCAGTTTCCAGACAGCCTCTGCTCGAGGCCTGAGTTGCTGGTTCTGCAGCTTTTAGAGTTGTTCTTGTTTTCAGAATGTATTCTCCCCCTTGCTGGCTGTTGGAGGAAGGTCCCTGCAAGTGGTAAAATAGAAAACGATGTCTCAGACAGGTGTCCTAGAGCGATGTCCAAAAGAAAGAAGACAGGGCCCAGGGAAAAAGGAGAAGGGCTTTAACCTGGAGGAAGGGAGCCTAGAGAATAGGCAGACTGGTGAAGACTGGCCTTTCCTTGTGAATAGCAGGGTGGTCAGGAAAGCAGGAGTGTGTGGGGCACACAGAGCCTTTCAGATTTACTGTTGTCCCCATTAAACTCTGGGTCTGCGGGAGCCGTCTGTTCAGGTGAGGGCAACAGAGAGAACAGGATGCCCCAAGCAACCCATAAATAGCAGGGTGAAGACAAAGTGTTTATTACTTAGCCTCATGAAGCCCGTATAAGTGCTCTCCCAGGGCGCGCAAGAGCAGGAGTGCGTGTGAGCCGGCCCACGTGTGTGTCCCGGGAGTGGGAGCCCCAGACACAGCGTTCGCGCTTGGCTTGACTCTGTGAAGGCGTCTATTTGATGAAACAGTTCGTAGCCAGCCCAGCAAACCTTGTGTGGAGACAGAGCTTGCTTTTTCTCTTCCCTTTTCCTGTTTGCAGTGAGAATAAGGCCTTTCTCTTCTCGGCCCTTTGCTCTCCCCAAAGTTGTCTCACGAGGTCATTGCCAGATGACAGGCTTCCTTTCAGTACAAGGTTGGGATGGAAACAATACTCTGTTTTCTGGGGGGCTGGTGAAGCTCTGGCCCTGACCAGCCTGCCCTAAATTTAAATAGACTATTGTTTTAGTAGGACGTGATGGTTTCTTCAGACAACTCAGTTCCATGGGATGCAAGACTTTATCCTATACAGAGGAGATATTTTACCATCAAAACAGAGGGGTAGAAAGGTGACCTAAGATTATCAAGTTTGTTTTTAAGCCCGGTTGGATACTTACAACCTCTGTGTCCAAGTTGACAAGTCGCTAAATAATTCAGACTAGTGTATCTCTAAGATACCTTTGGATTCAAACATTCTTTGATGCTGTGATTGCAAAATACTGCATTACCATTTCACCAATGAACTTAAAAACATTCTCTTTGACTAGCTGATCTATTCGTAGAACCAGTTTCTGAGAACAGTTAAGGACATGTGCTGAATGTTCTACTGAGTATCTTGAATACTGAACTTATTGCTAAGGTAGGTGGAAAGTAGAAGAGATCTGTGTTGTCAAGTTCTAGCATCTTGAAAAGCCCTCATAGCTATTCTCACAGTTCTCAGCTACAGTTATCTTGCCTCCATTGGACAATATTTTGGATGTGAAGCAGCGCTTTCCAAAGCTATATATTGGAATTGCTGAATTGAGGACCTCACTCTGCAGGCTCTTTTGACTTTTTGTTCTGATGAGGACCATCAAATAGATAGAAGCAATTCACCAAAACTAAGATTGACTATTTTAGGTCATAACTAATAATTATCAAATACCATATTATTACAGCTCAGGGCCACAGAGGAAACTGGCAGGATAACAATAGGACTATCAAGGCCCAGGCCAAGGGGATGCTAGGGGCCCTCTGGCACGGCCCCCCTCAGGCAGGTGCTGGCTGGCTCTGTAGAAGCATGGCCCTTACAGCAGTATGTGATGGCCTTCCAAGAAGGTACGCCTCTAACTGGTCCAAGAAAACGGGATTCCCTGGGCTTGCGCCAATAAGTACAGTAAGAGTCAGCCCTGAGGCCACTGGAGGCCATTGCCAGCTCCTTTGTAGGTCTCCAGAGCTGGCTCCCCCAGGCTGGCTGGCCAATGTGTTTTTTGCAAAGTCTGACTCTGCTATCTGCCTGGTTAGCGGTCTTTTCTGCCTCTTTTCCCTCTCACTATACTCCTTCCTCCCTTCATTCCTTCCACAAACTTATATTGAATGTATACTACGTGATGGGCACTGTGCTAGACACAGTGTACTTGTCTCCTTAAACAAATAATCCCTGAGCTCAGAGTACCTTCTGCCTCATGAGAAAGATAATCAAGAAGACAAACAGCCACAACCACAAGCATTATTTAAATAGTTACTACACAAAGGAGGAAGAAAGTAACTGGCCTACAGTGGAGTTTCAGAAGAAAAGTTTCAGGATAGTATTGATGGAAAGGGGTAGGACATTCCCAGCAGAGAAGACACAGCCTATCTGAGAAACTTAAGTAGGCATTTTGTACGTTACATGTAGAATTGGGAGAGGAATGAAGACTGGAGATGAGGTTGGGGGCCACCTGCCTCAGTGTAACCACAGCTTGAGTTTAGGAATATGTATTCATCTTTATATGCTAAAGACCGTAGCCCAGGCCTGGACAACGATGTGTAGGGAAGGGAGGATTCCCCTCCAAATTTTGCCAGTGATACAGTTGACTTCCTGCATATGTAAAGATAATCAGTGGCTGGGTGTGGTAGTGCATTCCTATAATCCTGGCACTCAGGGAAACTGAGGTAGGATTGCCAAGTGTGAGCCCAGCCTGAGCAATTTAGTGACTTAGTGAGACCCTGTCAAAAAATATAAAATAAAAAGAGCTGGGACTGTAACTCAGTGTGAAGACCTTGAGTTCAGTTGCTCCTAGTGGAGGGGGAAAAAAGTCTTAGGGATCACTGTTAAAGCTTGCAAGTCAGACTCTCCGGGCACACGGGACCTCAGGCTGTGTGTTGGCAAAGATAAGACACCTGCCTAGTATACTCACCTTGTCCAGGAATGAATCCTGAATCCCAGGACTTCTGCTGTCAGTCCTTCCCTGATTCATGCCAGTCAGTGGAGGAGAGTTTTGTTGCCATTCTCACACAGAGAAGTGCCTGATGTGACTTGCATTAGATTCTTTGTTAGGGATACACTTGACTTCTTGTAGGTCCAGCCCTCTCCTGTTTGATTCCTTTTTGTTAAAGACATGCATAGATTAGAGGATGAAAGTCCATTATCTAAGGGCATAATACCATCTTTGCCTTTGGATATGGATGTCTGTCTGAGTGCGTGGTGACATAGCTGCCATGAAATGAAAAAGCTCAGTCCAATCCTAAGGCCTTCCATAGAGGTTTTCTTCTGCTTCTGGCTCTTTCTGGCCACATCCTACCCCTGAGCCCATACCATAGACACTATATAACATAACTTCCTTTTAAGGCCCTAAGTAGGACCAAGATTCTCCAATGAGTAGCCAGCAAGGCCAGCAGTACAGAAATGGAAAGACTAGCCTCTCTGTGACACACTGAGCTCCTGATAGTGTGTCTGCCATCTGATACCAGTGACTCAGTCTCCCTGAACTTCTGAGTCTATGCATTTGATGGCCTTAAACTTTAAGGCCTACCTAACAGTGTTTTGGAGATCACCATTATCATTTGGCTACCCCAGCTACTTACTGTGACCTGCCATACTGACCTTGTCCCCAAAGGCTTGTCTGAGTACGAATCCCAAATCTTGATTTTGCCCCACTCATTTCTGTCTTTTTCCCCACACCTAGATTTGACACCAAAACAATTTGTTTAGGTGACTCCTCTTAGGCTGTATTTAATCAGGAAGAAGATAAGTTTGGTATATGAAATGAAATGAAAATCTGACTTGGCTTATAAATATTTTTGCTCCATTGGGAGTGGTGGCACACGCCTGTGATCCAAACACTCAGGAGGCTGAGGCAGGAGGATCACCATACATTCAAGGTCAGCCTTGACTACATAGTGAGTCAAGGTCAGTCTGAACTGCATAGTAAAACCTTGTCTCAAAACAAACAAACAAACAAACAAACAAGCAAATGTTTTTGTCCCTTACAATTTAAAACATTGTGTGATGTCTGAATCACATTAAAACTCAATACATTAGAGTTTGGAGACACTATCCTTTGCTACTTGAAAGAGCCCAAACTGACATGAACTGAGGAATCTTCTCCAGGACAGAAGATACACAAATATGACTCACTCGTAGAAACCCATGGCATTCTTGTCTATCATCCTCTAGTTTTAATTAGAGCTATTATCATCTCTCAGGGGGTATCTGGAAGCTTCATTAAATTTATTTCCCTCTGACCCATTAAAATGTTAATGTTTAAAATCTTGGCCATATCAAAAATGATAGCAATTGAGAGGAAACTGATCTGTCATCTAGGAGCTTCAGGTGGAATGAGTCCTTGCTACTTCTATAGGATGAAGACTTTCCTGGGATCAGCAGGAAAGAAGTGCCCAGTTGGTACATTTGAATGTGGCTAATTGGATTTCTATGTGCCTCATTTATGTGTATGTCAAATGATTTTTCTCTATTAGGGCAGTTTTCTGCCATGATATCTGTGAACATTTTAAAAAATCTTTTGTACTATCTCCTGCTTTTTCATTGACTCCAATCAACCTTGAGTTGCTGCTATATTGATTTTTCATGGTTCCTTGCTGTTTTTAAGAAATGTTTTTTATGATTACTAACTGCAAGCCTAGCGTCTATATCTGTGATCCTCTCCTCATATTGGCTTAATCTGCTGCAGATACTTTCAGTGGAATTTTTATTCTCCTGGATGTCTGCTTGAATCTGCCTTATGGATTCCATTTCTTTCCTATGCTGAGCATTCATGGCTTCCATAATTTCCTTAAGCTCCTCTGTTTTTTTTGTCTATATCTACTCTAGAGTCACTAGGCATGGTTTTCATTGTGGAAACCATCTGTGTAGTTATCTGAGAAATTATTTCTGATTTGATTTTTTTCTAGAGCCTCATTCAATTGCTTTGTTGTTACCACTTCAGAGAGGCCAGGTGGGCGGCTTTTGGATTGTCCCACCTCATTATCCCCAGGTTTGCCTTTGGTGAACTGGATGTCTGGAGTTACAGACATCTTGTTTAATTGTTTGTTGTTTAATTGTATTCTCATTTTCTTTTTTTAGTTTAATTCCTGGAGTGATGCTTGTAAATTGCCTATGTTGGGTTGCTTTATTGCTAATATTTAAAACCCTTAAGAAATAACTACTTCTTCTAGGTATCTTCCAGGTATAGCTGTTTTTTTAGGTTTTGAGTCTGTTGCAAGGTCCTACTTCTTCAGTTTGTTGGGGATGAGAAATTGCTGCCTGTTTGGTCCACACTCTACTTCTTTGGCACTGTGCTACAGTATTTTCTGTGATCCTTAGTCCATCTAAGTCTTGGAATACCAGGAAGAACAGCTGTTTAGAACAATTATGTCACTTTTGGCAATAGTGATATCATCAGCAATGACAATAGCATCAAATGCATCCTAGAAAATGACAAACTGAACTAGCCATTAATTTGCCACCTTTAACCATATGAACCAGATTTGTGGTTATATAACAAAATCTAAAATAAACCAGAAAATTATATGCAGTATACAAGTCATTAATATGTCAATTTTGCCCTCAAAGGTTACAATTTAAAATGGGTTAGGGAGAAAAATAGTAAAATGGAAGAAGAAGAGATTAGAAATAAAGCTGGAGGACAAAGGGGGCTCATGCTAACTTTGGGAAACGGGTGCAGAGGACTTCAGGGAAAGAGAAAAGGAAGTGATAGAAAGAGAAGAATAGAGCCACAACCACAAAGAGTCCGGAAACCATGTTCATATTCATATAAAAACAAGATCAAACAATGAAGGAGAGAAAAACAAAAACAGAGAACAAAAAGAAAAACACACACACACACACACACACACACAACAACAAACAAGAGAGAGTTTTTTTTAAAAAGTCCACTTCTAGGTATGTCTCTGCTGTCACTGGTAGATAACATGTGGAGGTAGAGTCCCAGTCCATTTGATTTATCCCAGTAAGCCAGCAGTAGCTTTTTGGCAGGGTAGTGAATAATCTCAGCCAGCCTGCACCTTCTGGCTGAGACCAGACTCATTCAGCCTGAAGCCATCAGCACACCTTCCATAGGCCTGAGCCCAGCTGGGAGCCACTAGATTGAGCCAGCAGCTGCTCTGAGTTCTGAGCTCAGTCAGCCCCTCTCCAAGATGGCTCCTGGCCAATCACTTTCTTGTGCAGGACAACTGAGCCCTCAGGACTCATGGCCAGCTAGTGCAACTCTTCACATCTACTGCTAGCCTCCACTGCTGTGTCTCCCCATGGAGGCCTCTGGGGTCACCAGCAGTCACTGTATGTCCACAGGTTGGAATCGTTCCTCTCACTGTCTCCTCTCACACTTCTCCTTGTCTCAGGGAGAAGGCCCCACTGTCTACTTCCTTCTTTGTTGAAGTTTCTCTCTTCACTTTCTCTGTGTCTTCTTGTAGAACTTTCTCTCTTCACTCTCTCTGTGGGCTTCAATTCATGCTTCAGATCCTTCCTGGGTCCAAGTAACCCATTTCCTTCCTTCTTGTCTTCATGTTGCTATATTCCAGCATCTGGATGGCAACTCCCGGAGAGGCTCTTTGCCTACTGCTTACTACTCTGATATTTCAGTGCTCCAGCTGGTACATTTGTTTCATGCCCACTTCACATTCCTGAAACCTCACAGTCGCAAGTTACATCTTAGAAGCTCTCATTCAGGGCTCATTCATGACCAGGAGCATAGGTCACTGATGGTTCTTACAAAACACTACTGAGTCCTCCTTCTGTGGAGCAGGAGACTGCTCTCCTACTGGAACTCACCAATTGCTCATCCAGTCAGCCTCTCAGACAGACCTATACCTGTTACAGGTGTTCCAGAGCTTTCTATTTCTACTCATGCTGCCATCCTCTAGTCCACTGGTTAGGCTTTCAGGCTTGATACTATCACCTCATCTCACCATAGAATTGCAAATTATCTTATAACACTTTTCACCTGCAAGTTATGTTACAGACTTACAACAGATAGTTAACATGAATCTTTGAGATGGACCAGGATTTCTAGATTGGAGCTAGAACCATAGCCCTAGACCTGGGGCTATCAGTAACAGGGATACCATACAGTGCTTGATACTTTATAATTAAAGTTTTTATTTGGATAATTACTATTGGCATTTTGTGCCAGATAATTCTTTGTTGGGGGAGAGAGTATGACTTGTGTGTTGTGGGATACTTATTATCATTGCTGGCTTCTACCAACTGGATGCCACTCGTAACTAACAAATGTGTCTCCAGCTACTTCCAAGCCCCCCTCAGTTGAGAACCACTGCCTTAGACTTCACGTAGAACAGGTATGTAAACTTGGAGTGGCATGGCTTTTCTACTAAGGCATGTTCTGGAGTACTTGCCAAATCTTTCCTGGCCTATGAGAAACAAGAAAAACATGATCATAAAGAACATCATTTCAGCCATAGAAACCACAAACTTTTCTACCATTCCTTTACAGTTGCTTGCTCTTCCTATCATCTATATCAGAGTATTACTCAGATGTGTTACCAGTTGTAATGTGGAAGCAGCAGTGATGCAGAGAGATGCTAGGTTTCCTTGTCTGGTCATCTCATATCCTACTGTTACAGCTTGTCTCTATTATCACTAAGGCTGTCATTAGAATGAAGCCTGTAAAAAAATCTTCTTTGCATGTTGTGCTGACTTAGGTTGCCCTACTAAGGCAAGATTTTTGGTATTTGCTTTGAAATGCCTTCTCTCTCTCTATCTTGGCCTTTACCACAGATTTCAGTAAAGTCATCATGTTTCCGGAACTGTGTCATCATTTCTCAGTGTTTTCATCACACTACATTTCAAGAATGCTTTTATTTTAATGAGCTTTTTTATATGAGCAGTGACTAAGAGAAATTACTGGGACTATGGAGATCTGTCCAGGCATACTACTTCCCTCATGCCTGACAAGCACAATCTTCCAGCTTTCATTGCAAGATCTATTTTCATCTTATACCAGAAAGAGAGAGAGAGAGAGAGAGAGAGAGAGAGAGAGAGAAGGAAAGAGAGAGACAGAGAGAGAGAGACAGAGAGAGAAAGAAGGAAGGAAGGAAGGAAGGAAAGAAAGAAAGAAAGAAAGAAAGAAAGAAAGAAAAAAGAAAAGAAGGTAAAATTCATTTCTTCATTCAAAAAGGGTTGCTCAGTAGGATACTATGCTACTTACCAGGCACTATTTAGAGGCACCCAAACCAGGGCCTGGGAAGAGCTCTTTGTCTACTAGTAAACTCAGTGTGGGGACAAGAACATGTATAATGATGAGTTGAGGGCTCCTATCACCTATGCTTTCTAGGCATTCAAAACAAAGTCTCTAAAAACTTGAGTTATGAATATTCCTATACATTTCCTGATCATAGGTTCTAGAACGCTTGTGGAAATGGCCTGTGAGAACACTTAATTTCTTTCTTGGACAGGATTGGCACAAGCCACTGGGTCAGGGAAATGTCAAAGACAAAGATTAGCTGGGGTTAGCAAAGTATTTGATGATATGATAAATAGAAAATTACCCATTTCTTTCATTAAAAAAAGACAGGAGTATGGATTCATTAGTAATTAGCTAACCATAATTGATTTTAATATGGAGGCATTTCCTAGTTCTGTGACATTAAAGTGTTTGGTCTTATGTTATGTGTGGTTGCCATGAACTCATACTTTGTAGTATATATGCCTGAGAAGATTTTTGGTAGACCAACGCAGTACACTCAATCAAATAAGATGAAATATACCAAAAGAAAATGCAAGCTCTCACTCTTGGATTTTAAAACTATTTGTAGGGCTGGAAGTGTAACTCAGTAGTTGAATGATTGCCTAGCATGAGTGAGGCCCTATGTTCCATCAGTCACACTACAGTAAATAAATCATAACACAGGCAGAGAGGACCAAGTTAGGAATGGGTACTGAGAAAGTCTCAGAGCATATATGTTTTTAGCCTTTTATATGCATTTAAGAAATGCCAACCATATTGTGTGAAGTGTGGATTCCCAGGTCCTATCCCAGAATGTCAGATACAACAAATTCAAGAATATGCATTTATTAAATAATCTTAGCTTGGGATGCTATAACAAAATATCAAACTGGATATCTTGAAGATATTTTTTTCTCACAGTTCTGAAGACTAGGAAGTTCATTAAAGTTCTTGCAGAATTGGTTCCTGGTGTGATTCCTTTTTTGAGGGGAAGAGGGCAAAACATTTAGTCCATATCTTTAAACTTCCTGGCTCTTTCTGAAGTAAAAACCTCATCAAACACACTTTCCAAACTGCTGTTTTAGAGGTTCAAGGGAGGCGTATTCCACTGTTGTTTTAAGCAGTGTATAATGAGAAATAAAGATGTGAGAATCCCAGTCTACAGAGATAGTCAAAGCAGATGTAGATAACGTACTTTTAACCTTGGGTCATGAATCTTTCAGAAGAGTCAAAATAGGAAGAGGAAGGTGAAGGAACTTAGAACTAGGTCATGTGAAGAACAGTGGAAGGAAGTGGCAATTCTTCCTTCAGAAAGAGCAGAGAGGACAAATAGGAATTAACATGCCCTGTGTAACCTCACAAGATGACCCTAGAACCACTGGGCAGAAGCAGCAGAGCAATCAGTCTGTGCTCAAAGAATGACCATCCTTCTCCAACAGAGCCATTTCCAGCACTAGAGATCTTCAAGAGTGAACATGATTAGCTGATTCTTTGTCGGGCTCAGTGTGTAATTTATTCACAGGATCAAAAAAATGAGTAAAATAAAAACAAATGATTCTTCAGGAATTTGGGTAATGAGGTGGAGGATGGTATATCCAATAGGAGGCAGGATAATGGGAAGTGCTTTTTGTCACTTCATGACATTGTCAGCGCTGCGGACTGACCCAGGTTCTCGTGCATGCTATGCAAGCACTCTACCACTAAGTTACATCCCACTAAGTTACATCCCCGGAGCTGTTGTTGTATAATAGGACAGAACACAGAACACAGATAGGTAGGCATCTGAGTACAAATAAAGAAAGGTATGAGAATGACGCACACAGGTGTTCTGTAGCAACAGGAACAGGGAGAGAAAGGTAAGCAGTAGGGGACTGAAGAAAACGTTGGGAACGTTGGGATCCAGAGCTTAGGAAAATCTGCAGTGGAATTGAGACAGAGTAGGAGAAAGAAAGAAATCGTTACAGATACAAAGACACCTATGTGGCTGACAAGAGGGTCCGATACAAAGTAGTTTAATGCAGCGTGGCGGGCAAGATGATGAAGTTTATTCCAACGATGGAAGTGAGTAACAAGGAGTTAAAATCTCCTCAGAGCTCAGAAGAGGGGGCTTGAGTAGTATAGAAAGGGTACGGAACAGCAGGTCTGGGGAATCTCTTAAGGACTCAAAGGCCACCCATGACTAGATGTTGCTTTGTAGGACTTTGTTTGGGGTTCAGTCAAGTCACATTTTTTATATATCCAGCGCAGATGGGCAATTCAGATGCCAACCCAAGGAGCAAGTGGCTTGGGGTAACATGGGGTGGGACTTGTGAAGGTGAGCCAAAGAAGGACTAAGAGAACCAATTTCAGGTTTGCACAGATTCGTCAATAGTCTTTCCAGCTACAAGTACAGTGTGTGCTGTCTGCTCCATGACCTGTATTTTAATTTTTCTAGCTTGACCCTTTCATATCTTGAGACAAGGTCTCACTGTGTTACCTTGACTGACCTTGAACTCTTGGGCTCATATGATCTCCTGTCCCAAACTCAGAGGACCTGGAACTATTGTCATGTACCACCTCACCTGGCTTGTTCCAAAACCTTTAAATAAGTACCTATCCATTAAACCTAGAAACTTCAAACCTAGAAAGACCCAGAAGTATCACAGGTACCAGAAATGTCACTTCAAGGGTGCCCTTTTGTATTCTCATCTTGATCATCTTAGTTACTTTCTGTTGATGGTGAGACGAAATACCCAACACCCAAAATTATAGCAGAAAAACTTTATTTTGGCTTACTTTCTGTAGAAGTTTCAGTCTATAGTTAGCTGGCTCCAAGGCAGGATGGAATGGAAGAGGGGCATCACAGAGGGGAAACAGTCCATAGCAGAGCAGGCAAGTAACAGCAAGCATGGAGCCTGCCTTCTTTTCTGTCCCTTTATATTCTATCCAGGCTCCATATTCTATTCAGGCTACAAGCCTATTGGCTGGTGCCACCCACACTCATGGTGGGCCTTCCATTATCCACACCCAAAATTATGTTAAACCAATTTAGTTATCACACCCCCTAACCCAAATAGCACACACCCAAGATCTAGCCAATGCACAAGATCCCCACCTACGAGCACATGAGGCTTTGAGGGGACCTCTAAATACTGCACAAGCCATAGCAGTGACCTGCACATAGTTGGGGTTTTTCTGACTCTGAGGTTGCCTGTGTTTAGTGTGTTTTCTGGAAATTTGGGAGTTTTATAAAGCCCTGAGATTTCAGGAAGTGTGTAACCCCTATAGCCACTGTAATTTATGTTAAAAGACAAAAGCTACGAGGCTTTTTCATAAATTCTCATTTATTTTCCAGTGAATTTTCAATATGTATGTGGAAAATAATAGCTTTCACCTGCACGAGTTTTAAAAGATTAACATGATCTGAAAGTTCACCATACCTGTCCTCGGTCTTGCACCTGTTCAATTCAGAAACCTCTTCATATAATACAAATTGATGAGCGATTTCTGGAAATAGGTTTTCTCAAATAGAGCTCATACACCTTGGCCATTTTCTTTTTTACTGTTTTTGCATGATTGACTCTTAAATAATCTTTTTCAAAAATTCTATTGGTACACTTTAGAGATGAATCATGGTAACATTCGTCATATGGAGTTTGCACCTGTACGTGATATATCTTGCTTTTTCTTTTTACCCATCCCCCCCAACAACCCCTCTTCGCTTAACTATTCCTTAAACAGAGTAGAAAGAGCTCTTGAAAGTAGAACATTTGCAGGGTAAGTGTATTTATAAGAGAATCTTTTATTATTGGCTAAAATCACAAGAGGACCACTTCGTTTTAAGAACTTAGAAGGTCTGAGAGAAAGGAAGACTCAGACCTCTATTTATGAAAAGAAAAAGGAGAGTCTATAATGTCCTAATCTGGAACTTTACCTGCGGAAAAAATAACCACTGAATCATTTCCAGAATAATATATAGTGAGTATAGTGTTGGAAACTTTTATCACTTGACAGAACAAGTCCTGTCAAACTGACTCATTTCCCTCCATGGAAGAGTAACAAGATCTTAGCAAATTGAGGAGAAATGATAAATGTAATCTGTATTTTATTTAGCAAGATGCTAAAACCTACTCCATCCAGCATCTTGGTCAATACATTCTGAAAATTTGGAGATTGGCATGAGATGTGCAAGGGGCATTTGGCCAGGTATCTCTGAGGTTTGGATTTAATAATGCATCTTTTTTGAGAGGCCCAACAAGCAGGAGAAAAGTTAACTGCCCTGCCATAAGAAGAATAAATAGTGGTGAGTTCCCTGAAGGAGCCTGTGAAACCTGGCAAATGTATGCAATGTGTCTGTCACTTCATGGTTTGGATTATTCAGTTATGCTTGGAAGGTCAGATATGAATGTATGTTTGATAAAACAAAGTAGCTACTGGCCACACACCGTCATTCATATACTGTGCTTGCACATCCTTCTGAAAATTCTCCAAGAAATTTCCTGACAGGATTGGTTTTCAGGCTTCTCTATCACCAAAGAGGGGAGGAAAATAAGAGGAAACAATAACACTCCAAGCACCTGAGATGTGTGGAAGTAAATCAGGCATACTCTGTAATTCCAAAAGGGAAAGGTACTTCTGGAAATTCTATTCTGGTTTAGGAAAGGGCCTGTTGCTAGTAAGGGCCATGATATTGCTGTATGATTATCCTTTGGATTTACATATCCCTCTATTCAGTAACTCTTGTGTCTTTCTAAACGGTTAATCTTCACAACACCCCTGCTGAGACTGTCTGGTAGGAACCTACTTGCATTCCTCGTATTTCAAGACTTTTATGGCTGAAATTATGTATGTATGGGAGAGAGGAAGTGTGTCCTTGATCATACATCTTTATCTCATTGCCCCACATCCCAATACTAACAGATTTAACCCAGAGCCCAATAATACCTACAAAGAACACCTTATACTTGTTTAGACCTCTCTGCTTTATGCAGCACTTTCATGATCATTTGATCTTCACATTCCCTCCCTACAGTGCTGGCAGGTAAGTGCTGTTATGATATTATCCATCACTATGGAACACCTGCCATATGCCAGGCACTGTGCTGGACACTTTAGATCTGCCATCTCATTTAAACCTCCAAAAACACAGTGGGGTGTGTACTGTTCTCTCCATTTCACAAGGAGAAAACATGATCCAAGGATTAAATGGCTTGCTGGAGGCCATCCATCTTCCAGTGGCACAATTGGGACTAGATCCCAAGATTTTGGTGATATTTTTTCTATTCCCTTAAGTTTTTTTTTTTTTTTTCCCCATTAAAGAAAGAGAAAGTCCTTACTGTGTACAACAGTACACACCTGAAATCCCAGAACTTGAAAGGGTGAGATAGGCGAATTGTGAGTTCAAGGCCAGCTTGGACTATGGAACAAGATCAAGATCAGCCTGAACTTGGACAGTGAGACCTAAAAAAAGAAAAAAGAAAAAAAGAAAAGACCAGACCAGACCTTGATTCTTCCAAGGAGTGCTTTCCACTTCTGGGTTCTGGGTCCTTTGTGTGATGGTCTTCTTTATGTAGAACTGGGGATTGAATTCAAGGCCTATGTACACTAAACTACAGCCCCAGCCCTTTTTAAATTTTTTTTTGAGACAAGGTCTTGCTAGTTGCTAAAGCTAACCTTGAACTCGTGATCCTCCTACCCTAGACTGCCAAATAGCTGGGGTCCAAGGCATGTGCCACTGGGCTAGGTTACCTTCTTAGTGCTTTGACTATAAGCTGCATATGTCCTGAGATGCCACACTGACATTCTTCTGTGGCCATTTACCTTGAGAGAGAGAGAGAGAAAGAAAATCATATTTTAAAAAATACACCCATGATACAAGTGATTATTGAGTCACCTTGTGTTACTGTTATGCCATTTTAGCACAGGAAACAGCAGTTGAATTTTAGTTTTTTAAATAAGTGGTAATGTCTTGGTTACTTTACTTTTGTTGCTGAGACAAAATATCCAACACCCAAAATGAAGAAAGGAAAGGTTTATTTAGCTTACAGTCGTGGAGGTTTCAGTCCATATTTGGCTGCTTCAGAGGCAAAGTGGCATATGGCAGAGGGCAAAATGTTCAAGACAGCAGAGCACAGCAAAAACAACCAGCAAAAGGGAGGAATGGCTGCAAGCAGCCTCCTTTTCTTCCCTAAATTGTAAACAACCTATCCCACCCTGGGGTTGTGAAACTCTCACACAATCTCCATGCCCTCCTCTTCCACAGGCTCAGGATGTTTACAAAGGAAGCGCCCCAGCTTCCTGCTGAGTCACTCATTAGTTAAACCTGCAGATTCCCCAAGTTGACACAATGTATCAACCATAATAGGTAATAAAGGGGCTTTTGTTTATCTTTGGTACTGGGGATCAAACCCAGTGCCTTCATACTCAAGTAAATCCCCAGCACTTTTTTTTCTTTAAGTCAGGATCTTGCTAAGTCTTTGAGTTGCCCAGACTGGATTTGAACTTGCAGTCCTCCTGCTTCAGCCTCCCAGAAGGGTGGGAAGGCATACGCCACCATATTCATTTTTTTTTTTTTTTTTTGGTGTCAGGAATCAATTTTTTTTACCATACTCATCTTAACAATGAGTAACTATGCTTTTAAAGAATAAAAAACCAGATCTCAAACACTCACTAGAAATCGTAAACTTTATTCATTTGTTCATTCATTCTTTGTTAAGCATCTCTCTATGCCCAGAACTGTCTTCATCCTAGAATCATTATTCGCAATTCAGTGTTGTCATCATCGTCATCATTGTCTTATCATTACCCTGAGTACCAATTAGCATTGTGGGCGTTTATGGAGATGTGTGCAGTGCATACTCCACATGGTGCCGGTCCTTGGGGAAGCAGGTGGGGTAACCCACAGCATGAATGCAAATCCACTCACAAACGCACTGTCTTTCCGTATTATCGCAGGTATTGAGCACTGAAGCCGGCAGATATTGCTGACAGTATTTCGGTGCTCTATAAGTATAAACTAACCTAGGAACCTTTCCCCTCTGCCCCCAGAGCTAAATGTAAGAAGCAGGGTGAAGTCAACTCCAATACTGGGCTGGAACAGGATGAGGAAGTAAGTCTGAGCCAGATTCCAGGATGCAGAAAGAGCTCCCTGCAAGACTCCCCCAGACCCCTCCACGGTTAAACGGCACCGCAGGGAAAGACTCGGAGCCATTCTTCTTCATTCTGTCTCACTTCACATAATTCCTGCTACCCTGTAGTATATTTTTCTAATGTCAGTTGCACAACAAATGATGAGAATTGGGTAGTGTAGGATCCTCTGAGAGAGGCGTCTCACACCCATAGCTGTGAGTTTGGAATCTGTGCTGCACCTTGATAGTCTGTATTCCTGGTCCAGCCAAGGCAGCACCCCATAAATGATGAGAGACAAATAATGGCGATGACACAGATACTTTCAAACACCACTTTTATTTGGGCTTAAAAACCATTGAAATGAACAACAGAGCTAAACTGAAAAAGAGCACATCCCTGGTCTGTAACATTTGCAAGTTTAAAATGAGACTTTGTATAAACTATTTAAAGTCTGTAGAAAGTTCTAGATTCCTGGCATGTGTGAAGAGGGTTTAGATCCTGACAAGACTGAACATATCCACGACTGGCCTCCTCATTCAGATCATCTCTAGGAGGTAACCTCATCATACTTGAATTTCATAATATCACCTTCTTCTGACTGCCTGCAAGGGCCACCTAACCAAAACAGCAGCAGAAGTGTCTCTTAAGAAACCAGTGCAGCCAGACTTGGTAACACATACCTGTAATACCAGCAGCCTGGAGGCTGAAGCAGGAGGATTGAAAATTTGAACCTAAGCTGGGCACCTAAGCAATACAACTTCTCAAAAAAAAAAAAAAAAAAAAATTTAAAGGCTGGGATGTAGCTCAGTGCAAAGGTCCTAAGTTCTATCTCCAGTACCACACCCCCCCCAAATAAACCCCAAATAAACCAGAAAGGCACCCAAACATAGCGGAGACCACTATTTCAAGAGCTCTACCTCTAGATCCTTCTAGGGCCTTTCAACAGAATGCTCTAGTTCTGATTTTTTTTAACAATCCATGGGTAAATATGCCCATTAAAGTATTTATTCCCTTCTAGTAGAGTCCCACTTTTAGAAGTGCTGGGGATTAAAGAGTTCACACCTAAGCAATAATTACTTAACAGTCTCACTCTTGTGTGACCTTCCCATGCCTCCCTCTCCCGCTCCCAACCTGAAAGGCAAGAGGAGCCCAGGTAACAGCCAGGGGAGGAAGGAGGAAGCCGAGAGCAGAAGGACAGATCAGCATCCACATTCTACTCCTTGGCCCTGGAAGAGCTGGCCCTTTTGATGCCCCTCCCTTGCCTCACACTCTGGCCTCACTGCCTTGCTCTCTGGTTTCAGAGCAGGTCCCAGGGACACCCTACCTCCACCTTTCTGTGAGAATAAAGATTGAGGCTCCAATGCCTTGAGGAAACATTTCCTTAAAACTGCATTCTTTTTTGGTGCCCACCATGCACCAAAACAGCTCTCAGGAAGCAGCTGGAGCCTACTCCTGCCACACAGGTCCTCCTGTAAGTAGCCTTTCGATCAGGAGGAGGCACCTGCACTGACTACTGCCACCTCTCCTTTTTGTGCCCCTGGGTTTCTCTAGCTCCCTGCATCCTCAAGCTGGGAGGGTGCGCAGAATCCTCCTTAGTCCACCCCAGAAAGGACCTGCAGCCACAGCGGCAGGGAAGAGACTGGCCTGTTGCATGTCCTGCCTCTGGACAAGGCCAAGAGCTGCTGGGACCCATGGTCTGCCTGAGGGAAGGAAGGGCGCCCCTAGCTGCCAGCGGGGATGAACATGTGGGACTGCAGTCTGCAAGAGGAAAGGCTGAACATAAATAAATAAATAGGGCATGTTCGACCAAATCCCCATCCCCTAAATCTTGAAGACCACTGGAGCAGGAAATTGAGTGGCTGGACCTCGAAGCCTTGCTTTGCCCTCCCCCCACGTTAGACTTGGAAGGTTTTCTAGGCCTTGTAATTTTTTTTTTTAATTTAGAAATTTCGAATCTATAGAGAAAGAGGAAGTGTTTTTAAACCAGAGCGGAGACTCAGTGGCCATAGATCTGAAAGACAGAGGCAGAGGCAGAGAGAGACCCAGACACAGATAAACAAGGCTTTATGGAGAAGGGACAGGGAAAAGGGTCCCCAGCAGCGTGTGTGCGTGGGTGCGAACACGCAAGACAGCATCCGAGACAGCAGGAAAGGAAAACAAAGGAAAGGGCGAGGAAGACAGAAATGAGCGGTAGAGGCGTGAGGGCTGGGGGCGGGGCAGGGCGGGAGGACCTGAAGGATGGATACCGGAATGCCTGCGAGCTGGCTGGAGGCGGCACACATGTGTGTGAGAGACAATGACGTCAGCATTTCCTTCTGGGGTGGTCACGTGGTGCTTGCCAGGTAAACAGACTGGAAATAGACTCCATAAAGGCAGCGCCTGCTGGGGGAGGCGATCCGCTTCACCCTTTCCTTTCTGCAGCGGCCTCCAAAAGCAGGTTTTTCCTCATCTTCGACAATGGCGGTCTCAGAGTGGAATTGCATTTTACAAGCCAAGGCATATGACTCAGGGAGGGAGGAAGAGCTGTTTGCTTTTATAATTAGCTCTAGGAGTTTAGAGATGTTTTTATTAAAAAAAATAAAAGAGGTAGGGATGAATGTCCATCTAAGCTCCCAGACTGAGTGTCTTGGGCCAGGGACTGCTTATCCTGTGGAGTCTCCTCGGAAAGGCGGTCCGATGGATCTAGATTAAGGATGGATTGGAAGCTGCAGTTTAGAATGAAAGGATCAGATGCTGGCATTATCAACTTTAAAAAAGAGAAACTGCTATCAGAGCCAAGGAGATGAGACTAAAGGGGAATTTAAGACCATGTGTAGCATTTGACCATTGTCAAGAGGAGGGACTAAGGCCCCAGGAAAGAGATGAAGTGAGACAAAGACAGGTTGCAATGAATTTTAAGCAGAGTTCTTAACTATATGTGTGTGTGTGTGTGTGTGTGTGTGTATCAAGTAAAACACTGGCAGGACTTCAGCACATTTTAAACTAAGAAGAGCAGGGATCGAAGCTTTACCTGAATAGCAAAGTAGCTGGAGCAGGTCGTTTTTCCACCTGGGAAGTTGTAGGGTTCACAGTGGTGGTCTTGGGAAAGGGTGTTCAAAGCCTATGGCATTTTCTTCAAATTCCTGGAAATAAGGCCTTTGCATCTTAGATCATTCTTTGAATAACTTTGGCTTGAAAGAATACATCTTATTTTAGTTATAATTTTCTGCCCTTGTGGAAATTTGGCCAAAGCCTGTAAGAGAGAGAATGACCAATTGGCTCCATGTTTCAGGACTGAGTAGTTCCCGGCAAGAGGTTGTAACCTGGGATAGTACTAGGCAAATTTGGACCAGAGAGTCTCCCTAGAGAGAGGACAGGAGGTTTAGTCTTGCAGGTAGATAGAAAGATAAGATAATTCAGTGCTTCTCCTATGGAAAAGCAAAACATAAAGCCCCTTTCACTTCTTCTCTCATTTCTTACTCTCTCTCTCTCTCTCCTCTCATTTCCCCTCTAACCTCCCTGATCAGTTTTATGGCAGGGAACACTGCAGGACTAATTTGGGGGCATACGTCTCTGCAGACAGAATATAGCTAAATGGAAGTCTGGCTTCAGTTGTACCAGGGAAGACTAAGAGGGGAGGGAAAAACGCATCCCTAGAGCTTGTCCCGCCTCATCCCCAAAACTGCTCATATTGGGGTGAGTATACAGTCAGTGCACACAAGCGCACTTTCAGTCCTTGGGTTAAAAGATAAGACATTTGATACCTGTCTTTGTGAAGAGCATACGTCACTCTGAACGGACTCCCAGGCCAGAGTTATTTTTGTAGCATTATGTAATTAGATTGCCAAGTCAGAAGTACTTCCTTAACAAGCCTTTCAGCAACCCCTCTGTGTAGGCCTGGCCAGTCCTGTCCAGTCACACATGCTCACACTTGTGTAGTTACAGTCTGAGTCAACCCAGCCAAAGCCAGTGAAAGAGACCAGCCTATGAGGTCTTGCTCTGCTGAATCACCCAGGGGTCGTCCTGGGTCTGGTGGGACAGGTGAGACCAGAATTGGCAGAAGACTCTCAGGTGGCCAAAGCTCAGTATGGGCAAAGCAGGATTTGCACAGCTGCTGCTATACCTCCCTGCCTCTGTCCTAGGGCCTGCAAAAACTGAGCACTCATATGCCCAAGGGGCCTGCCATTTGGATGGCACTGCCCTCTCTCCTTCCCGGTTTACTGGATCTCCTAATGTTTTTATATGAGTGGTCGGTCATTTGATCATCCCTTCCTGTTAGCTGTGCTGACTCACGCAAGTAAGGAACTTGTCTCAGCTTCAGGCACAGTAAGAACATTTACAAAGAAGAACAAGGAGCTGGGCAGGAGGTGCAGTGGGCCGTCGTTTTGGGGGTTATGCCACATCGGCGTCATCCTGGGGTTCTGTTCGTGTGTTAGGGTTCCATCTTTTTCCCTTCAGTGAGTCTTCTGTGCTGATCAGTCACTTGTCACCTAGCTTTGAATCTCATCCTGAAACCATACAAAACCAGACAGTTCTTCCTGAATCCTTCTCTTTGCCCCTGTCTGTACTGCACAGCTATCTTTCCTCTTCCTTTGGGTTTCCTGGTTCTTTTGACCTCGACAAGAGGCAGCAGATATATCAGAAATATCTGTAAAGCTCCCAGACCTGGGTTCCGATTCAAGCTAAGCCACCTAAAAGCTGTGTGACCTTAAGTGAGTGACTTAATCTCTCTGAATATAATATTTCTTTTGTATGAAATGAGATTTATCATACCAGTTCCCGACGGCTGCTGGGAGAATTGAATGCAATTACATGTGAAGTGCCTGTTAGGGGGCTAACACAGAATAGGTGCTCAACAAATATGAGGTCTCCCCAGAAGGAGAGAAAATAGAACCTGGCTTCTGAGAGCAAAGCCCCACCCCTACTGATCTCCTACTGGAATAGACAATGTAAGGAACCTAAATTGAATGTTGGGGTGGGGGTCCCCAAGGGAAGAAAAAGAGATGCCTTTGGTGCTACGCTGCCAGCACCAGGTCCCTGGGATACAGACTCCATGGCTACTTATTTTGGGGAAGCTTCCCACCTGAAACTGGCCTGCACCTGTCTCCTTTGGTGTTTCCTTACAGACCCTCCCAAGATTGGGTGTTAAGTTCAATGTGTTAGCTTTGGTTTTACCTGTGCCAAGTGGCAGAGCACGGGGGCCAGGGATAACTGTGTTTTCTCCCAAAGCGTGCACCGTTGAGCACCTCCACACCAGGAACTGGTTGGAACCCATCGGCAGAGATCTCAAGGGCAAAACGAGGCACAAACAGATACAGGTGAAATCCTTGCCTGGAGGAGGACCAGGAAGGAGAGGTTCCCTGGAGGTGGAGGAGTAGGGAAGGGCCAGTGCCCCGTGGCAAAAGTCCGTGATGCTGGCTGTACCTGCAGGGGGCCAGGGTGGGGTGGCGAGGGCCTGTGGCAGTGCCCACCGCTATTCCAGCTGGCAGGAAGCCCTTCCCTGAAGACTGTAAGTTTAACCTCTAGCATGCAAGCGTCGTTATGAGCAATTCTTCCTGCTTCAGAGTTCCCAGACTGCGGAAAGAGGGGCTAGGGCAAATTCGTCTGCTTTCCTTTTCTCCCAGACAGGAGAGGGAGGGAGATGTGCGGAAGCAAACACGCAGATACAGGCACCCGTCGAGTTGGCCTTTCGCTAACCTAAACATCCTCTCCCACCTCCTCGGCCAGTCGGGCTTCTGGTCGGCCTCAGTGGCGAGCAGGGCCCCGGGGGTTCTCCGCTTCCAGCTTTGCTTCTGGGGCGGAGGAGGGGTACCAAGCGGCCGTCCTTCCCCAGGCCTGGGCTGGGAGGGGCTGCCTGGGATTCCCGCCCCGGGGCCCAGTGTCCTCCTGCGCTCAGATCCAGCCACTTCTTGGCAACCCCCCCACCTCGACGTCCGGCGGCGCAGGGGGTGGGGCGCTTGTAGCCAGAAAGTGACTGTGAAGCCGCGCTGCAAGGGTCTCAGAAAAGCAACGGAATGACAAGCGGCCCGGCTGGGGAATCGGGGTGAAGGGGAGGCAGGCGATGGTCGCGGCCGAACGTGCGCCTCCTCCCGCGCGCTCCTTCCCAGGCAACTGCTGGGATCCCGTCCCGGGCCTAGTGGTTTTTCTGGGGGCCCACAGGGGAGCAGAAGGGTGAGCGAATTGCTGCGTCCCGGCGCGTTTCCTCGCTCTGCGCCAGGGTCCTGCGTGGGGCGCCAGGGTCCCCGGGTAGAGGTTCTGCCCCAGTCCCTGCGCACCAGCTGGTGTCCCCTGGGGCCGCGGTGCCCTGGCTTCCTCTCGAGATCCCAGGCTGGTAGGAAGAGAGGAGTCCCGAAATGGGGCTAGGAGTGTCAGGCATTAGGGACACGCGCTCTGGCTTGGTGAACTGGGCTCAGCACCTTCGGAAACTGTCGGGATTCTCGAGGTTTTGGGTCTTGGGCACCTGGAGGGGAGAAGCGGGAAGGCGCCTGGTCTTTAGAACGCCCAGTGCAAGGGAGCCTGCGAGCAGACGTGAAAAGGGTGCGTCCTACTCCCGGGCCACAGGAAACTGGCGTCCAACGTCCCTGCTACCCTGCTGAGCTCCAGAATTTAACGAGGCGGCGGCTGCGAGGGCGCGCCCAAAGCCCACAGGGGGCCAGAGTCCGCCGGCTGCCTTGACCCTGGCTGGGCCCGAAGGTCGTCCGCAGCGAGCAAGGCTGGCCCCGGCCCCAGCCCGGGAGCTCCGGACTCCTGGGGGACGCAGGGCGTCACCCTACCCTCAACCCAACAGCCTCAACCAAGCCCCAAATTTCGTGCCATCCGCGCGGGAAGACTGGATTTGCCTTTTTCTCTATTTCTAAGAACAGGAAGCAAACGAATCGGAAAAATTTTGTGTTGGAAAAATATCTGTTCGATGTCATTTGATGTTTAAATTGTCCATAGAGTTTTTTTTCAACTTCATTTGAAAAAGGGAAAGAAAGTTGATGCGCTCCCCAAACCTTGTTTCCCGTTAACGCGTCCCTTTAGACGTGCAGTTGGTTACGACACAGGTTTTCTGCAGCGAAGAGAGCGAAATGCAATGGGAGGGGGGACGAGCACTGGGACTCTCATTTTAAATCCCATTACTGGCTTCGAGGTGAGGCAAAAAAAAAAAAAAAAAAAAAATCAGGAAAAGCTACTTTGTCCCCTACTGATTTCCTCTACTTCAAAGATTTTCCTCGCCCCCTTAAATCAGAAATACTATGGCGCGAGGTATTTCTCAAGAAAAAAAAATCACATTTTCTCAGAATATATACAAAATACAAAATACATGTTTCTTTTTACATTTCTCCAGGAAAAGGGGTGGGTGGTGAGACACTCAATTCCCCGGCCATTAAACAAGCCAAGCCTGCATTTTTTGCAGGGATGGGGGATTGCTGAGCCCTGCATCCCGCCCTCAGCGCAAGGCTGCGTGTCAACAACGCACGTGCCACCATGGGCACTGTCTCCCCAGGTCAGCGCTGGTCAGCTAAGTGCAAATGGAAGCCAGGTCTCAGTTGCCCGCTCCCAGCACTGCTCCCCAGACTGTCTCCTTGCACTCTTCGCAGAGCTCTGTTTTCTGCCTCCGGCAGGCAAGCAAGAAACCTGGATCATTCCTCCAAGTTATGCCTTTGGAAATCCCTAAAGTGAACATAGCCCGACTGAGGGTCTCTTGCCCTCCGGTTGTTCACTTTGTTACCTTGCGATGAGGTTAGTTCTTTCTCTTCTACACCGCCCCAGGCTTTAGAGGTGGTGCAAACTTCTAGTAAGCTGGGCACCTAAAAGGGAAGCCCACACGCACTTGCTGGTGGTTCGGGCAGTGTAGAACCCGGGGAGAGCTACTGGCTCTGTGCCTCCAGCCCCCAGGTTGGATTTCAGATTTCCATTGCAAAGGACCCCAGGAAGCTGGGAATCGGAGTCAAACCCTGGAACTAACTAATTGCCCTGCATTTCCACATTGCACTATGTATTGGAAATGAAGGACAGGCTTTATCATTTGGAACTCTTTCAAGGACCCGGGCGCTCCAAGTTTGGGGCTAATTCTTTAAAGGTTTTACTTCTGAGAAATAGGAAAAAGGAAAGAAAGAATGAAACATACCCACAATCCGTGTAGTGGGGATGACACTCAAGAGTAGGTTGTGGTCTCTTTTGAATTGAGAGTTCAAAAGAAAATGAAGAAGGGAAAAAAGGCTTGATCCCTCCCCCTTGCCCCAGGGATGAAACCTCTCTAGATTGGAGCGGCCAATTTGGTTTGATTTCCATGGTTTGGAGGCTCTGGCAAGGTTAGGGGCATCGGGGCTGGAAAGAAGATCTCAGCTGCCTTGTAGACCAGCTGGTCTGCTCTTGGCCCTCGAAGCAGACAGTGGAGTCGGGGTGATTCACCCTCACCCTGGTAGCTGGAGGGAGCACTGGCTGATCAGGTCCTGCAGTATCCTTGGCTGTGCCCTCCACACACTGCCACTGGACCTTGTCACTCAGCCTCATTGTCTCTCTGCACCCCCACCTGCCTCTCCCCCCCCATCTAGTTCTTTTTTTCTGTCATTTTGGGCTGGTTCTTTCCCCACCAAAAGGTCCTTTTTCTTGGCATAACTTTCTACAAGAGCTGTAGGTTGTCCTAAATGCCCAGTCATATGGAGATGGATTGGGTTAGCTTCTTCTTAGTGAAAGCTCCTTTTGTGATAACTGGTTGGCACTCTTAGATACCCCAAGACATCACCTGGGCATTGAGACCCACAACCTGGCAGTCCCAACACTGTACCAAGACAAAACAGAACTTTGGACACTTAGTTTTTTTTTCCAGTAAAATCCCTCAGAAACAAATCTGAATTTGGGCTTTGGTTATCTTTAAGTTGTGAAAGTATGTTGCCTGCCTGAGTTGGAGCAGAAGAAAGCTCCTGATGGAGAATGTAGGCACAAAGCAAAAAGCTGCATATGATGGACACCACTGTGTACATCTGCTCAGGACTGTGGGTAGGGAGCATGAAACGAGCAGGAGGGGCTGTTGCCATTACCCCAAATCCTTTACCCTGCCAGCAACACCCCAGAGGTTTTATTTTTGCCATCAGGGAGCAATGTTTACCCACAGGCAGCTGCCTGCTCCCTGGCACACCGAGAACAAACTTTGTGATTTGGTGGTTGAGGCTCCTCCGTCACAGTGGTTTAACGATAGGACAGAACTGTGGCTGGAATAATTCAGTAAGTTCAGAAGAATCCCACCCAGAACCCCTAGTAGAAAAGGGATCTGTCCCATTTGTCTGGGGGTCAAGAGTGGGCTGGAACAGGGGCGGTGGGATGGATGGAGTGCCACGTGCTGTGCCTGGCTGCTGCTCTCTCCGGTTTTGCCC
This sequence comes from Dinomys branickii, assembly GCA_004027595.1. Taxonomy (NCBI): domain Eukaryota; kingdom Metazoa; phylum Chordata; class Mammalia; order Rodentia; family Dinomyidae; genus Dinomys; species Dinomys branickii. The sequence continues at coordinate 297,072 of PVLD010000017.1, read as the reverse complement.
TCCCTACCTCATCTTCTGCCATTTCCAGAGGCAAGAGAAAGGTGATCTCGGACGTGACCCCTAAATCACAGCTGCCGGTCGCTGCACCTCGCTCCAGCACCAGCGCAGCCCCTTCGCCCGGCTCAGGCAGCTTAACCCCTTCCTCCCTGCGCGCTTGGAGGCCAGCGGCAGCTGCAGCACCTCCGACCACCGCACTGGCAGCAGCCTGCCTCTCATCTCCAAGGCAGTGCCTTGGATCCTGGGCAGGGGCCACAAAAGGACAAGAGTGTGAGGCACTGTCAGCCTGGGGCATGGCCGACCAGCCCAGAGCCCTGCCGAGGTGCCCAAGAAAGAGCGGGAGTTAGCGGGACAAGGAGAGATGTTTGGATCGTGTTAACTACCCAGACAGATGCACTTCGGCATGTCTGCATTTATGGAATCCATATGTTGTCGTGGCAAATGAAAGGAGGGCAACACGTACATACAATAGACTTGGAATAACAATACACATTCAAAAAGGGACCCGTGCATTCTTCACCCTCCAACCCTTCTCTAGGATCTAGCGCTAGAGTTGTACAGAGAGGCGTCCTTTCAACCTCCCCTGCCTCCAGTCGGGGTTTTCTTTTTGCTTCCCCCTCCTCTTTTTTCTTTTTCTTCTTTTCTTTCTGTGTCCCCGGTCCCCTGTAGAAGAAAACCTAGGGCCCAGAGCCAGGCTTTTTCGAAGTGCAATCTCCTAACACACCCTTCACCTTTCCTTTCCCCTTAAGACCGGCCCATCACATCTTTAGCCCTTGGACCAAATAACAACTGCTCACATTGCAACCCCATATTCTGAAAATTGCAGGGGAGCAGATTCTCACTCAAATTCACCATCCACATCTTCATCGCTAAACCAACACTGCCATGGTATATTTGCAAAGAAGTGGCTTCAAACAGATCTGGAAACACAACCCCCCAGCGAGAGAGCATTTGAATAGCTCTGTATAGCACCTCCATTTATGTACACCCTGTGCATTCGTGTGCGCACACAGATGCCTGCATACTCACAGATGCAAAGACATCTGAAGTTACCCAAATGTGTATTTACGCACGCTTTATGCATTTATCTTTGTGTTTATATATCTATGTATCCACTCATTTGAGCAAGAGGCAGAGAAAGGTATATACATCAATGCAATATTTAGCCTCTATGCCACTTTTCCCTCCTATTGTAAATGTCATGTAAACAAGCTGGTCTAAAATTTTCTACCCTCTTGCCAGCTAAATGAAGGATTTAGATTCTGAATTTCTTGGCTTTTTTTTTTTCATTTTGAACATAAAATAATCCATAGAGATGCTGGATTACTGTCTAAGCATTATTCAATCATATAAGCTTGGTACCTCTCCTCCTTGTAACGAATTCACTCAGTAAAATTAGCATAAGTATTTACCAGATTAAGCTGACATTTTTGTATATTGCAACATGAAATACATTTATATCCAGAATTTCCCCCAAAAATAGCTTGTACCAGTGAAGGCATTACTTGCTCCGCATGATTTTATGTAAGAAACAAGCCACAAGTTCATTTCTACTACTATTTACATTTCACAAGAAAATAAGTACATAGTATTTAAGTGATTTTTAAAAAGATTTACAGAGAATTTAATTCTACTGTATCTTTTAAAAAGAAACTAACAGATTTATGAAGATTCATGAAGACAGATAAAATAGTAAGCAAATACACTCCTGAGGGTCTGAACAATTTTCCTTACCTGCTGTATTATGGAAAAATTCAGAATTTACCAGTCTTCTTTCAGTCAGCTACATTTTACACTGACCTGCACTTTGGACTGAAAGGGAAAAAAAAAAGATTAACTGTTGCCAATAAAAAAATTTAAAATAATAATCAGAAACCGGACAAACTGAAGGTAAAAATATACAATGCCCACAATAAAGATAAATATTTATTTAATCAAAGCAGAGGTTGTATTTGGACTGTAGGAATGTTACATCCTTCCCTTAAAAAAAAAAAAAAAAAAAAAAGGCAAGAAAGAAAAAAGCCAGAGTCTTTGCAAGCTCCTGGAGGGTTCCCATTGTCCAGGGCTATCGAGAGCCTAGAATGGCATTAACCTCACAAAAGACACATTGTGCAGGGGACAAAAAAAAGCCCCTTCTTCTACAATAACTTTTAGCTTTTTTATTTTTAGAAAATGACAAAGGTTTTGCAAGCACTGACTGGTGAAACCTGTAGCAAGCCAGGCTGGACTTGGCTTTATTGATCAGCTGTCCCGCATGGAAAAGCAGCCAGGAAAAGTTTGAATGGCAACCCAGATTTGGCTCAGAAAGAGGAAACCCCCGATTTTTCTAAATGTATTTTCTTTTTCTTTTTTCTCTGTAAATAAAACAGCATTATTTCCAGAGTGAATTCAGAAGGATTAGATGAGGTAACTCTGCACAATCCTAAACCGGTATTCTCCCCCTAGTCTTGCCTAAGAAGCTGTATGCTCTTAAGAGCATTGGAAAAATCTCTCAAAATGAAGAATTACTTTCTAATCAAACAGATTTTCTGATTAATCCCCAAATTCCTTCTCAGATAAATAATCTTGGTTGGCTGGGGCAAGACAATTTTTTAAGAAAAATAAGTTTTAGCACATTCTCTCTTCTTGACGTTACAGGGCTTACTAATAATGCCTTCAAAAACATGTTTTAAATTTGTTTGCAGATCAGTTAAAGTGCAGATTGCATTTTATTTCAGACATTGTAATTCCAATGGTAGTAGTTCATATTTAGAACTTACATAAATACATGTCATTAAAAAAATCTATTCAGTAGCAGTGACGCTGAGGTTAGGATGTGAGAGAGAGGGAGGGAGAGGGAGAGGGAGAGGGAGAGAAAGAGGAGAGAGAGGAGAGAGAGAAGAGAGAAAGAGAAACTCTTGCTCTTCCTGCGATTGTTTGCTTGGTTTTTGGAGGTACCTTGCACCAGCCTAAGTGATAGCTTTGATGTACTAGGTACTGGTACAGTAGCAGGGTCCCTGGCTGTTGTCTTTGATTCCAAGGATCTCCTTTGGGCTCTGGTGGGATATACCGATCCTAGTTTTTATCTGAAATCCATCCTCTCATTTCAAGCCCTTTGGCTTGGAGACTGCTCCAAAGTCTTGGAGGTAGCTGTTAAGACTTTTTTTTTTTTTTTTTGGCATTAGGGAAAGGGTATGTAATCTCCCCTCTTTCTACACTCTAGACCTTTCCTCGCTATTTAAATATATTGAATTTCTTTCTTACGAATTCAGTATGAAATTATTTTTCACTGCCTTTATTACATCCCTGCGTTTGATGGCAAAACAGCTTCCTGTGTTTTGAAAACATCTGCTTTCCAGGTTTTACACGAGAAAACTGATTTGACTTTTAAGTCCAGAAAGGTAAAAAGTTGGACTTGTTTCCAAATGCAACTTTTCCTTTTCTGTCTCTCTTGAAGTTGCCCACTTTCAGTTCTGATTCACTTTCCCCTTTATTTCTTCTAGTCATCGCTTCCCTCTTCCTCTCTCCTTGTAAAGAACCAGAGATGACTGATTGCATCTTATTTCAGAAAACAAAATTAACACATTAGATATTTTTTGCCTAGTCTAGGGTACGTGTTAAACTTTTCTCCACATTTTTCAATCGTCCGGTGATTTGGAGGGAGGCAATTTTCCTCCGTTAAAAATTCTCAGATTTGCAATTTAAAGTGGCCTCTGTTCTATGCCTCTGGTCTTTCACTTAAACCTTGGCTTTAAGCTGTCCCACTCCGTTAGTACCCCCCCTCGCTTTGAAGATGCTCTTTTCCTATTTAAGCATAGTTGCATTTGTTTAAAAAAGAAAGGGAAGAAAAAGAAAGGGAAAAAGAAATTACAAGAAAGAAAGAAAAGAGAAAAAAGAAGAAAGGAAAGAAAAAAAACCCTAAAAAATTTCTTAGCCAGGTCTCTATTGTTGCTTCTCTGCATTTCACTTCTCGGTGCGTGTGTGCGTGCGTGTGTGTGCGTGTGTGTGCGTGTGGTGTGTGTGTGTGGTGTGTATGTATGTGTTTTTAATACATGCATAAACTTTTGGTGCCTCTCTCCCTCTTCCTAGGCTCTTCTCCCATCCTCTCTTCCTGCTCTCCTTGCCCTGCTCATCACTTTCCCCTGGTTTTTTTTTTTTTTCCTCCCTTCCTCCCCTCTGCCTCCCTCCACCTCCCCCTTTTCTTTTTTGCTGAATCTTATTGATCCAGAAGGTGGCTAATTAGCCCTTCCCGTCGTGCCTGGGTAATGAAGCACATGCGCACTGAATTAATCACAGCCATTTTTTGCAGGAAACTAATTAGCAGAATAAAGATCCAAAGACTTTTTTTTCTTTTCACTCATCAGCTCCCACTTCCAGCGCGTCCCCTCCGACCGCTGCAGCCGCCGTCGCCGCCGCCTCCTCCTCCTCCTCCTCCCGGCCGCCGCCGCCGCCGCCTGCTTTGCATCCCAATTACAGCCTAGAGCCGCTGCCGCCGCCGCCGCCGCTTCTCCTCCGTGGCCCCTGCCCGCTCCGGGGGCTGTAAACTCCCCGCCAACCATGCTGCTCGGCGGCAGCAGCGGCGGCGGCGGCTCCCCGGCTGCGGCCGCCTCCCGCCCCGGGCTCCGCCGCGCGCGCTCCAGCTCCGCCGCCGCCGCCGCCGCCCGCCGCGCGTCCTCCGCCGCCGCCCCCCGCCAGCCGCCGCTGCTGCCTTGATGGGCTCCGCGGCCCGAGCGCCTCTTTTCGGGATTAAAAGCGCCGCCAGCTCCCGCCGCTGCAGCAGCCGCCGCCGCCGGAGAAGCAACCGCGTAAGTGGCAACTTTTCCCTCTTTTTTTTTTCCCGCCGCCGCCGCCGCTGCCGCCGCCGCCTGCTCCTCCTCCTTCTCCTCCCGCCGTCGCCGCCGCCGCCGCCGCCCGGACGCGGGGCTCCTCGGGGCTCCCGGGCTGCTTTGCATGGGGCTCGTCCTGCCCCCTCCCGGCTCCCGCGCCCGGCCGCCGCCCGCGCTCCCCGCGCCCGCGCTCTGCTCGCTCGCTCGCTGGCTGCGTCCCGCTCGCCTTCCCCCTGCGCCAAACTTTCTCTTTCTCTTTTTCTTCCTCCTCCTCCTCCTCCTCCTCCCGCTGCCGCCGCCGCCGCCGCCGCCGCCGCCGAGCCCGGGCCGCCCCCTCCTCCCCGGCCCCCGCGCCGCCCTCCTCCGCCGCCGCCGCCAGCGACCCCCGGGAGGGTGGAGGCGCCCGGGGCGAGGCCCGCGCGGCGAGTTTGGAGACGCCGCCGGGCAGGGCCGGCCGGGGCGCGGGCCGAGGGCGGGAGGGCGGCCGGGGTCCCCGCGCCGAAACAAAGGCGGCGGCCAGCGGGGAGGGGGGTCCGCGGGGCCGAGCGCCCCCGCCCTCGCCGCCCCGGCCCCCAACTTTGCCCCACCCCGAGCGGCGCCGGGGCTCCGGGTTTAGCCACCGCGCGGAGCGCGCACCCGGCCGGGAGCAGCAGCTCCTGCTGCTGCTGCTGCCGCGGACGGGCGGGCGGACTAGCGCCTTCCGCGCCGGGGCCGGACTTGCCGGGGCTGCGGGAGCTCGATCGCCGTCCCGGTGCCGGGAGGGGGCGAGGCGGCCGCGCGGTCCTCCACCTGAGCTCTCTCCGCCTGGCCCCAGCGGCAGCGCCGCGAGCGCGCAGAGGGGTCTCTGCCCTGGACACTAGGGGCTCCCAGGGGCTCGGGCTGCGCAGCTGGCCAGGGCCAGAGAGAGCCTGGCCGGCCTTCCCTGACCAGCTGAGTTGAGAGACAGCGGATAGAACGGAGGATTCTTTCTTTCTTTCTCTCCTTTTTTTTTTCTTTCTTTTGCTCACGCGAACCTGGGATTGTTTACTTTGGGTTCCCCACTCTCACCCGGCTTCATTAGATACAAAAACCACGTTCCTGAATTTTATATTACGCGTTTTAACGTACATCCTTTTGCCTATCTGTTGGAGTATAGATCTAAGTGTATTTTATGCAGCGTATTTAGATTGTGTATGGACTCAGTGCTCCTAGGCTTCTCATGGAGCCATTAAAATATGTATATCTATACCTGTATTTTACTTTGTGAGTTAATCTGTTGCCCAGAATCTGACTTTGTAAAATGTGTGCAATTCCTTCGACTGGCAAATTCTTTGATTGCGAGTGCTTTCAAAAATCACGCACTCTTAACTTTTTCCCCTCGGCGCTTTGAAGTAGGGTAAATATGACAATTTTTATTGGTCTCAATTATTGAAACTTGATCTAAGGACTATGTGGGAGAAGGAGACTGATTGCCTTTTTCTGGCCTGCAGTTCTAGTGACTTTTAAAAGGGAGTTTGTTAAGTACCTTTGAAGAAGAATATGACATACGGTGATCGCTTGGCTGTAATGCAAACTACAGAACATAAATTCACTTTGGAATTAAAAAAAGAGTCTCCAGCCCTTTCAGCGAGGACAATTGAGGATTTATTATGTATTTTTAAAAAATTACTTTTCCCCTTTACTTTGGGCAAATAGCTAGTTACAGACCAACTTATTTGGAGGTCCTTGGAAAGAAGCTTGGGAAATGGGAGACGGGGAGAAGATTGATCACAATCTGCATAATCAATAGGGCAGCTTGCTGCAATCGTGTACCTACATTTACTGTAAATTCCTACAATATCTGCAGTGTGAGGGCTCCAGTGTCTCACTGGGCTTCTTCTAGCGGACTTAGAGGCAGAACAACCAGAAATTACTGCTCAGCCTTCCGGAACAATATGGGGGAAGTCCACGCCATAGTAGCTCATTTTAAAACTCCTTCATTTTACTGAAGTTTGTGTATGTGTGTGTGTGTGTGAGTGAGAGAGAGAGAGAGAGATGGGGAGAGAGGGAGACACTGTTTACATATGAGGTCTTTGGATGCTGAACCCCAAAGTGTAGGTATCTTAGGAGCTGGAGTTAGAGTATTCCTGGGGTCTAGGGGGTGGGAATTTGCTTATTGAATTACTACTTCGGAGGCCCTCTTTTCGTGCTATTATGTTAGGTTACTTTGACTGGTGCAAGTAAATTAGAGATAGGGTTATAAGAGTAATATTCTGGAGATTGAAGCAATATTAAAAGTAAGAGTTGGGGTGTAAGAAAGATAATATTGAGAGTTATAGTCAGCCTTGAAAGCTTGGTGGTAGGTGAATCCATACTTGGAGATGATTTTGAAATAGTCTAGCAAATGGTGTACAGCCGTATTTCGTAAAAAGTGTACACAGAGTCAGTTTTGAAAAGACTGCGGTTTGGGAAGAGGAGGTGTAGGCAGGAAAACCCACTGGAGGCCAGCAGCCTTCCCTGTCTGTGTGTCTGCTCCCTTCCCCCCTCCCTGGGTTTTAGTTTTTAATTACTTAATGCTGAAACGCAGAGGGCTTATATAAATATTTGCAAATGCTCTTTCCTATTGATTTCTTTGAATAAACTGTCCTGCTCTGGTCCAGAGAGGAGGCGATTCCGATCTGTGGACTTTTTAAACATATAAAGGCTTTAGAGGAGTGTTTGTGCATGTGTATGTTCAGGGACACAGTTACAGGCATGAAGATGGGGGCACAGGAGAGTTCAGGAGTGGTTTGGCCGAGAAAGCTGGGCTGGACTGGCCCCAGGGCCTGGCAGTCCTGACAGATTGTGTGTGTGTGTGTGTGTGTGTGTGTCCATGTCCGTGTATGTACACTGTGTGCATATCTACACTGGGGGAGTCGGAATGCATATGTGTCCTCCCCCCATTAAATGTGGAACAGTTTCCCAGACTTGGTGACTGTCTTCTCCTCAGGGTCACATTGAGTTCGAATGTGAGCCAAGGTGCAAGAATCCTGCATGGGGAATAAAAGAATATACACCATGGGGTCAGGTCAGCTGTTCAGAGGCCAAAACCCCTACAGCTGCTTTGATTTTGTGTGTGTGTGTGTGTGTGTGTGTGTGTGTGTGTGTGTGTGTATTTTAGCTCCTCCTGCCATGTTACAAATCGTGCCTCCCCCTCTCAGGTGTTCTCTCAGTAGCTTAAAGGCACCAGAACCTCTGCCTACAGAGACCTATGTTCCCAGCTACCACAGAAAACCCACAATACAGAATCCAAAACAAAACAAGGGAGGAGGGGGAGAAAGAAAAACCCTGTTGAGTTCAGGCAAATAAGGTTGGGTCCACAGATCCGATTACAAAGCAGCTTTGAATATGCAGGACAGTGCGCAAGACCAGTTATTCCAGTTACAACAAACTTAAAAAAAGAGAGAGAGGGAGAGAAAAGAAAAGGCATGTTTAGGTCGTAATTTGTTAGTACAAGGGAAAGAATCCCACATAAAGCTGCCTTTTTCTCCCCTCCCCTTTGCTGGCTTCACACAATTCACTTAGCCTTTTCCGATCGTCTGCTCTATAGGTTTTTTTTTTTTTATTACAATTCTTTGGGTTTAGGAAGATCGCTGCAAGCAACACATTTTCTGTATTTTTTCTCCCTTTATCTTAGAGAATAGTTGGCAGGGGTTCTGTGGTTTGCAGTTACACAATATGTTATCATGTTTTTAATCACTAAATCATTGCAGTGGTTATAGATTTACAGTCTTGGGGTATTGCAGAAAGGAGCAACGGCGGCTATATATATGCTTTTTAAATCACACCAATGTACACTGAGTGAAGCGGCTATGAATATGGTCTGCAGACTTCAGCCCCCCCCTTATTTCTTTCTCCCTTTGAGATTTTCCCCCCCTCAGATTGCTTGGTTAGCTCAAAATAAGCCATCCCTTCTCCTCTCCTGTATTCTTTGTCTTTTTGGCCTCCTCCTTTCCAAAGGCAAAAAAAAATTTTTTTTTCACTTTAGACCTCTAGCCCCAGACCAGCTAGAATTCAAACTCTTGAAGTAGAACTTCAGATCAGAGTATGTAACAATAATAATGAAAAGTGTGGCTTTCCTAGGAAAGCCTCTTGGTTGCCATACCGACCTGTACAGGGATGGAGGGCTGGTTGCAAATCAGAAGCTGGGAGTGGGTGCAGAGGGAGGAAGCTCGTGGCGCTCGGAAGGTCCTGTCACTGGAACCCCACTTTCAGCTTCTGTTTTTCATATTATTATGTAACAGAATCCTTGGCAGCATTAAAAATTCAGTATTACAAGCTGATTGTAATGCTGCCTCATTAGACAATGTTGTCTGGCCTTGTATTAAGTGAAACACAGAGCATGGCTTTTAGATTATAAACACAAGTAAGTATTAAGGCTCAGCAGAGAGAAGCGTCAGCAACTGGGTTGTTGGCCCAGCCTCGACTGACCCCCCCCCACCTTTCCAGCTTTTCCCTTCCCCCATGGTAACTGTCGTATGTGGGGTTTTTGTGGGGGGTGGCCAGGATGCTGATGTGTGGACCCTGCTGACATTTTAGGAAGGCTTTTTATAGAGTTATCTTGTGTACACAAAAGGTTTGGAAGTTTGTTTTGTTTTGATCTGCAGTAAACAGGTCCTTCACTTTGCTGATGTCATTTCCGTTCATATTTGAGTTGTTTATTGTGCTTCTTTGCAGGGCCCTCTCAATCCCTCCCCCCACCTTCTCAGCCAGAGCCTGTGGCTGTCTGGAGAAGGGGAGATGTGAGCTGCCAGGTCTGGGGTTCAAAGGCTGAGAGGCACGTGTCTCTGCGTAGTCCTAGGGTTTACTGCTGGGGAGAATGCTTCTAGCTTCCAATCCAGTTAAATACCCCAGTGTCCACTTGCCCTGGTATTTTCATGGCACCCGGGGGTTCATCCCAGCTTCCTCTCCTTAGGCTACCCCCCCATAGCTTGTCCGGGTCCTCAGTGCATCCTTATTGTCAACTTCGCAAGACCCCTACCAAACCCCCACCTTGTAAGGATGACTTGGAGACTTTGATTCAATTGCACATCAGAAGCTGGCATTAGTGACTTCATGCTGTGAGAAGAAGAGAAAAAAAACTGTTTCAAGGTCTTGGCACCTAAACCACCCCCTCACCCCAGCACCTCCTTCTATCCCTGTCCTTTGCAGTGTCTTTTTTCATGCTGTTCTTTGACTTTGGGGAAATATAAAGGACATTCTGGTGTTACTAAAAGTGACCATAATGTCCACTGCCTCTTATTTCCATGTAATCTACAACTGGAACCCCCTTTTAAGAAAAAAAAGTAAGGTGGCAAAAAAAAGAGAGGAAAAGCTGATGACTGTGTAGGCCCCGGAGGCTTTCCTCTAAGAGGATGGTGGGTTTTAGGTTTAAAAAAAAATATTGTTTTGTTCTTTTAGGTTTAGAAATGAGAGAGAGAGAGAGGGAGGGAGAGCGAGAGACAGAGAGGAGAAGAGAGAGAGAGAGGGAGAGAGAGAGGGAGAGAGAGGCAGTCATTAGGAAGTTCCCTGAGCTGCTTTCCAACTAAGACGGGTGAAAAATGAACCAACATTGACACTTGGCTCCCTGTGAAAGCACCGTAACCTCTCCCCCCTTCCGTGGCCCTGGCCTTTTGTTCCTGGAGAACGGAGCTAAGGTACTTTTTCTCCCAGACCAAAGGCAGCAGGCAAGGAGTCCCCTTGTGAGCACATCGCCTTTAGATGGCCTTCTCATGGTTATTGTCAATGCAGACTTCCCCAAACAATTGCTCCAGGGAGACACAAAAGCAAAAACATTTGTCCTATTTTTTTAACCTCTTTGTTTTAGATTTTTTTTTTTATCCATTCTTTAAATTTCACAGTTTCTATTTGTCTGCAGAGAGACAAACGGAACAGCATGAAGCACATTTTACCGTAGGCCTCACTGGCAATTGGAACAGCCTCAATAGAAATCCAAATTCTAAAACACTGGCTGACTCGGAGGATATGTGAAATTTCAGCTCAGGGCTGTGAAGTCAGATTAGCACAGATTTTGAACAGAAAGGCACTACAATGAAAAGATAAGAAAATGGGATTGGAGAATTATTTGGGGAAAAGCATGAAAGAGTCATCTTTTGTTTATCTTGTAGTATCCTGCCCCTATTTGGAAGTGGCTGCTTGATAGGGAAGCATTACAAACCTACATGAAATTCTTGATTAAAAAAAAATAATCTGATCGGTGGCTGTTGTGCTTCTGATGTACCACTGAAGGGACTGATTGCTAAGGAGTAGAACTGTTGGTATAGACTGTGGCATTGATAACTGTCTTGAGAATTTTTGTTTTAAACTAGGGTTTATTTTAAAAAAACAACAGCTAGGGTTTGTGTAAACAGGCAATATCCCCTCCCCCTTTTCTTTTCCTCTTCTGTTTCCTGTTTCCTTTTTTCTGCCTCCAACCTGCTTCCCCTCCAAGAATTCAGGGGTTTGCCTCAGGCCAGTGTGAAGGGATGTTTCAGACAGTTGGGGATATCCCAGGACCAAAATAGGAGTCCACCTCCTTTTTGCTGAGTCCCAGACAAAGCGCCACTCTCTCCTATAATGTATGGACCTTGTTGCAATGATGTCCTTAAGCATCTGTCTGTCTTTTCATTAAAATTCTCAATTTCAAGGTTTAGAAACACAAATGTAAGAATCCCCTTGGGTATAAAAGTCTTGCATGGCAAATTTCTCTTTGCCCTTTCAGAAATAAATTTTTTATATAAAAAGAAATAAAAGAGAGCTGTCTACCTACATTGAAAGCTGTTTTCAAGGCAACTTCTGTGTGTTTGCTTTCTCTAGACTTGAGCCTTGCCACTTAAAATTATTAGGGAAAAACTCAGATCACAGTTTGTTGTTTTTTTTTTTATATGTTACTCATTTGTGTTTTTCTTGCATATATCAATGATAGTTTAGGGCTCAAGCAGGGGAGGGTGGCTAAGTGAACTAGATAACTGTTGTGATTCGGAGATAAAAATTAATCTGTGTAATTAGCACTACAGCAATATATGGAGGCCTGAGGCTTGTGTCAGGGAAATGTGAGTCCAGACATCTGTGTGTAGGCCTTGGTACTCTGGCCTCCACTGGCCGTGCAGGCCCGCAGAGCCTGTGCCCAGGAAAGCCTGCATTCTGTACCATACCCAGCAGGGCCTGGCCACCCAGTGGGTACCAGGCCCCTAAATAAAATGGCCTTAAAATCACGGGGTGAACTCAGGCCATGGAGCATGATTCAGTTCCAAGTGGGTCCTTATTTATTTCAGAGACATTTGTATGTGTGGTTTTATTTTTACCCCCCTTTTCAAGGTTTTCTTTTTTAAAGCCTCTAGATTATTTAAGCACAAGTTTTAAAAGCAATGTGGATGTATAATTTGGTAAAAATAGAAGGATCTGGAAGAATACATGAATCTACCTGAAACCCAAGTGTGCTGCAGAGACAGCCCAAAATGCTGACACCCACTGTATCTTCTCTCAGAGATCATATTTACCTTTGCTGAAGTGAAAGGGGAGAGAAAGAAATTGAGAGAGAGAGAGAGAGAGAGAGAGAGAGAGAGAGAGAGAGAGAGAGAGAGCGCACCAGCGCACCAGCGAGCAAGCAGGTCTGACTGGGTTGGATCCGTGTAATTTAGCAGCCAGCTAAGCGTTCCGGGGTCAGGCCTCTGGTTTGGAGGATGGGTGAGGGGAAGAGTAGAGAAGGGGCTAGCTAGCTTTCCCTGGTTTATTTTAAAATATTTACCCTTTTGGCTGTTGGCAATTACAGTTTCCAGATGAGACTAGATTGGGTATGGAGAACTCCAAGGGAAGAATGGCCTCTTTTGAGGGTGGGTTTAAGTGTCAGCAGCCGTCAGGATGGAGGGAGGAGGATGTCAGGCTGTCACTGCTGGGTAGCCCCTGGGTTTCCTGTCAGGCAAGTGCTCTGGGAACAAGAGGGTAGAATTTGCAGAGTGTATTTCAGAGAAACTGGACTGTGAGTTCCGTTTTATCAGTGTGAAAGTTGCCGATTCCCCTCTGAAGAAGTCTTGTTTTTGTTAATGATGAAAATAAGTTTCATGAAGGTAGCCCCTGGCTTTTGCGCAGTCCTTTATAGTCATAAATGGTACAGAGGCTATAGATTACCTGACTGTGACTTACCTGTTAATTTTTGCCGAGAACAAAGGCAAGCTTGAGTAGGCCTCACCAGGCCTGTAGCTGCTGCAGGATTAAGATAAAGAAAAGGTACCCACGTCACTCTTAGCCTCACTGGTTAGGCCTCAGGTCCAGGAGGCCAGTCACCTATGGTCTAGGACAGAGGCTGACTTAGGGCAGTTGTCCTTGGGGCTCTGCCAAAACCTCTTCATCCTCCCAGATTACTAAGACCTTGTTCTTTGGGTTTTCTAGCTTTTGTTTTATTGAAGGTATTTATCTGTGGCCCTCCTAGGTTCATGATGTCACCAGATTATGAGGTTGTCCCCTGTTAATAAAAGTTAAGATAAAGCAGCAGCATTAGATTTTCTGGGAGTATAAAGGTTTTCTTGTTGTCTTTGGAGACAGCCTGTGGGTTGCTTCCAGGTGAGAAGCAGGGTGTCTGGATTCCTTCATTGTCTGGAAGATTTCCAGGGGTATCTCTGCTGGGTGGGCCACATTGCCCATCAGTTATTGCTAGCATCATCGTTTCATGTATTATTCATAGTCCCCTTTTCAATTAAATTATTAATTGGTTTTCTTTAAGGTGTTCCTGACTCATGTGGCTAACATAAATAACAGTGTTTTGAAAACACACCACCTGTTCTAGGGCCCGAGGTCAGGCGGCCTGGAAACAGCTCAGCAGTGACTGGACTCTGGTTTACAAAAATCATCCACCACTTTCCTTTTGGGCGTTCCACTCCCCCCCCATTGTGCCCCCACTTTCTCACATGTGACTGAATTTGGCTTGTGCCCTCCTTTGTCCCTAATCGGACATGATTCCCTTGAGGCAATCTTTTCTCTCAAGTCTCTAGCTGAAAAAAAAAAAAAATTCCCCGGTCTGTTTTCTGTACTAAAATGTAGAGAGAGGTTGTCTGTAGCCAACAGGTTAGATATTTACATTCATTTGAATCTAAATTGTGCAAAATGCCTTTTACATGGGAATGTGGTGGTTTTCATCAGCCAAGCATCCCTTTCTGTCTCTGTTAGTGTGCGCTTAATGCTAATACGATTCCATACATACTGCTCTTCGCCTGGTGAGCTTATTATATTTCTAACACTTGCATGGTTCATTATTGTGCAGTAGGAAAAGACTCTCCCGGCTGTAAGGCCAGCCTGGGTGGGTGGCTTTCAGAAAGGCAAAAAGCAGGTGTCTTTCTCTCTATGCTGAGAGAACTGGGAGTAGATTCAAGCTGAGGGTGGGATTCTGACAGAGGACAGGGGACTTCCGGTGAGATTTCTGTGGTGCTTTCTTTGCACACTGGAGGGCGAAACGTGAACTTGGGGGTGTGTACGTTTGCGGCAATTGCTTTGACCAGCTGGGGTGGCCACATTAAATGTGACCCTGGTGGTGGATTTTCCCTGGCGAGGGCATGATCCCTGCCATGTCTGAAATGATACAGCTTTCTAAGGTGGTGCTCCTTAAAGCACCAAATTGTAAACTGTGGCTCATTTTCTTACTTTTTTCCTACCTCTCTTCCCTAGCACTCCTTATTTTCTCCTTTTCACCCTTCAAAAACTAGCCTCCAACTCTGAATGGAGAGCAAGGGATTTCTTTTTGTAAGTTTCTGCAGCTGAAAAACAGAAGTGTTCTGTAAAGCAGTTAATAGGATGGGTGTGTGTTTCAAATAAAATTCCTGTCCACATTGGCTAATGTCCCCACGTTAGAGTGGCCTGGCTCTGACGTGGACGGCCCGGAGACCCGATGGTTCCGGTTCTGAGGCCCCAGGCTGCTTTCTGTGGCCCAGGGCGAGTTCCTTTCTTCTCACCCAACGATTCTCAGCCGGCCTCTGACTTTTGAAGAGCGAGGGGTCACTGCCTCCGGGAGGACGGGGCTTTGTTCCCGCCAGCCTGGTGCCTGGGGTGGTGCAGGCCGAGCCGCCAGGGTGTCCCCTGTCCCCGGCTGTGCGAGTGCAGGCCCGGCCTGCCCCGAGGCCCGTGTCCCCCGGAGCAAGTGCCGGGGCCTCGCGCGCCCCGTGTGTGTCCCCGGGTCCCCGCGGGCGGGCGCGGCCACCGTGAGCAGCCCGGCCTGCGCCCGGCACGACTGTAGATGTCAGGCTTTGCCCGGGGAGCCGAGCAGCGGCGGGGCTGTGAGTTTCAAATTAACCTTCCGCTTTGTTGCTGTGTAATGTGGATCCCCGAAGGCCCCCCGCCCCGCCCGCCCCCCTTCCCCGGGCGGTGCGCGCTGCAAACTGCGAGTTGAGCTTCATTTACATAAAGCGATTCCGGCGGGCGGGCGGCCGTGGAGGAGGCGGAGGCGGGCAGGCCGGGACCGGGCCGGGGCCGGGGCCAGGCCGGGGACGTGGGTGAATCCCCGCCGCGCCCCGGGGACCTCCCTCCCGGGCGGGCCACGCCGACCTCCAGCCCGGCCTGGCCCGGCACCATGAGCCCCCCTCCCCTGACTCCGGGTCCCCCGCTCCTGGCCAGCAGCACCGCGGAGCCCCGGGGACAGCGGGAGGTGGGGGAAATGCCGCCTGGGGTGGGTGAGTTCGGGGCTCCGCGGCCGCTGGAATCTCCCATTGTCGCGCACGGTGGCGCGGCCCCTGGACCTGCGAGTGCCTCCTCCCTCCGGAGGTGTGCGGAGGCTTTGTGTGCCAGGTGAGTGCAGCCTCCCTCCCCCGCCGCCCGCCGCCCGCCGCCCGCCGCCCGCCGCCCGCCGCCCGCCGCGGGTTCGCGCAGCCGGCCTAGCCGCGCTGCAGGCAGGTGCCGCGAGTCCTGGCTCAACTTCTCCTTCTCTTGGGGCGAGTGGGGGAAGGGCAGGCTGGATGTACTTGAACTCCTTGACTCCAGTCGGAACCTACCTGGGCTGAGGGCGTCTAAATTCTGCTGGGCGCAGAGCGCAGTCCTCCCTTCCGTTTGCCCTCCCTCCTTTCTTTCCTCCTCTGCCTCCTCCTCTCCCTTATTCTTATCCTGGATTAGTTCCTGCTTTTTTGAGTACTTAGGCTACTGGTGCCATTTAGAAGTTTGGGTATTCTTCACCTAAAAATACACCCTTTTCAGCAAGAGAGGAGCCCCTGGTCAGTTGAAAACAATGTGAAGAATGCGCCTGTTGTGCAGTAATTAAAGGGAGAGTCAGAGTGTTGGAGCTGGAGGGCACCTTTGGCGATCATCCTGTCCACCCTCTAATTTTAGTTTGTTCTCACTCTGGACGAACCAGAGCAGCTTTATTTCTCAGGGGAGGGAGTACAAAGGGAGAGCTACGATTTTTGTCCTGCTGAAGGGGAGAAATGCCCAAGTATATCAGTGGCAGGGAAAACAAAATAAAGACGAAAGTCATCTTTGTAGGCTTGAAGGGAAAGGAGCTCTCCGGAAAATGGTCCTTTCTGCTTTGGCCTCACCTGTGCTAGCATGAGGAAATGCCTCCAGGGTTATGGCGCCAGCCCCCTAGTGCTCGGTGTATTCCCAGATGCCACAGTGGCGTGCAATGTGTTAAACTGGTTTAAAGGAAACTTCTGGGCAGGTGGATCCCAGAGGGTCATCTCTCTCCCTCCCCCTCCACCTGTATCATTTAACAGGCCTTGGAGGCTCTTTAAGGGCCACTGATAGATAACCTCAGAGGGGACAGTGAGACGCCCCACCTGGGCATCCAGGGAAGGCCCCTCCTTAAGCTGGGGCCTGCTTGGTGGAATGCATCTGGGCAAAGCAGGAAAAACAAACTTAAGTCTTGAAGGTAGATAGCAAGAAAGTTATACATCATCTTATTTCATCTCATGCTTTGAGATCCTTGGAGACAAGTCACTAAATAAATAGAGTATAATTTAAAGCTCACCCTAGCTGGGGAAACTGTTTCTTTGCCATCAAGAAGCAGGTGCAGGTTTGCAGAGTTGGCCCCTCGAGTCCCCTCATTCCTAAATTCAGGAGGTGTCAAACCTTCATGTTCTTTTAATGGCTGTGGTTTCTGGATAGGTTTCAAGGGAAACCCGAAAAAAAAAGTCAGGAGTTCCAGGAGTCTGGGCTGGAGAGGGAAGCCCGAGTGCTGTGGCCGAGACTGCCTTTGATAGGAAAACACACACCTTCAAGGTAACCTGATCGAGAAAGGCCGTGGCAGGCATTGAAGGCCTGTTTCTTGTTATCAGAACAGCCACTGGCAGCCTGAGATTCTGTGTCTTATTACCCAAACAGGAAAAGTGGGGAACCGAGGCAGGGAGTGAAGGGTGTCAGGAGATCATGGTTCTCCCCACCACTTTAGGATTTCAAAAACGGGGTCTTTGGGAAGAGCTGCATACCTGATGTTTGCACACCTGTATTTGTATTCATTCTGTTCAGAGGGTGTGTGGCAGTGAAGGCCAAGAACAACTTCTCGTCTTTCCCTTTAGTAAATTACAGGACTAAGGAGATTGTCTGGTTTCCAGCATAGTTTTTAGAAAGCATGTAAAGTGCCTCTCAGAAAGGGCTGGGGTCACACTTGGTCTTTTAGTTAATCACACAAGTGTTTAACAACACGGGGCAGATGCAGAAGCAAGCACTTTATACTTTCAAAACAGTCTTTTTGGAATCACAGGGAATCGAGTAACTTGAAGACTTCTGTCGTTATGACACGAGTCACTTTCCTTTCCCACCCTAATTTTTTTTTTAATGGCTACACTATCTATAGGATAGAGGGCTGTTTTCCACTTCTGAGAACAGTTTTGATTGACATGGAACCCATTGAGAAATACTTGCTAACTATTTTGACACAACAACAACAACAACAAAAATCTGAGCTGTTTCTCCAGCTGCCTGAAACTTTAATTTTGGTTTCTTCACTTTGGTCTTTTATTTGCACAAATGAATGCGGAGGGCGGGTGGGAAGGGCCCAAGCGAAACCATGCTCTGCTGAGCAGGCCTCTGTTTGGCTCATCCTGACTGGACAGTGAAGTGCCTCCCTTCTTACTGCTTTGGGATTGAATTTAACTGCTGTGTAAACTCAGTGCCAGTTGGACTGGCCAGTTGCAAGGAGCTAAAATAAGCAAGATTTCAGTTTTCATCATTAGGACTTTAAATGACGGCTCCTAGACACTCCCAGGATGGGCCTGCCTCACCTTGGGTGACCCAGGGGTGGTTAGTTCATTAGAACAGATCTGGGGTTGCAGGCTGCTAGGAAAGTATCACCTGGGGCTGGTGGCAGTTTGGCTTATTCTTGAGTTCTGGTCATAAGTGGGATCCAGGGAACATCTCTGTGTTGTTGCTGTGCCTTTTTAAGTTACCTTTTAGGGGCCGGGACTTTTTGACTTCTGATATATTAGTGTGAGAGCCTGGGGATAAATACTTGAGGGCCCAAAGCAGACTCTTACTTAGGAAATTATTTTTATTACAGAGCTGCTGATGTCTCATCTTAGAGAAATAAATATTTAAATGACTGAGCAGCGTTTTATAAAAGTATGGAAATGGCTTCTGTTACTTGAAGACAAAGCCAGTTGTATCTACACCTACTTTTGAAGAATAACTAGATTTTTTTTTCTTAACCCCTGGGATTTTAGCCTTGACCTGCAGGGAGGAAGGGTGTTGCTAGCCCAGAGAAGCTTGTGCTAGCTCCATCTCATGCACACCAGCACTGCAGGGATAATATAGGACCTGATACTCTGCAGCAGCAACCTCAGCAAGCACAACCTGTGCTGTGGTTTATACTTTCATTTGTTATTAAAATGGTCGTTGCTGTTAGCCTGGCAGATTTCTGTATTGTTTGGGCCTGTTGGCCTATCTGGTTCCCAAGGCTGGTGTAATTAACCAGGATGGGGGTGTTGTCATAAAACACAACAGGATGGCAGATTCCATTACAGTGAACTTCATAGGGTTATCCACATGGTCTGGGATGAAAATTTGGTTGTAATGGTTATTGTTAGAAATCCCAGGACAGCTCAGAATCACCATCCTCTGCCAGAGTTAAAAAACTGGCTGGGGGATGGGAAACCAGTTTTAATAGAATCCAGGGAAGGGAATTCCTTTGCAAGAGTGACACACAGATCCTAAAGGTGCTTGATTTTGTCCAAAGCACAGTGTCGTGCATCCTTAGGCCACTCAGATTGCGAAACAAACATACAGAAGTTAAGGTTTCGTCAAATTGCCCCAAGGGAGAGACCCATGCAGAAATCTTGGCTCGTTGGCAAGCTGCTTTCAAAATCCAGATTAAGGAGAAAAACTACCAAGTCAACAACTGTCAGATTTGTTTTCTATATGATTTAAAGTTGGCTGCCAGACTGTTCTCTTTGAACATGTGGGAAGTGACAATCAGATGTTAGAGGGCTTTTTTTCCCCCCTTTTTTTCCGGCTAATGTGGTAAATGACTCCTCTGTGAACAGGGAACTGGGGACAGAGGGAAAGCAAAGCTTAGCCCCGATTGACAGCAGCATTGTGTTACTGCTTCAGAAGCAGTGACACAAGGGGAATTTCTCTTTTTTTTTCCTGATTTTCATTCACTGGGTCAGGGGACAGGGTGGTGAGGACAAGGCAGTAGTCTAGCAGTGACAAGTGTGTTTCTAGAGAGTTCTTTACCTAAGGAAGTTGCCCTGCTTGTAAGGCTTAGAGGAGATTTTTTTCTTTGATGTCTCTGACTTTCTTTTTACCCTTAATTCCTAGTGTTTCTTGTTTTTGCAAGGAAAAGGCTGCAAATGAAAATGGGAAAGGAAACATAGGAAGTTTAGGAGGTGGGAAATTTAATCATTTCACTGCTGGTCTTCTGTTTTGTTAGTTTTTAACCCTATTCAGGGCCTTTTTAAAGCCAAATACCTGAGCTTTATCTGCCTTCTGGGCTGGCCCTGCTGCCTTACCACTAGAGGGTTACCAAGCTGCTTGTCACCCTGAGCATTAATAGGGTGGGAGTGGTGATACTGCCTCCAGAGAGGCCTTAGCTGGCCTCTGTCCCGGGGAGGGCCTAAGTGGCTCAGCTGCCCACTCTCTTGAGTTTTGCCTCTCAGATTTGTCCTCTCCTTTCCCTTCCCTGGTGTCAGGTCTAAGGCTTCCAGGGAAGGCCAGAGTGAGGTCGGCCAACCCTGTGCTACACTCCCACCCCCTGCCTTTCTGGCTGCTGCTGGTTGACTCCTTTCTTAGATGGGATCATCTTGACTTTAATCTCAAGTAGGATTTTGGGAGCAGCAGTTAGGAATGTATGGAGTATCTTCAGTCATCAAGGAGACTCCAGCTGGAACTGGGAAAACTGGCTCCATGGGGCCCAGTGAAAAGACAGTGGAATTTTCATCGGAGGCTGATTTCATGCACTGTCCTGTGAGTGATTTTGACCACAAACCTTTGATCTCGGAGTGAGACCCCTGCCCCCATACTTTGGGAGGCAGCAGTTGCTCATTGCTTAGACCTCCTATTCTTTGTATTTTGGGGAGAGGGGTGTTAAAGAGTAGGGTTGAGTACTTGAGGGTGGTCAGGGGTGGTTGAGCATCAAGGGGGGTAGGGGACTGGGAAGGGGCAGTGGGGCTCCTTGATTGGTAGGAAGGGCTGACCCTTGGGGGTAGGCAGAAGAGGAGTTCTGTTTGTTTCTTGGTTGTTCCCTACTCTATCCAGGAATGTGACATATTCTGAGAGTATTGACTGAGCTGCATTTTGATAACATCCCTGTGCCTGTCCATCAGAGGCTCTGCATTTTCATATTGTTTCAGTCCAAAGTGCACATGTGTCTTCTCCTTTGCACTCCCTCCTGATTGGAGAATGGGTTGAAGTCAGATGAGCTGAGTGTAGAAAAGACTGCAGGACTTAATTCAGTATCTCATTTCAGCCTGGAAGCCCCCAAAATCCTGTAAGTGCCTGTTCAGATACAGAAGTCTCCTTTGGCCATCTGAAAAGCTCTTTTTAAAAAGGGTATGTGCTCCCGGAAGTCTATAAAAAAGTATGTGTGTGTAGACATGAGCTTGCTTCCCACACTTACAGTCTCTGAGCGGCCTATTTTGGACCTCTTCGCTCTTCCTGACAACTTTGTCCAGTGGAAATATGCTAAAGAACACGTGGGTGCTTTTTTCTGCTTCTCAGCAACTTTTTTTTTTTTTTAAACAATTTTTCTTAACTGCTCAAGAAACAATGCAAGCCTCTTCCACCGTTTCAGGCACTGCTTCCTAAAATGCTCTTTGGCTCAGGGCCTTGGTTCTTAATGTACATTTGGCTGGTCAAGGGAGTGGATTTTGCTTTCCTTGTAACAGCTCCACGGTTTCTCTGTGGAATATCTGCATCCTTGTTAAAGTGTCAAGTCAACTTCTGGACACATAAGCAAGAGGCCCGTGGATTTCAGCATGTGTGTTAGGAGGTTGATGTCACTCCGAAAGCAGCAGCTTTTAACTGCCATCTCTGTTCTGCCAGGTTCTCCCACAGCATCACTTCATTTTATTTGATAGACAGTCATTGCCGGGAGACAGGTATTCTTGAAGCCCTTTAGTCTGTGCACCTGACTCTGAACATGTGTTTCATGGGCCCACGTTGCTAACCTTCTCCTAAGATAGTGTTTTACCCACTTTTGAAGGGTAGTTCCAGGTAAAGCCTGGCAGAAGTGAAAATGTTAGGGTGCCCCCCCACCCCCACTGCTGCCTCATTCCTTTTTCGAAGAGGAAGTTAAGCTCTGTATTCTTTCAACAGGTATCTCTGGTGGAAAGCACAGAACTTTTACACTGTTTAGGAAAAGACTCAATTTATTTTGCCCTTGCTGTGGGAAACTAACTTGCATTGTCTAGACAGTGGAGAAGCTGGGTCACAGGAAGTCCGGATGCAAAGTCCCTAATGGCTGGGGGGGGTATG
Source organism: Dinomys branickii (assembly GCA_004027595.1). Classification (NCBI taxonomy): domain Eukaryota; kingdom Metazoa; phylum Chordata; class Mammalia; order Rodentia; family Dinomyidae; genus Dinomys; species Dinomys branickii. The sequence continues at coordinate 275,413 of PVLD010000017.1, read as the reverse complement.
GTTTTCCTCACGGAAGGGCCTAGTTCAGGAACAGAATGCCATTTGTGAATGATCTTTTGAGACAGGGACCCCTGGTGGTTCACACTCAGTTTTGTGGGAGAAGCAGAGGTGAATATCAAACTAGCTCATCGCTTGGGAAGCCTACCTCCATGGGCCATCAGAATAAGACACAGCACTGTTGAGCTGAAAGTGACTTTGAACCAGTTGTTAATATCTCTCTGCCCCATTTATTTCATCTGTGAAATGGGCATGCTGTGTACTTTACATCTGCAGCGGGAACGCAGTGAAATAGAAAACAGAGCTTCATGGGACGGAGCATTTTGGGTGGCCTCTCCACAAAGTTAGTGTTCATCTTGTCTTTTTCCTATTTGGTTCCTGTTGACAGCCTCCGCTACCTTTCATTTCCCAAAAGCCTGTTAGAAATCAATGCAAAGGTCCAGCCTTTCTTCTGCTTTTCCCCTCTGGGCGCATACTAAAGCCAGCCCTTTTTGACGTCTTGCAGCTTCATTCAGGGGTGTAAGGGTCTGCAGCAGTTGCAGTGACCCCTGTCCTCCCCAGTGCTCCCCAGCCTTGGAACCACATGCCCCCCACCAGCTGGCAGGCAGCCTTCTAAGTGAGCAGCCCACTCAGTGACCCACCTAGAGAGGACTTCCCCCGGCTGGCTTGTATATGCTAATAGGCCTGACGTGTCCTGGCTTGTTTGTAGTGATTTGTGGAAGCATTTATATGCAAATACTATCAACTTGCTGAGTTAATTATCATGTGCCTCCTCCTATCCCCTCCTGCGTTGCCTCCCAGTCTGGCTGGCCTGTTCTCATTCAGCCCGGCTTGCTTCCCGTCTTGCCTTCTCTGTCAGTTGCCCTGTACTCTTTCTGTACCTATGGGCCTGGTCCCAGCTCCTTCACTGCTCAGTTAGTTGACTGTCACAGGAACCTGGGCTTTGCCATGTGGTCAGACATTGGTGAACTGGGTGTGTCCAACCCTGCAGGAGAGGCAGCTGGCACAGGCGAGTGTGCCTAGCTCATGTGCTCCGAGCTTTGAATCCCATTTTTACCAGCTGCTGTGATAAACAGCTGTCCAGACATACCAGTCCTTCACACTCAGTCGCTAGTCTTTTGAGAAGGTGGTTCTAACTTTTAAGTCAGTATTGTATCACTGCATTGTTTAGGCCGCTAAAGTTTATTACCAGTTTTGAGCCCCGGAGGCTGTTCCCTCCTGCCCTGTCCTGGACATCTGAGTGGACCTCAGACCTGGCTTCCTGGTTGTGTTGACATCTATGGGGGTTCCCTGTCGGGGGAGCGGCGGCGTGTGTAGTGCCCCTGGCTGTTCCTCTTGATGCCAGTCACACCCCCACGCCATGAAAATCAAAACTGCCTCCAGGAGTTGCCTGGGGAGGTAACCTTGCCTGGCTGAGAACCGCTGGGGTAAAGGTTGCACCTGTTTCTCCTGGATAAAAAGATGACAGGTTCCCAGCCCCTCCTTCACGTCAGCTCTGCTCTGAAATGTCGTGAGTCTCGGTGTGAGTTGAGCAACCTCTGGGAGTTTCTGATTTGATCCATCTGATAATCAGATGTTGCAGTTTGCTTCATTTTATGGTGGTGGTCTTAGGGAATAAAGATCAGGACTCTTCCCTTTCAGGGCACCCTACAGTGGGCCAGCTTTCGGGGTGGTAGCCGGTTCCCCCCTTTAGCCTACTGCCCCACAGACTGCACTGCAAGCCCCATGTGGAAGTGTATATTTGCTGGTAGATACTCATTTAACGGATGAAGAAACCGGTGGAGCTAAGTTAAAAAACACAAATGTTATGCAGAGTTTTACTGTGACATTATGCTCCCCATACTTGGAATTGGCCACTCCAGCAGCCCTTGCGGGGGGGCAGGAGGGGTGGCTACCATACTGGACATTTCTCCTAGGATGACGCCGGACCTTTCTAGCATGAAGTCAGGGCATTTTCTACAAAAGTCCCCCCCTCCTCTTTTTTTTTCTTTGTATTCCCTCAACAGTAGAGCCTTGGCTGCACAGCTGTGGCCTGCGGCTGAGGCCCAGGGAGCTGGGGCTCTAATCTCTGGGAAGCTCCCCCGCCTCCACGGGGGAGGCCCTCTGGGCAGCACCCTGGGCCCAGCCTGGAAGAGGGTAAATATTCCGAGGACTCCACAGACACCGTACTGCACAGACTAATGCTTTCAAGTGTACAAGGTCTCTCTTGTTGGACAGGGGGGTGAAAGTCCACAGCTGTGACCGGAAATAGGGGAAGGGCCTACTGGGATGACCTTGTTTTGGAAAGTCTAAATGGAATACTAATGGTTGAGATCTAAGAGGGAGATGTATGTGTGTGTTTGACTGGGCCTACAGATAAGGTGAAGAGTATTTTAAAAGTTACTTTAGTGCAACCTCCTAGATAACCGCATGCCTGGGGCCAGTTACAATTTATGGCCAGCTGGTAGTCACTGCTGTGCGCTGGCCTCACTTTATCTTTGGAGTCCAGGCTCTGTAGCTTAACTGGTAGGACTCTGTTGTTTATTTTATCTTTTGCGGGGAAGGGGTAGAACGGGTTTTGATGGGGTTCTGTTAGTGAAGCGTAACAGCGTTTTGTAATACACAAAGAGCTGTTCATATTTCTGCTACTGGGTGCTCTGGGATGTGCTAGAGTTTACTGTTCGTAATGATAAGATGTACTAGGGTTCTGCACTCTATAGAGTTGCCAGGAGCTTGGGGTGCAGGTCCCCATCTTAAATAGTACCATACGCCTGTCAAAAATCCGCGCTGGGGAGGTGGTATGGAGCCCTAATGTAGCTCTGAACCTCAAGTTTCTTTCATCCCTGAGGTCCACCTTTTTTTGTGGCCTCTTATCAATACTTCCTGGCCACCTCCAGCACACCCAACTCACAGTCCTAGGAAATAGCACAGCTTTGGGTGGTGAGTTCCTAGTATTTTTCTGGACAAGAGATGAGGAGTGGTATCTCATGGCACCCACTAGGATCTATATCCTTACCCTGTGTCATTTTAGAAAAGCTACTTGTCTTCTAAGTAGGAAAGGTCCAGAATTCCATGGTGGAATTTCTTTAATGCCTTTGCGTATGGACTGGATAATCATCTCCCTATCCCAGTATTCCTACAGGGAACCTGACACTGAACATATACTCTGAGACTTCACTTTTAGGAAAAGTAAAATGATTTTGAGCTTGCACAGACTTTGGATGTGGCGTTTAGATGCCACTTAAGTCTTACATTGTTTCTTATTTGTAGGTTGACATAGAATAATTGGTGGTGATCGCTTACCTGCAGGAAAGTAGGATAACATGAAAGTTCTCCCGACCTTTGGGCATAATCTGTAGAAATAACTTCTTTGTTGATAAGCCCGAGCAGGAAGTTTGTGGTTATTTATTTATTTGGGGAATGGAGGATGTAGCCATAGGTTGCTTCAGACCCTTCACACTATTCTGCAAGCTGCTGCCATCTGCTTTTTTAAAAAATTATTTTTTTCATTTTAAATCCTCTAAGACAAAGGGACCTGGAAGCTCAGACCTGTCCTGCCACATTCCTGAGTAATTTGGTTTTGATTAACCCAAGGAGAGAATTTGGTTTCTCCTAGCGACGGACTGAAGGAAGGGCTAGAACAGAGGGGGTCAAAGCGCTGGGAGGGGCAGTTCACCTAATACACAGCCCCTCCTCCCTCCTCTCCGGGCCCCTCCCTCGCTCCTTTCCCTCCTCCTCCAGCCTCTGTTCTCCTCGCCTTTCAACCTCTCCCTCTTTAGAAAGGCCAGGCTGGAGTTATTTCCACTTTCCAGCTCTCCACGTGGAAGTGTCTCCTAGAGCTTGGAGTGGACCGGCCAGGGTGGATTCCCCCACCCCTTCTTCTTAAACTCTTTTTTTTCCCCCCACAAAGCTGCAGCGCGCATTCCTGTGCTAATCCTGCTGCTGGAGGAATGCAAATGGCTGTAATTGTGTGCCCCAGGATGGGCTGAGCGCATCTGTGCCGCTTTTCTTCTTTGAGGAGGTGGCTAAGAAGTTCATTTACATAGAGAAATGAGACTGGCCTGTGATCCCTTGTGGTAGAATAGGCTCTTTCTAATAGGAAAGGGGGCCTCATCTGTGATGTCTATTCCTTCCCCCACCTTCCCTTTCCACTTCGTGTGTGTGTGTGTGTGTGTGTGTGTGTGTGTGTGTGTGTGTGTGTGTTACACCAAGCTCTTGCTGGGCACACATTTGGGGAAGAGTAGTTTAAAGGGGTGATCTGCTCTAGGTAGTACAGAATCGAGCTGGAGTAGTGGATGGGTCTTGTCTTGGGTAATCTTCCTATTAAACCATGACAAACAATGGTTCATTGTATTTTTAAAAGCATGCCATGGGGCTCAGAAGCAGTTGTTAATATTGTAGAATTGCTGCTCCACTCTTGAGCTGATTCACTTTGGTTGCACATCTGACCCCCACCTCTTTTGTTTCTTAATTTATATAGTACTCACAATCTGGATATTAAGATTACTGAGCCAATTAGAAGTATCACTTGGGAGTCAGTACATTGTAGCTTTAGGTTGATGGTCAAGATAGTCAAGAAAAATCTCTCAGCCACATCCAAGGACATTTTCTCTTCCCCGGTTTGGAAGTTGACAGACTGGCAGAGGTTCTAGGACCCAGCTGTCCAGTTGAAATACAGAGCAAACCACTTAGGTAACATTAAGTTTTCCAGAAGCCACATTCCAGAGTTAAGCAGAAACAGGTGGAATTAACTTTAATAATATATTTGATTTAGTTCAGTATATTTAAAATGTTATCATTTAGACAAAGAATCAGCAAATGAAAACTATTCATGAGATCCTGGTATTGAAACTGTGTCTTTGAAATCCTATGTATATTTTATTCTTATACACTAGCCACATTTCATGGGCTCAGCAACCATATTGGGTTAGTGGCTGCCTGCAGGACCATGCCGGTCTGGACTTAGAGACCTGCCTTGACCCTTTCGGTGCCTGAAGGCATCCCATCACCAGCTGCTTCTGCTTACTGGGGTTCTGTGGTACAGGCTGAGTCTGTACCCCACCCACTTGGGGTTGTTAGGAGGCAGGAATGGATGCTGGCAGGTGTTTTGGCAGCTGCTTCCTGGCATGCAGGTGGACCGTAGAGGGGTTCACTTGGCTTCCAAAGCTTGTCCCAAGTCTGAGCACCGTGGTGGCAGCAGGGAAGACCGCTCTTGTGTGCGAACTCTGGTTCATCACCACAGGCTTGCTGCTTTATAAATGTTGCAGAAATCACAGATGAACAGAACTGCAAGGAGCTGCCCTTTCACCCTGTCCTCAGCAGGCCATGTGGTAGGATTGGCATGGTAATGGGAGGCCAGACAGTCAGTGGGGTACTTACTCCACAATGTGCTGGCCTCCCCTACTGCCAGGCTGGTGGCCCAGGACCTGCATGGTGTGCTGCACGGAGGGGACTGCTCAGTGGGAGGAGGTGAGGTCCTAACAGGAACCTGCTTCTCTTCTCCTCCTGGTGTTTGGATTTCTGATTTCTCTCATGATCCTTATACCATGAGGTGGAAAAAATCTCTTTCCCTTGTCTAGGGCTGGTGGGCTTTTCTGCCTGGAGGAGAACAGGGGGACAAAAGAAAGAAAACAAGGACAAGCCCCATGTGGCTTTGCATATGAGGATAGTATAAAGAAAGGTATGGAGTCTATCTAGACTTTTGTAGCGGGGGGCACTGGGGGTTGAACCCAGACCCTCTTGCTTTCTGGGCAAATTGTCTACCACTGAGGTGTGCTTCCGAGCCCAACTTGTATTTTTTTATGAGGTTGTTAATATTCTATCAATACATTTTTCTTTTTGCTTGTTCTCCCAAGAAGAGACTTCTTCCCAAAGCAAGGTGACTCAAGTCCCACTAACATCACAGTTGTTAGCAAAACAGAGTCCCCGGCTTCTAGCAGAAAGAGCAACTGTGAACCGGGTCCTGCCGAGCGCGCTTGCTTCGGAGTGACGTTAAGCACTGGTGTCTCCTCACTATTGATTTTGACATTCCTTAGTCAATGCGTGTGATAAGAACAGTTTTCCTTGGCCATTCCTGTTCCCAGGGCACCCAGCCAGCCTCTGTCTATCTAAGGGTCTTGTTTGGGAGGCTGGTGGGATTTGTACCCCTAGTAAACTGAGAAGTAGGTGTGGATTGGGGTTTTGAGGGAGGGGAGGTATCTGATTCCTTTAACAGGCTGGCTTCCTGGGCTGGCGGGGGTGGGGGGGGGACCGTGCAAGTGTGAGGTGGAAGCGGCCCCCCCCCACACAGGCGTCACAGCTGTCTGACCCTGGGTGAAAAGTTCAAATCTGCATTTAAAAGGAGTGCCACAGCCCACCCCTTCCCCCCAGTCAAGTTGAAACTGTTCTCCTTGTAGAGGATACGATCAGGCCTCGCTCGGGGACATCAAACAGCTCTAGTTCACTTGGGCCAAGACCCGATGGTGCTGGGGAGCTTTGGGAAGGAAGGAGAGGGAGTAGGAACTCTTTTTAGTAAGGAGTTCTTGAATAACAATAGTTGTTCAGGACTAACTCCTGGAAGTGCCTAGGGGTGGGTGTGGATTTCTTCCTCAGTGGGACCCTGAGCTAAATTTAACCCCTTTCATTACTGTTCTAGGAGAGGCTCTCTAAGGTCTTCATGGGTTGTGCAGAGGTGCTATCGTGGCTAGAAGGGACCCTGAGTAAGCAGGGCAGAGTGGCATCTGGTGGCATTCAGGCCTGGAGGCGTTGCTCCTCGGTGCTGGGCTTGGAGTTCAGGATGCACACGCGGCAGGGCCTCTCGAGAAGCCCTCCAGCCTCTCCTCGGTACCCTCTTGCTGGCAGTTTTCTATGGTTCCACTGGATAAGAATGAAGATGCGCCCCCCCGCCCGAGTCCAGGAGGACCTGTGAGGGGCAACAGGATGGGTAGAGAAAGAGCACAGCTTGCGTGGCCCATGCTGAAAAGTGACTGTCCCCTTTCTTCACGCTTCTGTAGCACCCTCCAGTACCTTTGCCCTGAAAGGGCTGTCACAGCCCTGCCCGGAAACCCCTCAGTGCAGGCTCTGATTTGTTTACTTGAGCATTAGGTGAATGTAAACAGTTCAACCTCTCCGATTTTACATCCCTAAAGGGTCTGAGTGTGAATACAAATGGGTATTAGGCCCCTGTGGTTTCAGTGACTTTCCTCCACCCCTCCTGGTGCTAACTAGCAGGTCTTAAACCTGCCAGAGGAGGAAGAGAGACTTTTTCCAGCTTCAGGATTCTTGAGGCCGCCTTTTTTTTTCTTTTCTATTTTTTTTTTAAAGTTTTTAATTTCCTTAGCTTTTGACAGTGCTGTTGCAAGGCTCCCTCGGTAGGACTCACAGTTTTAGGGTGCAGAAGACGACATCTTCTGTCCAGGGGAAGTCAGCTATTTTGATCTCTTGTTTGAGGAGAAAGAGTTTTGTAGGTTCCCCGTCTTGGTCCCGTGGCGCTTGCCCTCTGGGGCGTGGCCCGTTGTGTTAGTGGAATCCTCTACTACTGAGGATTCCAAGGGGCAAAGCACACCTTTGTTTCCCTGTTTGTGAAGTCTTCATTTTCAAAGGGTGATTGGGAGCTTAGGCTTTGGAGCCCTCGAGAGTTTGCGGCCTCCCCAAAGAGTGGTCTCCAGAGGAGGGTGTCAGTTTGGCCAGTTCTTAACACATCGCCTTGCTTTGTCTCCCACTAGCTTGGGGCACATTGTTTTTTCTTTAAGGGAATCTTAGAAACTCATAGTGTCTCGATGGCTGCACCAGGCCCCTTTGCTGCAAGCTTCTGTTGGGCTGTGCATGATCTATGAAATTTCAGTGCCTTCATTCCCCATGCCACCCCTCCCTGTGGATGCCACACCCTCGTCCTCAGTTCCTGAAAGGGCCACCCCTCTTTGCAGCCAGAGGGCCACTGTGACCTGCAGAGGAAGGGGCAGCGTGTCTCCCTCCCTGTACCACTGTGTTCTGGTTTGTGCGTTCAAGGCCCTGCACTCTTTTTGCTGTGGTGGCTCTGAGTCCAGTCACGCCATCGCAGGGGCATTTTAATTAGCAGTGCCTTAGTCATTAGTGAGTTATTGTTTTTGTCTGGAAACACTTAAGTACTGTTTACTTGATGTCTCAATGAAATGCAAAACAGCAATTAAGCAGAAATTTGTTGTATGAGGCAGGGACCAAAATGGATCCTCAAAAACCCGTTGTGGTTCCTCCATACCAAGGAAAATCTCTTTCCCCTTTGGCCTCCTGATAACTGGAATACTCCAGACCCTCAATTTCTTCTCCGACCTGCCCCCTAGAGTTATCAGATAGAAATACTTGGGAAGTTGGCAGCTTCCTGTGTCCTTTCTTCATTGACATGGACAGTTCGGTTTGACGAAGTACTAATGTTTGCTTTTTTCCCTCGAATTTTTGTTGTTGTTGTTGGTGACCTGGAATATTTCAAAATCCTTTCAGCTGAAAATTATTTGTGAGACTCTTGCATATCCTCCTGTGATGATTTGTAAGACTTGAGTATGCTTTCTTCACGCCTCCTTGAGACCCATGACATTGTTAGTCTGACAGATCCTTTGTGACCACCTGAGAGTGTTGGGATGATGGGCTAATATCCCTTTTACTTAAAAAAAATCTTTTTATTGATTAGTGAAAAAGAAGTTGAAGATGAAGAATTCTGGCTGAGGTGCAGCAGAGAGGCAGTAGGAAGCAAAAATAAATGAAAGGGAGCACTCGTATCACCCTCATGCGATTCGGAGAGGTCTTCTTGAACCCCGTGGAAGGAATTGCTGTATAGAGAACAAAGCAAAAAGCTCCTCCCAAGCAACTTCTGCTTTGCCAGCCCCTCTCCTCCTACAAGTTTTATGGAAGTGGGATCATGCAGGGAAGCTGAGGGGCTGCATAAGGGAGCACCGTAACTGAATGTGTGCTCTTGGTCTCCTGTGCAGGAGACCTAGTGGTCTAAAACTCTTTGCACCAAGTTCATCACTGGGACCCCAGTGTCTCTTAGCTGTGGCTCTTACTTTGCGCTTCCTATTTTTTCCTTTTCTTCCCCCTCGTTCTCTTCAAACAATATCTTCTGGCTTCCAGATTTCTGATAAATTGATAAGAGGCATTGCGTGAGTCAATAGAGCTGTAGACACTTTGCCAATATAACCCCGGCTGTATTGATCTGCCAGTAAATTAAAGTCTTACTTAGAGGCTGCCAATATTTCTAATCTCCTGCCTCACCAATTACATCCTCCCAGCTACCTGGAAGGAGGACTTGAGCTTTGAACCTTTGTGTTGCTGTTGGGAGGGGGCTGATTGCCTTCCATGGGGTAGGGGCTGCTTGCCTTGGCTATCTGGTAGGAGAAGGGGGAGTGTGGAGGAAAACGCGCCCACGTATGTTGTTGTGTGCAATCTGTTTTCATGCTACAAGGTTCATTAGGCAAAATTGCTGGAAAACAAATTCCATCATGGTGGTCATGTACATTTTATACCAAGTCTGCAGACTGCCCTTGCCCTTGGATGGATTCCAAGATTGAAGGTGGAGAAAGTTGACAGTAGTTGGTATTGAGTATCCTGGGCATATTTTATGACTTTCGCTTTCTTAAAAAAAATGTGGACCGCCTTTCCATTGCACTGGGACGTTGCAATGGAGCTTTGATTAAAAGCTGGGTTACTAGTGTTTATTTCTCAAAAAACTAAACTATGCCCAAGAATTTGTGGGAAAGAAGTGGTGTGCCAAGAATTAGGATGCACTGGTAGGGGGTGGATGTGCATGATTTTTCTTTTTTAGTTGGGTTTTGTGTCCTCACCAGAGTAGAAGAATGAGGGAGGGTTAATTTCTGTGTCCCTTGTGACTTTTGCCCATGGTCTCCCCTGGGGCAGTCCTCTGTCTTTCTCCCTCGCTTGTTCTAAGTGGAGCAGTACCAGCTGCCCCAGGTCCACACTGGAACAGTGGTGCTTGCAGAGTTCCCTGCCGGGATTCCCACTTCGGTGATGGCGGTGTGAGCAAGTTGTTCCTCCAATAAGCTCCATTCAAGTCCTGTTTATGTGGTTGGCTTTGGGAAGAAATCTCCAGATAAACGCTGCATTCTCTGTAATACTCCAGAGCAAAAAAAATCAATGGGAGGGATAATTCTTCTCTTGTCCAGCATACACACTTCTCAGGTGTTTCTACCTCTGGCATCACTAAAAAAATATTTTCCGTAATGAAGACTACAGCCCCAGAGTCTTGTCACTAATAGCATTCTGAGGAAGGAAGCATCAGGAGGTGCCTGTCTGCTGTAGAAGAAAGAGTAGCTAGAAGGCTGTGTCCAGGCGGAAGATGCTGGTCTTTCTCTCACTCCCTTTTTCCTCTCCTTACCTCTCAAGTGGGAGAAGTGGAAAGTGAGTTCAGGTCAGGTTATGTGGGAAGCTGGCCAGCGGGGCACGCCACTGGCAAGCGAGGCAGAGTGTGGAGCTGGCTGAGGTGGAGAAGGAAGCCTGCCTGGGGTTGCCGAGGCCTCCTTGAGGCTGGCCAGAGGACAGCCTCTCCACACGCTCCCTTGGCTCCCTTGGGCAGTGAGTGAAGAAGATGTCAGACAAGGAGAAACCCCAGGAGGTTGGGATTGACTTTCTCCTTTGTTTGTACTGCATTGTATTGGAGGAGGTGTTTAAATCTTGTTCACACCTGTAGAGGCTGAAGCCAGCCGGCTTTGTAACAAGACTTCTGTTGTTGAAACCTTCTGAAAAGGTGTCTAGCTCACAACAGAGGAACTTTATTGTAGCAACTTGTTAATGTTCAATTAGGCAAATTCTTGGTGCCCCGGGGCAGTGGAAGGGCTTGCTGGCTTTTCCTGGGTGGCCTACTGCCCCTCTTCCCAGGGATGAGGAGCTTGGCCCCTGGGTCCTGGGGGCAACAGCTGGGGTATTACCTGAGCCTGAGAGGTGGGTTGAGGTTGGTATGGATGGAGGGGGCAGCTGCTCTGCAACCTGAGTTGTAACAGTCACCGTCTGTTGACACTTGTTGCTGTTCCCCACCCCTGGGAGTGGCAGATGCTGTGCCCAAGGCCTAGTGTGCGTATGGCTGGGTTGGGAAACCTGTGTGTGGGAGCCTCAGCACCGAATCCAGGCAGTGGGACCCTGTTATCTTTGGGAATCTGAGCCTTACTGGCCGCACCTGGGCATGTTCTCTGGTATTCTTCCTGGCATGATTTTTCTTGAATGACTGCCCAGCCCTCCGATGGGCAGTGTTTTCCACCTCCTTCTGGACTGAGGTCCTGAGCTTGTGCAAAGGCAAAAACAGGAAGCTCGTTGCTGTAAATAGGGGTTCTGACTTAGGGATGCTCACGTATTCCCATGTGGGCATGGTTATCTGAGAGCTGTTCTTTTATGGGGGGTGGTGGAAAAAAGAGGGGACCCTTAGAACTGGAGCTCTGGTTAAAAAAGAGAGATACTGGAGAGTTTCAGAGAGACCGTGTCCCAGCCTGTCCCTCCTTAGGCCAGCTGTCACCCTGGCTGTCCAGAAGGAGCCGGGAGGTTGGTGTTCACTCTCCTGTCTCTAGGAGGCCTGGGAGCTGGCAAGGCCTGGCTGTAAAATACTGCCCCGGTGGCAGCCTCTCTCCGCAGTGTTGAGCGATGAGGAGGGTGAGGCACCCGCCAGTGTATTAAACACTAGTTGAGCACAGGAGGGGCAGTATATCACAGGAGAGAGATAAGCAAAGTTCTCTGATAGTGGATCAATAAAGGTTAGTGACATCATATCTCAAAGTGAGGGAACCTGCTTTCTGCACAGCCATTTATCAGATCCCAGCCTGGAAGGGCATTAACCCCTTTCTGGCTAGATTTCTTCTTACTGAGCGTGGACCCAAATTCTTTTTCCGTGGGAGGAGGGTAGGGAAGGAAAGAGGGTGTTGCTCTACTCTCCCCTACAATGTATTTAAGGAATTTGCACACACTGGATTTGGAAATACTTTCTGCAGTTAGTGTATTAAACCAGCAGTGGCTGGGTCGTACAATGTGTGTTTATGGAAAGTTTCTTTACTTTGAAATTTGTGCAGAAACTCCCATTAAAAGGGCAGTCTTTCTTTTGAAGTTTTAACACTATGCCTCTGTGTTACGGGCATGCAGCTGTATTGACTGTCGAATACCTTGGGCCTCAGTTTTATGTTTGGTGTTTGAGAATCAAGCAATTTTGATTGGACTGGAAAGTTAAAATTGGGTGAGCCTGAGAATGAGCATGATTGATCTTTTTCTTGGCTTTGTGGTGTTCTGGATATTGGAAAGTTTTCCAGCGGTCTGGAATTGGCAAACTGTAGCCTGTAGACCAGATTTGGCCCGACCCTTGTTTTTGTGTAGCCTAGGAATTAAGAGTGGTTTTTACATTTTTAAATGGTTGGGGAAGAGAAAAAATATTTCATAGTGCATGAACATATGCAAAGTCCATATTTGCATCCATAAATATTTATTGGCGAACAGCCTTGTGTGGCCATTTGTGTTTTGTCTCTGGCTGATTTCACACAGCAGCATGCAGGGTTGAGCAGTTGCAATGAGAAGACACAGCCAGCAAAGCCTCTAATAGGAACCTCTCTTTACAGAAAACAGCAGACCCATAATCTGTTGTAATCACAAATCTACACCTAACTGGCTGTGTGACCTTGGGTAAGTCACATAACTTCTCCTTCAGTCAGTTTTATTGGTCTCTGTGATATGGTCTTGTCCCCTGCCCATGCCAGGGTGTTCTGAAAGTCAAGTGAAAATGCATGAGGAATGGTTTTGAAAAACAGCTTGCATTTTCAAAGTGCCCAGTGTTAGATTAGTAGACCCTGCTCTGTAAACTCACGTGGGGCTGCTAGGCCGTAGGCGTGTTCCTTCTTGGAAACATAACCCCTGGTGTCAAAGTGTGAGCCCTGCAGACGGTGTGTAACTATTTTGTGTGGAGCGAAGTTTGAGTTTCTTTGTGAAAACTTGAGGGCGTGCATCTTCCTGGAGTGAACATCTTTCGCTTTGCAAAGGAACATCAATTTTCCTCTGTGACTGCTGAGATTTTTATCCTTAAAGAGTTGAATCACTTCTTTCCTTCCCATCGGTGATTTATAGATGGGGAGAGGAGGCCTTTTCCTGTAGGTCTCTGACTGTTTATCTTTTTGGTTGGGCTCTGACAATCTTCTGGCTGGGATGTTCCCTTTGGCCAGGGCGTTTGGGGGCCAGATGCCAGTTGCATGGCTGGGGGTGGTGGGGGGCAGGGGGGAGGCTAGAGATTCCAGCCCAAAGCTAATGGGCGGATGTCCAAGTAGAAAGTGTATTTTCACTGAGGAAGTGTAGGTATTAGAGAAGCCTGGATTACTGTGTGATTGTGCAGTCAATACTGCCGTATTGAGTCCGTGAGAGCCTGCACAATACGGGGAAACACTTAACTCACTACTGCTGCTTATTGAGAAGCCAATAGCAATTTACTTGCTGACACTTGACATCAAATCCATTCCCAGAGGTAGAACTCCTGCAAATCACCATGGTGCTCCCTCCCCTGCCTCGGCCCCTCTCTTACTTTGGGGATCCCCCCGCCCCCGTGTGCATCCTGGAGTGGTGGCTGCCCCCAGTCAGGGAGGATACAGGGTTAGGGTGGCCCCAGAGAGGATGTTTCCATTTAACTCTCATGGCTGACAAGACATTGTCTTCTCCTAATCACTCTCCATCTTGTCTTCTTTCAACATGTGCTAAATGACCCTCTCTTGGCTCCTCCTTGGGGTATGTGTTTTCTGCATGTGGGAACTTTCTCCTCCTCCATAAAAAGTTAGTTCCTTAAAGTGGATACATGAGGAAATCATATGTGGGAGACACTGAGGAGTGTCTTGTCTCCAGGAGATGGGCGCATGTCTGGGGGCACAGTCAAGGCGAGGAGGGGGTTGCACTGGGAAGTAGCGAGCCTCCTGTGGCCCCTCATTTGATGCTGTCTCCCTGTGCCCAGCTCTGGGTGATGTGTAACTCCAGAACCCTCTGTTCCTCCTGTAACTACTCATGTGGAGTCTGTCTGCAAAGCATCTGGCTGCTTGATGCATAGTGTTTTTATATAGCCAAGTGCTTTAGATGCCTTCAGACCCTCCGTTCTTCTCCTAATCATTAGCTCACAAATCACAACCTGTGTCTGAGAGGTGGAACCTAATTAATACATAGTGATCTAGGAGTGACCAGCCCAAGGCTTACCATTGGCTCCTCTAGCCCCAGTGAATGCTGGTGCAATTTAGTTTTCTTCTCTTCATCTTTGTCTTGGGATCCCAATCCTCCAGTTCTTTTTAATGTGCCCTCCATGGGTTGATTTATAGCCACCACTTGGAGATGAGGTGAAGGATGAATTGGATTTAAGTTGTCAAAGCTGGATGGCATCAAACCTATCCCTGTGGGGAGTGAAGAAGACTTCGCCTGTGTATAACAAGGCTTTGTGGAGACTACCATCAACTTAATGGAGTCTGCTTCCAATCTGGAAGTTTCTCCTCAGTTGGGAGATTGGCCAGTCTCTCCTTCATTCCTTCTCTCCCCCTATCTTTACCTGCTCACTTTTTATTCCTCTGCCAAAAGATCTTTCTTATTTCCTTTCTATTAAGAAAAGCAAAGCGTGTAGAAGTGAGGTTGGGCAGACCTGTGGGTCTTACTTTCTCACCAGTGAGCTGGAGTGGGAGCCAGAATATAGAGCAAACTTGTTTATTTAGCACCATCCTGGTGATGATGTGCTCTGGGACTACATGATACTTAATTATAATATACACGTGCTTTGTTCACAGGATATCTTTCTCTGGGAAGACACAAGCGCTTGAAGGAAGGCACTCTGCCCAGTTTACAGAAGCTGGTCCACCCCTCCTACCTGCCCCCACCAGTCTTATCCAGACACAGAAACCTGAGTTCTTTGCCTTTTAATCAAGATTTAACATAGATGGGCTCATGTTACCTTTGATTGACATTGTGGTGTGTGTTGTCAGAGCATCTTTCTCTTGGTTACTCATCGCTCAAGGGTTGGTGGGGGTGGTAGCAAGATAACACACTATCTGGTAGGTCATGGACCACAGTTCTGATTCCATCAGGCTTTAGAATGCACACTGTTACCCTTTCCTGGATTTTTTAAATAAAAATCAAATGAAAGAACCAGCTTGAAGGGTGGCTTAAGTTACCTTCTAGCTACTAGGTCTATAATCTGCGTAGCTGCTCTCCTCCCGCCTTGTATGGGAGGGAATTCAGGAAGCTATTGGCCCTGCTGTTTGAGACAGTAAGAGGTACTCATATTTAGAGCAGTGATGCTACCTGTTTCCTTGGGGAGGTTGGCTATATCTGGGCTATTCAGACTGGTGGTCTGGATGGACTGGGTGGTGAGAGATCCTGGTGTTGAGGCTATTTACTGACCAACGTAAACATGTGGAGACCTTGGCCTTGTCCAGGATGGGCTTCAGGCTTAGGATCATGTAGGTGTAAGCTCATGCACCTTCTAGAGTTGAGTATTGTTATTTATTTTGGTTTTGAAGAGACTCTCCAAAGCCTATAGCTGTTACTTTGGCACTGTGGCTTACAGGGTAAATTTTGGGGTATTACCTGACACGCTGCTCTGATCTTTAGAGTTCCTGGAGTTCAGCTTTGGTTTTACGTCCTCGCCTTCACAGGCCTACTCCAGACCCCTTGCACCTGAATTATTACAGCACGGTCCTCATGGGTGTCCCCTCCCATGTCCTTTTCTACGTCCAGGCAGCTTTTGTATCAGAGGTTGGGAAGTCGGTGGTCTAGAGGCAGAACCTAACCGGTAGATATGTTTTGATCAGCTTATTCTGTATTTTAAAGATTGATTCATTTTACAGGGTGTTATGGTTGATACATTGTGTCAACTTGGAGAGTCTGTAGGTTTGGCTGAGTGATTCAGCAGGAAGCCAGGGTGCTTACTTTGTATACATCCTGAGCCTGTGGAAAAGGAGGGCATGGAGATTGTGTGAGAGCTATATGACCCCTGGGTGGCGGTAGGCTGTTTACAATGTAAGGGAAGAGAAGAGGCTGCTTGCAGCCATTCCTCCCTTTGCTGGTTGTTTTTGCTGTACTCTGCTGCCCTGAACAGTTTTCCCTCTGCCATGTGCCACTCTGCTTCAGAACCAGCCAAGTATGGACTGAAACCTCCACAAACTGTAAGCTAAATAAACCTTTCCTTCCTTCATTTTGGGTGTTGGGTATTTTGTCCCAGCAATGAGAGAAAAGTAACCAGGACACACCAAAATCTGGGTTGAGCTGTTTTCTTTTTTAAAAAGTCAGGGAATTTTACCGTTTTGAGTTTCCATGGCAAAGCCTGGCTGGAATAGAACAGTGGGATGGCCCCTCTCAGCAGGGACATCTACTTTTAAGGCCACCAGGGCCTGCTCCTTTCTTGGTACCGTTTCACTTCGTACCTTGTCACCTCCTCTTACCTGGCCAGCTTGGCTCCTGGATGCTCTCTGCCTGGCCGTGTCAGCATGTGCCACCTTTGCCTGCTATATGTGCACAGGCATTGAACTGAAACTGTCAGTGGCTCTCAGTGGGGTGATTTTGCCTCCTGTTACCTAGGGAAAAGTGGCAGCCTGGAGACATTGGTGGTGGTTACAAGTGGGGAAGGAGGTGGTACCTGGTAGAGGCCAGGCCCCCTGTGCCATGCAGAGGGTGGACTGTCCCCCCCCCCATTGAAGCTTTAGTCTAGTGCCAGAGGGTAGCTCAGAGGTAGAGTGTGTACTTGGCCTCTGCAAGACCTTGGGTTTTATCCACAGCAAAACATGCACACACACATCTAAGAAAAAAGCTCTGGGTTTGATCCCCAGCGCCTCTTAAAAAAAAAAAAATCCAACTGAATCAGTGAGTTGTGTTGCTATTTTCCTTATTAGGGCTCCATCACGCCTTGATCTTCTGTTGCTGGACTTACAGTCTTGCCATCAACAGCTCACAGACACTCCAAGTGTCAGTGCTTCTGCCAGGCCTCCCTTTCTACCGTTCCTTCCTGCTCTTGACCTTCAGATTGAGAGCTTCTCATTTGCCAAGCGCTGGACTCAATGCTAGAGGTACTGCAGTGGGGGCAAAAGGAGAAAACTCCTTAACTTCATGAAGTCCACGCTGTCTCACCTCCCTTGATACACAGAGCAAAATTAGGTCTTCTAAGCAATATTCAGGGCAATGGAGAAGGAGCACCAGGGCTTGCAGGTTAAGTAGGAGGAAGCGCTGAGGAAGGACCTTTGGGAAGGCTGCATCTGAGAAAGACTTGGAGGAGGAAGTGGGGTAGAAAGAGTTCTGCACAGAAGGAGCGCTCCTTTCCTCCTGTAAAAGCCCTGAGATGGAGCGTATGTGCTGTGGCTGAGGGGCAGCAGAGGCCCTGTGGCTTGAGCAGATGTGTGCAGAGCAAGGGGCACAGTGGGTAGCACCTCAGAGGCCGCTGTGTGAGTTTCCTCTCGGCTCTGAGTGTGCTGGATGCTCTGCAGACAGGGTTTTGTCTGCAGGAGAGACTGACTCAGGTGCAGGCAGGCTCCTCTGGCTGCTGCACTGGGACAAGGGGAAGAATTAAGAAGACCCCAGGGGGCTGGAGGTACAGCTCAGTGGGCTAAGTGCTTGCCGCTGAGCACTAGGGCCCTGAGTTCGATCCCCGGTCCCGAAAAAAAAAAAAAAAAAAAAAAAGAAGACCCCAGGGAGGTGATTGTACCCAGGCAGGTGAGAAGTGGCACAGGCCAGGCAGGTCATGGTGCAAGGCCAAGAAGCAGTGTATTTGTTTTCTGGGGTTGCTATAATGTAGTGTCACAAGTGTAACGGCTTTAAACCACAGAGACCTGTTCTCACTGCAGTCGTGGAGGCCAGGAGTCCAAAATCATGTGCCAGCAGGGCATGAGTCCTCCAAGGGCTCCAGGAGAGGGTCCTTCCTTGCCCCTTCTGGCTCACAGTGGCTGCTGCTAGTCCTTGGCTTGGAGTTGTGTCGCTCGGTGTCTATCTCCATTTTTATGGAATCTTCATCCTGCTTGTGTTTCTGTGTCCTCTCCTAAGGCATGAGTCGTTGATGATTAGGGCCCACCCTAAAGCATTATCTCATCATAGTTTAATTATACCCCCAAAGGGCTGTGTTTCCAAATAAGGTCATGTTCTGAGGCTCCCAGTAGAGGTAGACTTATTTGTGTGGGGGGGGCGATACCAGGGATTGAACTCAGGACCGTGTACTTGTCAGGCAGGTGCTTATTCCACTGAGCTATATCCCCAGCCATAGACGTAGATTTTGGGAAGATGCTATTCAATTCAACCTGCTTCAGGTGCAGATGTGCTGGATATCTTTTGAAGAGGGACATGGGACAGGAGGGAAAGAAGAGTCAAAGGTGACTGTGGGATGTTTGGTTGGGTCACTGGAAGGATGAGATCTCAGGGACCTTGCTTGGGCTGACCCTTGTCCCCGAACCTCAGACACAGTATTCTTGCTTGTCTTTGCTCACTGTGCTCAGCTCTGTTTATCTGTCCTTTTACTGAGTTACTGAATGTTTGCGCAATATCACACGATTGAGGCCTCCAAATTAGCTTCTCAGATACTGAACTGTTTAATTTTGAGTATCAGGGAAAGGTGCCAAGTCCATCTGAGGAGAACATGAAAGTCATCTAAGTTCATTTTTCAAGGGTCCTGCGCCTGTGTCCTCGCAACTGGTTATTGAAGTTCGTCTGTAGGGTATGCAGGGTGGGGACGTGTCACAATTTTTAGATGAGATTATTTCCTAAATGTCTCAGAGGAATCACTTAGCTGTGGGTTCAGATATGACTTTGAACCCAAATATGCGGGCAGGGCACTGATATGGAAGCATATCAGAAAATAGGAGGGTATGCATTGTAGGGAGACCTTCTGCTATGTGTGTCTCCTCTGTTTTAGTTAGATTTGAATAGGATGAGACGAAAAAGGACTGGCAACCACGCCTCACCCTACCCTTGCACCAATAAATATTTGAATGGGAAATGTCAGGAAGATACAGGACATTCAGAAGTTGTTGAATAGGATTCAGCTTTGGAAGCCTAAGCTGATCAATTCCACTTGATTTCAGTTGTGGAAACTTTCACTGAATCATAGTAGACAAACAGTGCCAAGGTCAATATGATGGGTCTGGCCAGGGCAACCGGTTATACAGTGGTTCGCCCCCATGGGTCCCACATTTCCCATTGCTGTGTATTTGTATTTCAGAAGCTGTCCCATAGCGTTAGGATGTTCTTGGCCCTCACACACTATGTGGGGATGTTTTTCTTTCAGGATTTAAATAGAAGACCTTTTGTTTTAAAAATTTTTATATGAAGTCAGAACTATGTCTTTCTTTAATAGCTCAATAGCCATTTAGCCCTTTTGATGGTGTTGCTACACAGTCCTTTTTTTTTCTTTTTTTTTTATACATTCCTTTGCTTGATGTGATTCATAATTTGGTCACGATCACCAAGGGAGTGTCCCACCAATGTAGTTTTGTATGTGGTTCATTATAGTCATTAAGCAAAAAATTTAAATCAAGTGTCCTGGTGCCCCTGTGGAGTGTAGGATGCTGTTGGTACATCTCATTATAGTGACAGTGGCTTCCCAGCGTTCCTGGTGTTTCTTCTTCTTACATGCTCAGCTTTCAGACCAAGAATGTGAAAGATATATGTGAGAAGTTGCAGGGTAAAGTGGATTTTGTCTTTCAGTAATGATAATGGATGGTGATAGTTGGTTCCCATGGAAGGTGTACACAGTGCTTTCGAAAGGTTAAAGGGCTTATTAGCACAGGACTCAGGCAGAGCTGGAGTGTATGTGTATATGTATATGTTTGTTTGTTTATTTATTTATTTAAGGATATATGCCCTGCCAGGAATGTCAGACAGTTCTCTCAATTTTCTTACCAGTGGGCTAAACAAAAAAGCCATCTCAGTAGTGGGTAGATGGAGGGGAGCTCTTGAAAGGGCTGTAGTGTGTATACATTTTAGGGGAGGTGAGCCCTGAGTGCCCTGTATGAGAAGAGCAGAGAGAGACCTGAGAAATCTCTCTAGGAACCAGCTCAGGCTTTGAATCGAGACCTACATCCTGCATGTAATGATGACTCAGAGACTCCAGTTCATACCCTTGGAAGAGGAAGGTCTTCAAAAGGGAGAATGTTCATTTGAGAGTACGGGTTGGTGCAAAGCAGGGTCGCTCAGTAAGGAAGGCAGGTTTGGGCAGGGAATGTTCCGCCTCCTTCAAAGGCAGAATGTGGAGGGTCCAGCGGGTGTTGCCAGTGGGCACCTTGTTTTCCTTGCCAGTGGTGAGGGTGTGTTTGTGCAGACTAGCTGGGAGGGCGGTAAACTTTGCGTCCCATGTGCACATACGCACATACATATGCGAGCGCGCACACGTGTGTAGGTGCACACACACACAGACATGCTGATGCTGTTGGAACATTTGGAATTCCCTTTGGGGCTTCATGCTGTGCCTCAGGTCCGTTTTCTTCGGCCTGTGAAGCAAGAGTGGGGCAGAGTTCTCTAGTTCTTGGTGCATATAGCAGCATTAGGCCACTTGCTGCAATGAATTGGCCACTCTGTTCTCACCTCCCAGGGTCAGCTTTGTAGAGCAGCAAGTGGCTTTCATCTCAACTCTGACCTGAGGCAAGATGAAAAGATGTCAGGTGTTCTGCTGTTTTTTTCTCGCCTTGAGGACCCTTGGAAGGCTGCGTCTAAGGGAATGTGAGGATGAGAGTGGGACAGAACAGAGCACGAGGCCTCAGGTCCACGTTGCCATGGAAAGTTAGCACAAGCATCAAGGTGCAGGCGAAGCTAGGTAATGAGCTATCTGAGGGTTGTCTGGGAAGGAGGATAATTTTTGAACAAGAGCTGTGACTTTCAGAACGAGATTGTACTGTGTGAGCACAGGAGAGATTGTTGGACAGCTGACTTCAGCGTGTGGAAAGGAGGGAGGCCAGCTTGAATCTCCAGGGGAAAAAGAAAAGCCTCTTAAGGATGAAGATAATATGACAAGACACAACCAGGCACGATAGGTTCAGTGCAAAAGCCCCCTCCCCAAATCTCAGTGAAAATTATAGCCATCTGGGTCTAGAGTTAGTGGTGGCACTGTTGATTGAACCAGAGCCTTTGCAGTGAGCTACATCCCTGGCCTGTTTTCTTTTGTTTTGGTTTTTGTTTTTCTTTTGAGATAGGCTAACTTGCTAAGTTGCCCAGGGCTCGAGCTTACAATTTTTCTGCCTCAGCCTCCCAGAGTGCTGGGATTATAGGCATGTACTACCATGCCCAGTTTAGAGTTCTATAAGATTAAAACCATGAGCATATAAGCTCCTACCCTCCCCCACCAAAAAAGAAAAACAAACTCAGAATTTTTCAGCTAAAATGGGAGAAATCATTTTCAGGAAAGAGGAGAGTCAGGGTCTGGAGGAGGAGCTGGAAGACAGTGATGGTGCCAGAGAGGGTGGAAGGAGTTTGCCAGGCTTGAGCTCTGTGCATGCGGAAGGGCCCTCAGCTCACCCTTATTATAGCCCAGAGGACAGATGCTGGCACAGCGTAGACACTTGAATGAATGCATGGATGAACAGTTACCTGGATAGGCCCTGACTGCAGGTGCTAAGTTGGACAAGCTCTTCTGAGGGGCTGGTGCCATCTAAATTACTGGAGTTGGAGGAGTCAGCTTATAATTGGGCTAAGGATCAAAAAGTCACAGTCAGGGAATAAGAGAAGACGTTATTTAGCTACAGTTAAGATGTTGGTGGGGAGCCCGGGGCTGTGCAGTAGAGAACTGTGTTGGCAAGGCTTCGATGGCTTGGCTGGGGACACCACTGGGATGGGGGACAGGAAAAACAGTTGGAGCACTTTCAGGTAATCCTTTCAAGTATTCCTCTTCTTTTGGCCAATGGAGGATATTTTCTAGGACATCTTCCCATCCCCACCTTCGAATCAAAACAAAAACAAGGCCCTCCCTCCTGCCCCTCTTAATCCAAATATATAAGAAAACCCCAATCATGGCTTGGGATCACATGCTAATTGCTGGCCCAGCCTTTAGTATCTCTGTGTCTTTTTTGAAAGGTGCATTTAAGCATAAGGAATGGTCAGCTAACTCCCTAGGGACATGCACCTACACTTGGGCAGAGCCCCAGTGCACGTACACTGTGGTGGGGGGATTCTGCCTGTGAATCACCCTGGTCTCACGGCATGACTCAATACCCGTGGAAGGCACAGGGAACATTCTTGGTTCATGCAGAGGTTAGAGTGGCTGTCAATGGTCATTCTACAGAGGAGAGGGAAATCACTAGTCAGCTCTGGTGCAAGGGATTTAAACAAAAGCTATAAATTAGTCATGTGGTAGGATCTAAGGAAAATGAGATTCTCTTTCTGGGACTGGCTTATTTGGGGGGCATTAGAAGAAGCCAGAGGTACAGAGAAACTGGTTGTGTAGCATAAGGACTTTGAATCAGGGCAAACTAGAAGCCAAATTGGCTAGTATTAATATTCTTTTGGACTTTCAAAATCCAGGGTCATATCTTACACAAGCAGGAGACTAACTGAGAACTCTTTGTGGAAGGTGGTTAATATTTTTTTAAAAACTTCTTTATGTTGCCTAAAGTGGTGCCTTCTATGGGTGCACTAAGATTGAATGTTTAGATCCTGTTGAGTAATCCTAGTTACCTCAACCCTAAGAACCATAATGTAATGCTTCATGTTAATTGTTAACGTAATAGTTCCTGTTCGTTGTTAACATAAACACTGAGAAAGTGTCAACAACTGGTAGAATTTGGACAGGGCGGGAGTAGTATCTGAATAAGGAGGGTTCTGTGGTCTGGCCTGCGAGTGAGAGAGCTGGAGAACTGGCATAGGAACGAGGTCCTGGTGGGAACCTCCTCTGCATGATAAGTGAGACTAGTTTTACTAAGGAGCGGGTTAAAGGAGGTAGGGATGGGAAAAACAGAAGAAGCAAGATTTATCATGTACAGGTACAAATTCCCTATGATGAATGTTATCATTATGTATCTCTAACCAATAAAAAAAGAAAGAATGAATAAAAGGGTCTGTAGCAAAGCATTTTCTGTCTGGTCTTTGTGTGGGCTGTTCTTCAAGGAACCGTGTCTTGATTTGGTCAACAGTGGCCTGTACCTGTGTGGTGTATAAAACCCAGTCCTGGAAAGCTGGCTCCTCCGGAGGTGTTGGGCAATAGGGGCCAGGCCGGCAGCCAGCTTCTGATGTGGTTGGCTGCCTGGCTCACACCTCTCAGGTGCTGGGGAGATGGTGAGATCCAATGGCCCCAGGCTACCACCTTCCAGAGCTGCCTCTTCTCTTTGTCTTCAGGAGTCCCGTGGTATGGGACCTGGCCTTCCAGTTCTTCAAGCTGGCTGCCTGGCATTGCAACCCACCTGAGGGTAAGATTGGCTGGGCCTGCTCTTGTCTGCGCATTGGATAAAAGGAACTATGGATCTGGGGATTCTTTCTGGTGAATTTCTTAGGCCAGTACCTTCTTTTACATAAAATCAAAACGGAGCACACATATAGTCTTAGTTTAGCTACTGTACTTTTTATTGTTTCCTTGGTTGGTTTTAGGTATTTGTGAATTTCAAATGCAATAAGCTAATGTGGCTTTTTTCTGTCTGATGTTGAGGTGCTACACCAAGCATTTATTCTGGCTCTTTACTTACAGCATCAGAGGCCTTGGGGCTTAGTTTTTGGTGATGGGAAAAAAAAAGATTGTGGCCCTCAGGGTCCAGAGAGGAAGGTTGTGTGGACCCTAACTAGGCTGACTCATCCTAAAACTCCAGGGACATCCCTGTGTCTGTGTGTTCATTGGCACCTCCTCTCTCCTGTGAGAAGAACTGTATTAGTTTTTTGTTGGTACTGAGGCAAATTACTCAAACTTGTTGGCTTAAATCAACCCAAATTCATTGTCTTGCAACTTAAAGCCCAGAAGCCCAAAATCAGTGTCACTAGGCTTAAGTCAAAAGTGTTGGCAGGGCTGAGTCCTTGCAGAGGAGTTCGTGTGCTGGTCTTTTCCAGATTCTGGAGGCGGCTCACATTCCTTGAC
Source organism: Dinomys branickii (assembly GCA_004027595.1). Classification (NCBI taxonomy): domain Eukaryota; kingdom Metazoa; phylum Chordata; class Mammalia; order Rodentia; family Dinomyidae; genus Dinomys; species Dinomys branickii. Next base: position 251,466 of record PVLD010000017.1, on the reverse strand, counting down.
CCTTTCCTCACATCACTGTACCTTTCATGCTGTCATTACGTTGCCTCTTGTCTGCCTCTACCTTCTCCTTTGTCCTTGCTTTAAGGACTCCTGTGATTACAACAGACCTACCTGCAAAGTCCAGGATAATCTCATTTTAAGATTCTTAACTTAATCCCATCTGCAAAGACTCTTTCGCCATGTGAGATAGTACATTCCTGGATTCAGGTGTTGGGATGTGGGCATGCTGGAGGGCTGCTAGTTGGCCCCTATCCCCAGCCCCAGAGGAGTCCTATGGAGGAAGCAGTACCACTGGCAGGGAAGGCAGCCCCTGGATGGGTGTGGAGTAGGGGGCTTGGGTGGGGAAAGCTAAACCCGATGTTGTACTGAAAGCTGGTGCAGCTCTACTTATCCCAGCAAACAGTGCTCTCTTGGAAGTGGGGAGGAGGCTTTGAGATGATCTGCCATAGCCTCTTCCCTCCAAATAATGGTGGCATTGTTTTGCTAAGTTGTATTTTGGTGAAGCCCTCAGCACTTGAGAGAGAAACTGAAGAGAATGCTCATAAAGGATTGAGTCTCCCCAGAGGAGTGAGCAAAGATCTAGCAGAGAATGATGTAGGGTTAGAGGTCACCTGAAGGGCGCAGGCAGGCAGCCTGTGATACGGGCAGGGTGGAGGCTGCCTCCCTGACCTCCGTGGACAGCCTGTTGGCCTGGGCACCACCCCTATGTGTGTGTGGCAAGGTTCTGAAATGATGCCCAGGTGATAGGTCTGCTTTCTGGACTGTAGCTTTTGGCAACCTCTAATGGGGCAAGGAGTTCTGAAGGAAGTGGGTTTATAGGATGAAGCTGTGTATCTAGAACCATTGTGGATGCATTTTCTAGTAGGAGTAATTCTGCTGTGACAGTTCATTGCTTGGCCAACCTCTTGGTAGCATTAATTTGGACTAAATGGAATTGCCATTTTTGGATTACAGTTATTAAACTAAATAACACTGGCTGGGGAGGTAGCTCGGCAGCACTTGCATGAGTTCAATTCCCGGTACCAAAAATAAATAAATATTAAATTATAGAGGAATGTGTTAAATTCTGGGTAAGGATCGTTTTTTTTTTTTAACCTGTGGGGGATTGAGCCCCGGGCTTGTTGCATACTAAGCACATGCTCTACCAGGGAGCTATTCCCCCAGCCCTTGAGGTAAGGCACAATTTTGGAACAGGTACAGGTAGTATTGGGTATCTATAGTATGCCATCATTCAAAATTTGTGATAGAAATTATTTCTAAAGGATTATTATTTCTTATATCCAGTGGCCAAGATGAAGAACTTAGTGGTTTCAGTGAGGTTCATTCAAGGGAGGGTTTAAGGGATGAAGGCCAGTGGTTGGCATAGCACGTGGCCACCACTGGGCATCAGCCATGGTGCAGAGGTTGAGCTGAGATGGTAAGGCAGACACCTGGTAGACCAGAATGGGAGTTTGAGTCTCTTGCCTACATGAGATGTACTTATCCATGGTTTGGTGTTGGAGAACTGACACCAGGTTCCCAGTCAGCAGTGCCCTGGAAGCATTGCTGAGAAGACTACCTCTTCCAACGCCTCAGGTTTTAAGTAGCTCTGATACAGAATTGTAATATTTAGCGTGAATGTGGTTTGTGCTCCACGAACTAACAGCATGCTCTCCTCTAGAGACAGTGTTCCAGTAGTGGTGGGAGAGGCTTCCTCCTTGGTCCTGGGAGGTTCCCAGGTAGAAACTCCTTGATGACCCCCGGGATTTGTGAGAAACAATACCACGGAAGAGGTGTGCCATTGAACTCAGTTCAGAAAAGGCTTCTTAATTTTGCTTGTATTTATGATCTCAGCATTGTGTTTTGGTGGGGGCAGGTGTTACCTTAAATGTTAAGAATCCATCTGGGCACGTGTTCAGAAGTAACCAGAGTGGAAGTTGATTTGAGGGGCTTCTCATTTTGATTAGAGTTGGCGTGTCTCACTGCCTGGCTCTGGAGGGCGTGGCTTCTGAAGACCCGCACTGCATACCAGGCTGACTGGAGACTTCTGGCTGCCAGCTCAGCCCTTTTATGAAGTGTCTAAGAATCAGCTCCCTGGAGAGAAGGAGGCTGCGATGAGGTCACCTGCGCCCGCGGGTCAGCAAGGGAGGTCCTGCCCTGGGGCTGTGTGCCGGAGTGCTCTGATGATGCAGCATTTCTGCTTCAGTGGATCTGAAATGTGGATTATACTAGTAACTACTGTTGGATTCAGAAGGGCTCAGTACAGCTGGTTGGCTCTCCCCTCTGCGCTCTTACACTTCCCCTTTGCCAGGGACCAGCCAGAAGGGCGGTTGGTCTTCCTGTCATTCGTCTCTTGTTTTAGTGCAGTGGCTGCTAAATGTCCTGTGCTTAAAACATGGATGACACGAATGGGGGACCGTACAGTCTTGAACTTCCTTTGGCTCCTGGGTGACAAAGGTGGGGCAGCGTCTTTCCCCAGTGGTGGGCATTCTGTGCCTGGCTCGGAAGGTATCTGCTGGGTAGCATGTCCACAGCCCCAAAAGTCATGTGCCCTATGGATTCCGAGCTGTCCATGACCTTGCACTGTGGTGGGGGCCCAAGGCTTCTTGGGCACGGGGCGTGACTCTGTCGGGGTGTTCTGCTGTGAAGGGAAGCTCTGGGTGCCTGATGCCTTTTTCAGAATATCTTTTAGGGTCCAGTGAAGTACGAAAAGGAAGGTCCTGATTTCTACTACTCCTTGTCTCCTGCAGCCTAGTGCGAGGGTGGAAATTTTAGTAGCCAGCAATGAGCTAATGCCCTTGTATTTTGAAATGTTCTGAATCCCTAAGCTTTGGTACTGCTACCTTATCTCTGCATAAAATGTTACAGATTTTAAGTAATATATGCTTGCATTTTCTATTTTTCCCCATATTTAAGGTAGTATACTCATTTTTCATCCATATGGAATGAATTTTTTTGAATAGATGAGGCATTAAATAACCACATCGCACTAATAATACTCCCAAGAGTACATAACTTGGTAGTGTTTGCAATTACATACAGTGTAATCTGTTGTGTGTGCAGGCGTGTGGATTTCTGTTTACTGGCATCCTTCATTACAGGGTAACATAATATACAGAATTTCCCAGTTGCAGAAATTAGAAAGTAGGAAACAGATTTCTTCAGCATAAATTGAAAAACTGATTTATGGAGTTCGTTTTATTTCCTTTTTTTTTTTTTAACTTGGCATCACAGTTTGTGGGAAGGGAGTTGATGTGGCATAGCACTTACAATCATAACTTAATTCAATTAATTTGGGATTGAAATTCATTTTAAGTAATAATGGAGAAGTCTGCAGCAACCAAAATGCACAATGCAGTGTTGTAGAAGGAGAAAGGCTTACTGAGGAGGCAGAGGAAGCTGGGAATTATCTTCTCAGCTCCATGTCCACAAATTCCAGGTTTCAAAATGGCAACCTGGGCGGGGGATATAGCTCAGTGGTACAGCACCTGACTGCTAAGTGCAAAGTCCTGAGTTCGATTCCCAGCACCAAAACAAACAGACCACCACCACCACTACCACCACCAAAAACAAAACAGCAGCCTGGTGGAAACCTGTTTAAACCTTTTTTGGGGGATAAATCCATTTTCTTTGAAGTTCTTAATTCTGAGCATGGAGATCACAGTTTGATTTTTTTCTCTCTCTCTTCTTGAGCCACAGATGTAGTAATTTGGAGGCCAAGTCTTGCTGGATGAATATGATCTTTAAATTTCATCAATGAACACTTATTTAGTTATGTACTGTACTTCGCATGTGTGGGATGGTTTTATTCCATTCATTGAGATGTTTTTGCTCTTTAAATTAATTTTTGAAGGCGCAATATTGTGCCCATGATAAAATTTTCCTTTCTCCCTGTGCTGCTGATTTCTCGATTTCTCACACCCTAGAATTCACTTTATCATGTAACCAGGGTACAGGATATGGCTGCATAGCATTAAACGTTTAGCGTGTTTTCTGCTTGCTTTTTTTCTTTACTATACTTTTCTTCATCTTTTCTCAAAGATGTTTGTATCCTCCATAGAATACATAGTGTTAAACATGTTAATAAAGTCCAGTTACTTGAAAATTAAAAAAAAATTCTCCAGAATGAAGCATGGGTCAAAGAGGAAATGAAATTACTGTTACAGAATCATTAGGCAATATTGAAAACTCTGTATCTCTAAATATATGGGTTATTGCCAAAGTTATATTTAGGGGCACATTCATAGCTTGAAATCTTTTTGTTATTAAATAAGAGAAAATGAAAATAAATGGATTAAGTGTTCAGCTCAAAGTTGGAAAGAATAAAACAAGCCTAGAGACAGCTGCAATAAAGAATTATAAGGTACAAGGGATATTAATAAATTAGAGAAACACACAAAAATGTTGAACAGATAAATCTAAGAGCTGTGTATTTGGGAACAAAAAAATCAGGGAAATAGACTAGAGCACCATCATGGCTAATTAAGAAAAAAGAAAAACCACATATCCAGAACTAAAAATAAATTGATGGGATGGAACAGACTAACAAATTACAAGTTATATTTGAAATAATTATTTTGTAATATAAATGACAGTAACCTAAAATATAACAACTTTGAAAACCTTAGTGACATAGCTATTTTAGGGAAATGATTCAGATGTCTGAAACTTTAAACCGGGAACTAGGGAAGAAGCTAGACATTAAAAACAAAATTCTAAAAGGGGCCCAGGATGCAGTAAGTTTAATGGATAAGTTCTTTTTAAAGTTTGGGGAAAAAAAATAAAGTTCGGGGAACAAAATAATTGCCTGCTAAATAAACTTTCCCAGAGGTTAGGAAAAGAGCCAAAGTAACTCCGTTGATTTTACAGGGCTGTCATAGCTCTGGGAACCAGCACTGTTACAGAGATTATATAAAAAGAAATTAAAAGTTGAGCTCTGGCATGAGTGTAAAAAAGCTGGATAAAGTCATCAAAAACTGAATTTAGCAGTAGTGAACAGTAACCACACAGACTTTGTGCCTGATATATGATAAGGGTTAAATAGTAGACTATCTTCTCTTGAAATGATCATGTAAGTAAAGAAAAGAAGTAAAACATAGTATGTATTCATAAAGGCACTAATCATTTACTTATTTGTAGCTTGCTGAGACTTTTTAAAAATCAAGCTACAACTGGATGTGGTGGCACATGCTTATAATCCAGGACTCTTGAGAAGCTGAGGCAGGAAGATTACAAGCTTGACCCCACCCTGGGTACGGTCCTTAACAACTTAGTGAGACTCTGCCTCAAAATTTAAAAACTCAAGGCTTTTATAGGTAAACGGATTCAACTAGAGACCATACTCATAAGTGAAATAAATTGGACCCACATGTGTAAACATCAGATTGTCTCCCTGGTGTGAGAACATGAAAAAGTAGATAAAATCCAAAACGTTCAGTAGATAATAAAAAAAGGGAAAGAATTTGCTCAAAGGAAGGAGCAACTGGGATGAAAGAAGAAAAAGAAAGTACTAAGGCTTTATCTGTCTATCTGTCTATCGATGGCATAACTGTACTGCTGGTGTCTGGTGGTTTGTTGAGGGGAACAGTTAATGATTAAAAGTTTTTTTTTATATTTTGATCAATTTTTCATGCTTATATCTGGTATTCTGAGCAACTTATGTGACGATAACAATTTGCAGTATAACAACCATTGGTGAATTCTACACTCCTGTCTAGTGAAACTGTGTCTTTCATGTTCTTTTAAATTATTATTTTCTTATTCCCTTTAATGATTTGATCAATCTTCTATTTTTACATTTGGCAATCTGAGCAACTTCGTAGAAGATGACAATGTATAACATAACAACCACTGTTAATCCCTATCATTTGGCTTGTAACCACATATCATTTTTAATGCCCTTGTGTTGTTGTGTTTGTATTTTGCTGTTGTTCTTTTTTTTTGTATTATCTTCTTTAAACAAATTTTAAAAATAAATACATAAAAACAAATGAGTAAATAAAAGGGCTGGGGGTGTAACTCGGTGTGCAGGCCCTGGATTTAATCCCCAGTGCTGGAAAGAGATAATTAAGGTACAAAAAGTGGATAGGCTTGATGAAGCAGCCAATAGCTTTAGACTTACTGCCAAGCCATAAGGTGGCTTTATGAGGCTAGGAAATGGACAGACTTATTTCTCTTTTCCTGCCCTATTGAGTTGGGCAGAGTATACAAACCAAAGTCAAATAATAATGGTTAAAAAGAGACAGTGAGGGCCGAGGATGTAGCTGAGTTGTAAAGCCCTCGCCTCACAAGCAGGAGGCCCTGGGTTCAGTCTGCAGTAGTGCAAAGAAGAAAAAGAAAAAAGATTATTTGCAGAAGTTATTGTCTTTCTAGGACACCGACATGTATTTAAATTTATAAGGAGTTGAGTAACAAAATAAAAAAAGTGAAGTTTCCCATGGACTGGGGAAAAAGTAGTTAGAAAATATCAAATAGAAATGTGCCTGAAGAGGCAGCTTTTCAGATAAGCGAGAGGAGTTAGATTAATAGCTCACATTTTTCAGTACTTCAAGTGCCACACACTATTCTAAACACTTTCACATGACCTTATCTCATTTAATCTTCATAAAAACTGTACCAAGTAGCCACTTCTAATAGTTTACAGATGAAGAAACTGAAGTCCAGAGAGTTTTAAGTAACCGGCCTGCTTACCTAGACTTAAACACTGATCTAGTTGACACCAGCGGTCTACATCACAGTACTTTATTGCTTCTAAGAAGTACAGTATTACACAATACTACATATGATGTAGTTATGCAGTAAATGGTATGGCACAGTTTTACGTAACCAGATGGGAGAAAAATTGTTAGAGTCATTCCTCACAGCACATATTACCATAAATTCCAAATAAGTTAGCAAGGCAAAAGTAAAACAAACTATACAAAAGTGCTAGAAGAAAGTATACGTTAAAAAAAAAAAAGTATACGTTAGCATTCATCTGAATATGTAGCAGGGAGGAGTTTTAGGCCTAATAGTTCTGATGAAAAGAATCATAACAGAAAACATTGATTTATTATACTTAAAGACAGTTCTACATCTTGGGCATTAATAGCAAATTTTAAAGGCCTATGAAAAAAATGGGAAAAATGTTTATAGATGTGTAATTGATAGTTTTGTCCTAAGTGTGCTTAATATATATAAAGAGCTCTTAACGCCAATGATCGATAAAGGTAGTAGAGAATAGGCCAAGGGCATGAACATGAATGGGCAACTCATAAGAAAAATAGGCAAGCAGCACTTTTTTTTTTGGAGACAGGGTCTCACTCTGTAGCCCAGGATGGCCTTAAACTCACAGCAATCTTCCTGCCTCACTCTCCTGAGCGCTGGGATAACAGGCATGTTTTTATTTTATTTTATTTTATTTTATTTTATTTTATTTTATTTTATTTTTTACCGTACCATGTCACCTAGGAAATTACTGTAGAGTTTTAAAATTTATTATTACTTGTGTGTGTGTGTGAGCACGCGCGCACTCACACAGTTCTGGGGTTTTAACCCAGGGCTTTCTGTACACTGTCAAGCACTCTACTTCTGAGCCACATCCCAGCCCTAGGTTTATAATCCTCTTCCCTGCTATAACGTAAGCATCACGAGGGCAGGAATCTTTGTTTGCTTCTTCACTCATTTATCCTAAATATCTGAAGCAGGATTAGTGACTCATTAACTCCACTTGTAATAAAGAAATCATTAGAGTTATGGAAAAGAAATTTACAAATTCATATTTTCATTGCAGACATTTATAATAGTGAGAAATGGAAACAATCTAAAAATCTCACAGGGGATTGATTTAAACTGTGGTGCATCCATATGGCAGATTTTTATGTGTTTATATAAAACTCCTGCCTCATGGTTATAAATGTGGGAAAACAGTGATGTAAATTAAATGAAAGGAGGCTGTGTGTACTATAGGACTTAAGTTTAATTTTAAAAGTATGCATAAAGGAAAGGCTTAAAGAATATAGTACATATAACAGTGTTTGCTGAGTGTTTCTTTCCAGGCAATAGAAATTTAAGCTCCTTTTAATATTTTGTTTTCTGAATTCTGAATAGTGAATATCTATTACTTTTATAATGAGAAAAAATACATTTGAAAGTTGGCAAGCATGTAGAACCACTTGAATAGCCATGGTCTGTGGTTGTGTCTGGAAGCCTTTTGGAGGTTGTTCAATCTTGTGAATTAGAACCTAATTTACAAAAGGAAAAAAAAACTAAAACAGCAAGAATCCTTCACAGAATGTCCTTAGGCTCCTTGGTGTTAATTATTTATATTTACTGTAAGCATTTATGGTATGTGTTTGTAAAAATAACAGAAGTCTTAGTGACAGGCAAGCTTGTAGAATTCTCCTGGAGACTCCCCAACACCTTTGTGTGGTGTAGATCTCTTGGTAAAAATGTTTGGCTCCCTTGATGTGTTACAGAATTTTAAAATAAACGTACGTTTCAGCGTCCACTGGATACAGGGTAGCACTGTTTTGCAAATGAGGACCCCCCCACCATCCACCCGTTCTTGTGTTTACCAACATATGCATGAATTTAGGGAGACAGTTACAGGAGAAGCTGCCAGGTTGTAAGGGACACGTCAAGGGGGAGGAGTGTTGACCTAGTGCCACAGAATGTCAACCTTAGTAGGTAAAAAGGAAGGTGAGGGTTGTTGATAGGATTTTCCTGGCAAGCAAATCAGCAGTGTTCAACAAGTTTGGACTGAAGCTTCTCAGATCTCTGAAGGGTCATGTACCATAAGGGCTGGGGCTCAAGTTTCATCTCTGCCCCTTTATGACTGTGGGTCTCTCTTCCTTTTCCTGTAAGAAGAGGTTAGACTGCATCATTTCTTCCTTCTTTCAATCCTAATATTCTAGAGGAACCTGATGTCTTTCTATTTTAAGGTGTGTGTTGTAGGTGTCTTTGGGTCGTCTATGAGAACAGAAAAGTCCAGTAAATTTTGTTAGTTGACAGCTCCATGGGCTAATCTGTGCAGGGAAAATAGCATATCAAGGATCAGTCTAATCCAAGTGAGAACCTCAGGGCTGCCATTTATTGGCCAAGATTTTATCTCCCCACTTGAAAAATGGAGGGATGTATTAGTTATCCCTTGCTGTGTAACAGAATAGTCCTACACTTTATAGCTTACACATCTATTATCCTTTAATTTCTGTGGCTCAGGAGTCAGGCTATTACTTAGCCATGTCCACTGTGTTAAGCTTTCTCATGAGGATAGAATCAAAGTGTTAGCTGGGACTGTGATGTCATCTAAAGGTTCGACTAGAGAAAGACCTGATTCCAAACTCATCCTGTGGGTGTTGACAGGATGCAGTTCCTCCTGGGATTTCAGATGGAAAGCCACTGGTCCTTGCTCACTGGGGGCTAGCTTTAGTTCTCTGCCATATGTCCCTCTCCACAGAGCAGCTCTTGGCATGGTATTTGGCTCTGTTAGGGAGAAAGTACAGGAGACAGAAACCACAGTCTCCACAACCTCCTCTCAGAAGTAGCATTCTATCACTTTTGCCTTATGCTGTTTGTATTATACTGTTGGTTAGAAGTGAGTCACTGTGTACATACCGCTCATGCCTGAGAGGAGGGGATTACCCAAGGATGCAGATGCCAGGAGGGGGGTCAGGGAGCTGCCATAGAGGCTGCCTGCCAGGGTTTGTAAGGAGTGAGTGAGGCAATGGTTTGAACTGTCAGGAATGTCTTACATGCTCAGCGTTGGCTCCTATTCCCATTCCCAACCCCAGTTTAAAAGATGCCTTTGCTGGAGGAGTTCGTGGGTTTTAGCAGAGACTCCACGAATGGGCCAGAATGTGGAAGAGGGTCTCATCATAGGATCTGGTATCTGTTCAGCTACCCTTTTCCGGTTCAGCTTTGAAGCGTGTGCTGGCTGTACTGTTAGCCCCATGACTCCTCACCCTGTGTCCACTGGGTGTGGCAAGTCTAGCGCATAATTTGAGAGGGAAATGGGTGTTTGGCTGCTGAGAATGTCCAGTGTGTGTTTCTGCGGGTTAGGCGGCTATTCAGAGAAACACCCAGGAGCTCTTCAGAGCCCTGAGTCTGATTAGAACAGCTTCCTGCAGTTGCCCCTTCTTGTGTCTGAATGCCGCCACTTACGAAGGCAAGGAGGAGGCCTGCCTGGCACGTCCTTTGGTTAAGGGATACTCCAGTGGGTTGAGCTGGGTGCCAGACGTTGCCACAACCCTAGGAAATGAGTAAGAAGAAAGAAAAAAAGGAAAGCAGAGTCCTCCCCCTAGAACAAGCTGGGCTTTGTGCAGAGCAGGCTCCAAATATGAAAAGACCATTGTTCCCAGATGGCTTTTTAATTAATGCTCACCACTCACACCCATCAGCTCGCCAAGAAGAGCCGCCTCCTTCCTTCCTTTCTCTGTGCTCTTTGTCCCTCACTCCCCCCCCCCCCCCCCCCCC